>LPNX010067792.1:434937-591169 GCA_001517045.1 Pseudotsuga menziesii | reverse complement strand
AAATATTTTTTCTTTAAAAAATAATAAAATTTATTTACTTAAAAAATATTTACGAATGAATGAAAGAGAGAAAATAGAAATATATCACCAAAAATAACAACATAGTGAGTGATGGCATTATTGGATTATTTGAGAGTATTTTTTAGCATTGTAATAGCCTGTGTGTTGATCCCTAGGAATATGTAATTTGTAATTATTTATTATTGTGGAACAGGATGCTGGAAAAATGGTCTTTAAGGACCTAGAGACATTATGATTATTTTGTAAATAATTAATTAATGAAAACAACTAGCACATTGGGGACCACTAAAAGAGTATGGGAGGCCTAGATATGCAATGTGATTGGGTATAGGGACATTTCGAGCACTTTAGAACTTGTTTGGTTGATCTTGGTCCATATTTATGCCTTGGTGGCTTTATTAGTTGATCATCACCCAAACATTGTACAACATACCAAACTTTTGATTATTTTAGCCTATGTTGGTATTGTTGAGCCTAATTCATGATTTAGTGGTCCATCTTGGTGTTTGGGTGGGTTCCACTTGTTGATTGAGCCACTTTGGTGCTTTTGTAACTCCTTTCTGGTGGTTACACTTGGTTTTGTAACTCCCATTTGTAGAAGTGTTCCCTCAATGGCTATGTTTAGCCTTAACACATCAAAATTTGTGTAAATAATTATCTAACTCCTTGTGTAACTCTTGTGTAAATGCTTGCTTAAATCCTTGTGTAACCCCCCATTTTCTATATTCCTTGGATTTTGCGACACCTCACCATACTAATTTTGATTCCTCTTCATGGATGATGTGTCCACACATGAATTTGAGTTTGGTGGAGTGGCTTGGAGTCACTCTCCTTTGCTAGGGTTGGATTAGAGTTAACCTCTTGTGGTTGAATAAACCCCATTGCATTGAATCAAGTTGGCTTACCTTGGTTTGGTTTGACCCCATTGAGTTAGAATTACCTTATTTGGTCTACAAATCATGTTTAATATCCTTGGTTTGGGGTGGTTTTTTTTGTGGTTCTTTTAGATAGTTTTTTATTGTGGTTGCTCATACCTTTGATGGTGAGAGCTTGGTAATCTTGTGAGCTTGGGAAACCAGGAATGTTATGCTATGTGAATGAATTTTGTGTTTGAAGCATTGTGATCTTGTATGATGTTTAGGGTAAACCCAAAAAAATTTGGTGTAGTTTCTCTGTTTCCACTACTTGGCTATGTCCTAGACCTGCGGAGAAATGTTGATGGTGAATAGAAATATACGAATGGCCTATGGGATCTGTATTACCATTGCACCTGGTAGTGGAGTGGAAGAGGAAATATGTGATGAGGAATAGAGTTTTGGATTATGAAATTGATACTTGAGATATTCTTGAGCGCACCTCTGTTGTGGATATGTGGCCTCAGCTCGGAGGTGGCTTGTCAAAGTGAGATCTGTCTTGGCAGTTCCAAAGACTGGGTGGAATGTAATGTGGATGATTCCAATTATGCATTGATAAGATAAGTGATTTATCTCATGTTTATTTAATTTAATTGTATATTATATGATTTATTTATGGATGCACATGAATTTTTTGATTGAATTTATGAGTTATTTTTGGAATAAATTTCTCACGTAATTCAATCTATTTATGCAAGTAAATTTTATGAAGGAATGAGAAACTAGTTTTTGGGATTTTGTGCACAAATTGTTTGAGGAAATAATTATTTGGTACCTCCACTAAATAAATGATATTTCTATCCCTATTCATTATATAATGTATATTTTATGGTATAGTAACCTCATAATGGTTTAAGACACTTGGATTTGATGTTCCTACCTTTTATTAAGAAACTAGTTCTTCGATCGGGTTGTTTGGCATAGTTTGGAGACTTGGCACATGAAGTGTTTGTAAAAAGATTGAGTGTAACTTTTATACTTATGTATGATAAATAATATTGAAATGTGTGTGAGAATGTGATGATAAATATTCTTTTTAGTGTTGTGGAAATGTCTACTGAAATTCTAGATCAATTTCCAGTTTCTAGCTCCTTCAATGGAATTGTTTTGAGTATATTTGTGACTTTTCATATGAAGTGTTTGAAAAAATGTTTGAATGAGATATAATTCTTTTATGAATGATAAAACTTGTTATTTATAGTTTTAATTTCATTTGAAGGATTCTATAAGCTATGGATTTAATTATTGTAGTGATTCCTAGAATTACTAGTCCATTCTGATGAGTAGAATTAACTAGTTTTGTGAGTTGTTTAATGGAATGTATATGGGTGGAAAGATACATAATTATGACTGTAAGTGACTCCTGATATTCTATCCATGAGATACAATTTTCATATATTTCTGTATATTTTTCAATTGGAAAGTTAAATTGGAAACTAGGCACATTGCGGTGAAATTTGTAACTAATTTTTGGATTTGAATCTTTGTTTTTTGTAAAATATGATTGCAAAGCCATATGCTCTGTTATTGGCACTTTAATTGTGCTGTACAATAATATTTTATATATTTGTACCTTCACCTCTATTTGCCTCAGAAGTCGGCACAATTGGTTTGATTGAATTCCTAGCAATTTTTATTAACTAGTTTTAATGATTGAACTTGAAATATTCTTCGTTTATCTACTCAGATCATATATACAAAAGTATTTTATTTTGTTGTATGTGCATGATTAATATGTGTATAATGGCTGTAAGTTCACTTTTTTCTTCATTGGCATGGTTGTGTCTTGAATTTGTACAAGACTAGTTGTTAGTATTGAACAACTAGTTAACTAGTTGTTGTGGAATCATTTTCATAGTTACTATGTTTAATTAATTGGAAAATGGTAATTAGGCCTATTTTACATATTATTAGGTGTTAATTAGACATTGGATGTTATAACCAGTGGTTAAGTGATAAACAAATGAAATTATATTAAGTACCATCAATTGTGTTCTAAGTACCGTTAAGTATCGTAATCATAACACTAATTACTAGTTAATCATGATTCAGAGTAAATGGCATTTAGATGTGGAATTTATGTATGAATTGGATTGGAATGGATATGTGATGTTGCTAGAAGGTGTTATTAATCCTTCATAGCCCTTGGATCATACGTTGTAATTGTTATTGAATTTATTTTAATTTATTCATAATTAAATGGACTTTGTCGTGATTAAATCTTGAAAAATGAAATTTAATATTTGTTTAACTAATTCGCTAGGCTAAAATTATCTAATTAGCCTTAGAGAGATAATGGTATTCCCCTCAAACCCATTGATATCCCCGGGGGACATTACAAGTGGTATCAAAACTTAGGTTCCAACACTACATTCAGCCTTTACAAAGTTATTATCTTTTGGAGTTTATAAATGTGCTTGGTGAAATGAATTTAACCTCCCTTGTGTTAATGAAAGAATAAAAAGCCCCACTTGAGAGATCCGTTCATTGTACGCCTTAGAATTAATTAATATCGCATATTTGTTGTTCAATAGATTGATTGATAAATACTATGTGGTGCATATCTAATTATTTAGTGACTTGATTGGTTGATCCTTGTACATTGCCTCTTTTACTTCTAATTGAATTGTTAATATTGAAATGCTTCTTGTAGTATGACTTATTTACTAGTACATTATGATTATTAATTGATAAGTAAATAATTGTCATTATAATAGTACGTAATATGTACCATTATCACTATTAATTTAATACTAAGTTATTAAGATGATTTAGTTTTATTATTATTAAATATTAATATGATTTATTAAGTGGCGTTTATACCCTATATGGATTTTGTATTTTCTATGAATTGTATACATTTATAGTCTTATTTTTTCCAGTTGGATGGTGGTGGTTAGAAGGATGAGTAACTAAGATATTTTAGGAATGGGACACTTGTCTAAATGGTGTTCCCCATTATTTATTTTATTTTATACATGTATAATGTTTTTATACTATTTATTAATTATTACTATCCCAACTTATCTAATCAGTTAGTGGTTGAATTGCCAATTGTAGGTAAGTATAGCTATGGGCTATTTTTGTATTCTATTGTTGTTTAATTATTTTATTTTGGGGTTAGAGGTGGCATTATTATTATCCTAGATATCTTACTAATTTATTTATTGAGTGGAGAAAATGAGTCACTTGTCCCTAATGGTTCACATTCTCTTTTATTTTTATTTTTATTTTTTTTTAGACCATAACATAGGGGAGGATTAATTAAAGACCGGTGAAGAAGCCACCGGGTGTTGTATTACAGTGATAGATGGAATTTTGCAGTCATGATTCATGAACAGATTGACAATCTCATGAGTTCCATAGTGGCTTACATAGCTGAACGGCTCAAAAATTCTGAAAACGAAGATTACAGCATGAGAGATCAGAAAGCAAAGCTTAAGGGGATGAGGAGAATGGGGGATATCTCTATTTGACATTAAACTTCTCCATGATCTTGTTAATTGTTGTCTCCAACGGAGAGAATCGCTTCCCAGAGTCTCCTGTAAAATTGGTAGCCTCTTTGAAGTGTGAGTAGACAACAACTTGGACGTGGTCCACCCCTCTGTTTGAATTCTGTAGATCGTTCTTGAGAGATCGTTGATCACTAGAGAGTTCTTTCCAATGCTGGTGGACTTCTTCAGCATTGGGGGACGCCTTGTGCTTATCCACGGCCTCCAGAAACCTGCAGAAGTCTCTAGAGCGCTCAAAACAGTCCCAGAGAAAAAATCGAATTGATTTAATAGATCGAGGACCTCCCAAATGCGCTTCCCATGCCGATTTTGAAAAGAGTTAGGGAATATTGCAATAATAATCACTGTCATTGACGACCAGGACGCTTCTACGTAACAATGCAGCCTTATTGGCCTCCAGGTCTACCTGCTTATTGAGACCACGCAGTACGTGGAAGAAAGAGATTTCCTTGAATTTTGAGACTGACAAGAGGATTTTTTTGAGGATTGAAATTAAATAGATGTTGGTCGGAAAACGTTTGGTCTTCAAGGCTTGGATGATCAATTTCGAGTCTCCAAACACCACTAGCGAGTCTAAGTTTCTTTCTTGGGCTTTCCTGAGGCCTTTCCATAAAGCCAGCGCCTCTGCCTTATTGTTGGACATTGTTCCTAACCCCCAAGCATATGAGGCTAAGATAGAATTGTCATCTGAAAGGAGGACCCCTCCTCCTCCTGCTAGACCTGGGTTGCCCTTTGAGGCTCCATCGAAAAATAGGCAGCTTTTCTTTAGTTTGGATCTCCAAATTAGGAAATCATTTTCTTCTAGACGGATTTCCTAGTTGGCATGGCTGGCAATGGAAGCATTGGCAATAGGATCAGGACAATGGAACTGAGTCATCCATCTTTCTTCTTGGGGATCCAGATCTCTGGAGTTCTTGAGCTGGATCTTAGCTTCCGACAATTCCCCCGAGAGGGCCTTGCACTTGATTGCAATCTTGACGCTTGAGTTTTCCTCATCCCTGAAAACTCGGCTATTATGTTCCAGCCAGATCTTCCAGCAAATTGCTTTAGGGGCCCACATCCATATTGATTTAAGAAGGTTTTTTTATGGATATCAAAGGGAGAGATGCTGGCCCAGGAGGCAAACAAATCAGTAATAGAAGAAGGGATAGCGAGATCCTCTAGATTCAGGAGGAGGACCTCTTTCCAGATTTCTTGGGAAAAGGGACAGGTTATCAAGAGATGGTTCATTGTCTCTTCCTCTGAGCAGCATAGAGGGCATCTTGACGGTCCTTCCATTCCTCTTTTCTTTAAATTGTCCCCTGTCAGAATACTTTTATGAGCAGCTGTCCAGCAGAAGAAGTCAATCTTTGGAACAAACGGATGGGTACAGATAAAATTCCAACTTGCTGGGTTTGGGGCAGCGTAAGGCACAGAGAGGAAGGATTTGTATCCTTCTGCGGCTGTGTATCTGCCTAAACGCTGGCCCCATCCTCTTTTGTCTTTGCTGTGCTTGGCTATGGGCGCTTTCCTTTGGAGATATTGAATTAAACAGTCCTTTTCTTCATTTAGCCAGTGTGGGAGATTGTCAAAATTCCAATCCTTCCAAATGCAGTCTCCTTCTTCCTCCCAACTTGAGATATCCCAAAGAGTTTATATGTTATTATCATGCGCCCAGGACTTGATATTCCTAATTCCAGTATTTTGTCCCAGGGGTTGATCTCCCATGATGGAATCTTCCCACAACTTAATTTCCTTCCCATTTCTAGGGATCCAATGGAGATTAGCTTTGAAGTGATGAAGGACATTAAGACAGAACTTGTAGATGGGTGAGCCTTTCTTGCGAGGAGTTGGGCTATCCAGACATATTAGTCTTTTTCCTAGGAAGTATTTCCTCCTTAGAACTTTTTTGCTCCAACTTTCTTTACCAGAAACCAGATTCCAAAGGATTTTGGCCCCCATGGCCAGGTTTTGTCTTGCCAGATCTCTGACTTGAAGGCCTCCCTCCTTATAAGGCATTTGGATTTTATTCCAGCTAACCAGATGGATTCGATGGAGGTTCCCTTTGCCTCCTTCCCAAAGGAACTTTCTTATCAGCGTCTCCATTTGTTTCAAGATAGAGACCGGAGCGAGCAGCATGGAGTTTTGATAAATCAGAATACTCATTAGCACTGATTTGAGTGTTTTACCTGCAAGATTTAACCAGTTGGAGCCCCAATTTTGGATTCGATTCTTAAATTTGTTAATGATGGGAGACCATTGAGTTGCTCTCGCGTTCTTTTTAAATATTGGAACGCCTAAGTAGATGAAGGAGTCCCAGTCATGTACAACTTCCATGCCTAGAATTCTGGCTGTCTCCCCAAGTTCCTTTACTGAGCAATTCCAGCCATATATCTTACTCTTCTGAAGATTGATTTTGCTTCCTGAGACCAGCTTATAAGCTTCAAGCTCTTTCTTAAACTGTTTTGCTGAAAATATGCTAGCTCCACCTAAAAGGATCGTGTCATCCACAAATTGAGCATGGTTGATGTCTTTTACCTTATGTTCCAACCGGAGTCTTGAGAGCAGGTTCTTCTGCTTACTGGAAATTAATTGAAAGCTTAGGACAGACGCTTGAATGGCATAGAGGAGGGGCGATAATGGACAGCCCTGTCGGAGCCCTCTGGAAACTTGGAAAAAGTCAGTGGATCTGCCATTAACTAGGGGAGCTATCCATGGGGAGCTGATACAGCCTTGCACCCAGTTGATAAATTGAGGTGGGAATCCAATTTTCTTCATGACTAAGAAGAGGAAATCGTGTCTAACCCTGTCAAAAGCGTTGGTGAGATCAAGATTTATCACCATTCCTTCTTCTTTATTCTGGAAGCTTGAGTGGATAGCCTCTTGAACCAGGAGGATATTATCTTGAATCTTTCGCCCTTTAATGAACCCTCCTTGATTCTCCGGGATGATTCTGGGGAGAATTTTTTTAAGCCTATTAGCAATTATTTTTGTTATTATCTTGTAACTTAGGTTGTAGAGGGATATTGGGCGGAATCTGGAGAAGGAAGTGGCTCCCTTTTCTTTCAGAATTAAAGTTAAAAAGGCAGAATTAGTGCTTCCCCCAATCCTGCAGGTGGTTTGAGAGTACCTCACCATCCTTAACAGGTCCAATTTAATAATATCCCAACAACTTGTGTAGAATCTGGCCGTAAATCCATCAGGTCCAGGGGCACTATCAGGATTCATTCGGAACAGGGCTCTCTTTAGTTCCTTTAAGGAGATGGGGGCAGTAAGAAGATGGATATCAGCCTCTTGAATCAAGGGAGGAATGAGGTCAAAGGGGTGGTCTAGAGGGTTTAAAGGGTCTTCATCTGGAGCAGTAAAGAGATCTCTGAAGGTAAGGAAGGTTGCTTTCTTTATTTCTTCAAAATCTTTTATCAGAGAACCTTGAAAGTTGATTTCAGTTACTGCTTTGAAACTTTTATGAGCTTCTGCTTGTTTGTGAAAATAGTTGGTGTTTTTGTCACCGCTCTCTAACCACAAACTTCTTGATTTTTGACGCCAGAATTCCTCTTCAACTCTATAAGCTTGAAAGTAGGACTTTTGAAGCTCTGATTCTTTGGAGAGAGTGCTTTTGGAGATGGGAAGGATGTCTATAGCTTGCTGGTGATTTTCTAGGGCTTTTTGGGCTGCGATTCTACAAGAAGTAGGGGAGGATATATGATTAGTCCAATCCTTTAGATCTAACTTGAGTCTTTTAAGTTTTTTCTCCCAGGAGAAGGAAGGGGATCCAGGGATTGGGGCAGACCAGGAATTCAAGACTACTTGCTGGAAATTCTCTTGGAGCAGCTAGAGCGGGCTAAAGAGGAAAGGGATAGGGCCAAGATTAGGTTCAGCGGAGAGCTCCAGCAAGATCGGTTTGTGGTTAGAGCTGCAGTTGGGGAGAATTTTAGAGGAAGCCAGAAATCCAGATATGAGGAAATCAGATTGAATGAGGAATCTATTAAGGTGGGTTGCAATATGCCCAGGGCCCAGCCTTTTGTTGGTCCAGGTAAATTTTCCTATGGGAGGCTTTATATCCATCAGGTCCCAGTTGAGGATAATGTCCTCAACCCATTCTCTAGCTTGATCCCTTACTGGAGAACCACCTTTCTTCTTTTCAGCGGCCAGGGTGACGTTGAGATCTCTTGCAATGATGATGTTTCTGGGATTGTGCAATCTTAGAAACGAGTCAATGAAATCCCAACATTTGTGTTTTTCATAATAGAGAGTAGGAACATACATATTGAAGAGACTTACTTGCTGACCAGAGTCCCAGTGGAAAAAATTAGTGAAAACCCAGTGATCGCTACTTTCTTCATTAGCCAGCTCAAATTTGGCAGAGTCCCAGAAAGTGGCTATTCCTCCTGAGGCCCCCTTTGAACTTATTGCTTTCCCAGGGCCCTTTTTCCAGAAGGAGTGTCCTACTTGATAGAGGATTGAATCCTCCAATTTTGTCTCCTGAATTAGCAGAATATCCGGCTTGTTTATTCTGATGATGTCTTTCAGTGCTTCTTCTTTCGTTTTGGAGCCTAAACCTCTGCATTTCCAGGAGATGTATCGCATTTAAACTTTCTTGGGGGTGGAAGGCCCCTTTGGAGGCCTGGCCTTGCTTCAATCTAGTGTTGATCATGTTTGTCAGAGTTTTCTGAGTTCCTTTGGCTACATCCCGAAAGGACTTCTCTTCTCTGTGTTTTTTCTTTGATTTTCGTCCTCTGGTGGATCTCAGGGGTGTTACATGTGAGCTGCTGGATTCCGAGGCTCCTTCATCAGAGTAACCGCCTTGGTCAGAGTCTAGGTTAGATGGATCCTCCTCCTAGCCGAAGATCTTCGAATGCTCTCCTACAGGGGTGAAGGGGGGTCTGTTAGGATCAGAGGCGATAAGGGGGATGTCATAAGAGATGATGATAGGGATTTCTGAGACAGGATGCTGGGGGATTTCTCCCGGTTCAATGGGTTCTGCCAAAGAAGGTCCGAAGCTATTTCTTACTACTGTTGGAGTTCCTTCAACATCATAGGGATGAGGAGGGGTTGCCGATTTGGAGTTTGACACATGAACAGGATTGGTTCCTTCTGAGGATGGCCCCTTGCTGCCCAGATTAGGGTTATGGGCTTGCAAACTGGTTCCTGGTCTTTTCTCTTGAGCTTTCGGGGCTGCTTTCCCTTTCTTGACTCTTTTCCATCCTTCTGTTTCTTCCCCTTGTTGATTTTTGGGACAGTTTCTTTGAAAATTTCCATGCTCATGGCAGTGTCTGCATTTGAAGGGAAACTGCTCATAATCCAACTGTTGATAGTGCTGCCAGGAACCTACAGAGATCTTGATTGCTTCTGGAAGACCGGCCTCAAGTTCCACCTCAACACAGATTCTTGCATAGGAGTATTGTCCCTTGGGGTCTTCCTTGTCAATGTAACGGGCAAGACCATTCCCTATTTTTTCCAGAGATTCATAGTTCCAGCAGTGCGCTGGAATATTTGGGAGAGGAACCCAAACAAGGACCTCCTTTGGGGCAGCAACATTCGGGTCAAAATCTAGGGTCCAGCGGTTGAGATACAGGCCCTGAGAACCCATGAAGTAAGGTCCATTTCGGAAAATGAGATCTCGGTTATCTTTGGAGATGAATTCGAAAATATAGAAGCCTCTGCCCACCAGATAGCAGGTCACGTTGTTCTTCAGATGAGGCCTCCAGTTTCTTTGAATCCAGTCATCAGTGGTTCTGGTGGATGGCCATAAAGCCATGAACTACCCGACTAGACCACGTTCCACCAAAGCCAGAGAAATTTTAATGGGTTTTTCTTCTGGCAAGGTGATTTCAGGTATTGCGTCCAATTTCTTAATGAATTTCAAAATAGATGGGGCCACCAGTTTCTTCTCGGCAGGCGCTAAGAGCCTCTTGAAGGATTCCTCAGCAGAGATAGGCAGGAAGGGAGGGGAATCCCCTCCCCTAGGAGCAGCCATGGCGGCTGCTGGACAGCGCACGCAGCAAAACCCTAGCACTCACAGCGTGCATGCAGCGAACGAACTCCTTATGAACATATACTTGTTATTATGACCACATAAACTTATAAAAAAGTATCTTATTTTATTTATTTTACATATGGAGATGCAACTCATATTCTATTTTTAGAGAAAATGAGCTACTTGTCCTTAATGGATCATATTCTATTTTATTTTATTTATTTTTCTTATGGAGATGTAACTCGTAGTCTATTTTTGGAGGAATTGAACCACTTATCTTTAATGATTCATAATCTCTTAATTTTATTTTATGTGTTTAAGTAGGTAGTATAGTATAGTATAGTATAGTATAGTATAGTATAGTATAGTATATTATAGTATATATATATATATATATATGAGACATCAAAATAAATATGTATACTATGATATGTGTCATATGTATAGTTGTTAAGAGTATATATAAGAATAGATCCATTATTATATATATGAATGCTTGTATGTAATGATGTAAGTGTAAAACTTGGAGGTGTTTGTAAGTGTTTGAGTGTTTGCAGGTGTTTGGAGGTGTCTAGAGGTATTTGGAAGTCTTTGGAAGTATCTTGTGTCAATATTGAAATGTATCCTTGTAATAACTTGGTGGTTTTTCGTATATCTCTGTTGAAGAGTAGGTACTAACCGTGTAATTGGTTAAGTATGATACATGTACATTTATTGAAGATGAACTTCGTGTATCCTTGTATATTCAATATTAATTATGTAGAATGTGGTACTAGTATGTTTGTTAGGAAACTATCCAAGGATCTTGTTGAAAGAAAATATATCCGTGTGATCTTTGTTGAGAGTATCTTGCTTGGGTATCCTTGAAGTATATCAAATACCTTTGTTGAAATGCATATTTGTAAGATATCATAGTGATAATTCATGCATCTTGCTGGAAAAGTATTTTGGTGACACTTCTTGCATCCTTGTAGGAAAAGTATTTGAGTGATAAATCATGCAAAAGCATCTTGGTAATGCATCTCACGTGATTAACTGATCTGAACACATGTCGTGTATCTTAGATGCATTTCTTATGATTGAAATTGATTAGAATAAGATTTAAGTAGATGAATTTCAATTATTTTGTTGAAGAAGTATATATATCTTGATTACCTTGCATAGACTGAAATGTTTTATGTAATTAATTAGAAATTTATTTTCTTGAAAGATGTATTTATAAATCTTGTTGAACAGAATATATGTTTAGTGCTAACCATGTGTCTATTATGAATGTGAAAAAGCATCCTTGTTGAAGAAGAATCTCTATTTCAAGTATCTTTGTTGAAGAATATGGTTTAGCTATTGGGACTGAGTTCCTGGATTCCCTCAGAGAGCAGTCTAGTATCTGTTTCTAGAGAGTTAGTCTAGTGGATTGTCACCCCTTTGCATTCGTCATATCACTCTACTAGTCCAGATTTGTTGAAATAATGTAACTTCAAAGAATATTCTACTTGTACTTCACATTATTATTATTCCTCCTTTGAGATATGTTACCGATGTAAAAGGTCATGTGAATGTCATGAGGTAAACCCTCAGTTGTAAGTCGTGTCAACATCACCCATAAAAGATGAATATAATTATTATTGTGAAGTGTACCTAGGTAGGTCGACCCTTCCAGTTAGGTAGGTCAGCCCATGTAGGTAAAATGTCAGTTGGGAATTTTAGTATAAATAGGGAGGCACCCTCCCTCATTTACACACACACTCACACCTATATATATTGTGCGAGAGAGAGAGAAAGAATGCGAGTCAGAGAAGGAGTAAGACCAGTTTCTTTGGTGTCTTAGCTCTTATGCTTGGGGTTTGGTCTCTCACTTGATGATACCGTGTTCTTTGATCATTGCATATTGGTAATCTATATTGAGGAAGTTTTGTTGGGTTCTTCCCTTTAGGGTTTCCTAGGGTAAATTGTTGTGTACCTTGTGATTGTGTTTCTTTTAGTGATCCTCTTTATGTTGTTATTACGAAAATGTATTAAATTCTAATCAAGTTAGAAATTAAGCTATGAGGGCATATAAAAATTAACAAGATTACCACACAGGAATCCAGGAAATGGGATGGTGACCCCATAGGTAGTGGAGACGGACATGAAAGTAGTAGTGGGAAGCATTGATGTTTTCAGAAGAGGTAGTTCTAAGGGTTGTTAAAGTGATTGTTCTCTTCTTATGGGAGGAACATTGTCTCGTTGAATCTAGTTTCCCAAATTCGAGATAAGTATTCTCTCATGAGTTATTCATGTTGTTGTATTCTGTATATGTGTCATGGTGACTGATTTATTCTATCTTAATGTTCATGGTTTAGTTGTTAAAGGATACTCTTATATCATGTATCGTATATTTTTATACCTGATGTTAATCATATGGTTTATTGAAATATGATTTTTAGGTGAATGTATCTTTGTTGATAATTGAATACCTTGTAATGGGGATTGAATATTGACCCTTGCTACTAGTCTTGGTTCTCTCACAGAAAACCAGGTAATGAGATGGTGACATCTTTAGGGATGAGTTAGGCAAAGGGAGTCACATCTCATATGAAGTGGAGAGATACATGAAAGTAGTAATGGGAAGTATTGTGGTTTCTCGGAAGAGGAGTTCTGAGAAAGACTATTTGAAAAATGAAGGTAGTGATCTTTTTGAAACTTGTAAAAGCATGTGTCTATTATGCATCAAGGACGATGCATGGTTTAATGGGGAGGGGATGTAATACCATGTGTGTTAATGCCGGGACATGTGTAATTTGTAATTATTTATTATTGTGGCACAGGTTTCTAGAAAAAGGGTCTTGAAGGACCTAGAGACATTATTACTATTTTGTAAATAATTAATTAATGAAAACAAGTGGCACATCGGGGACAACTAAAAGAGTATGGAAGGCCTAGATCCACAATGTGAGGGGAATGGGGACATTCCTAGCACTTTCAAACTTGTTTGGTTGATCTTGGTCCATATTTATGCCTTGGTGGCTTTATTAGTTGATGATCACCCAAACATTGTACAACAAACCCAACTTTTGATTATTTTAGCCCATGTTAGTATTATTGAGCCTAATTCATGATTTAGTGGGCCATCTTGGTGTTTGGGTGGGTGTCACTTATCGATTGATCCCCTTAGGTGGTTTTGTAACTCCTTTGTGGAGGTTACACTTGGTTTTGTGACTCCCATTTGCACAAGTGTTCCCTCAGTAGCTATTTTTAGCCTTAGCACCTCAAAAGTCATGTAAATAATTATGTAACTCCTTGTGTAAATCATGTGTAAATCCTTGTGTAACCCCCCCCCCCCCACCTTTTCAATTTTGGTAAGATGCCTTGGCTTTTGTGACACCTCGCCATACTAATTTTTATTCCTCTTCATGGATGATGTCTCCACACATGAATTTGAGTTTGGTGGAGTGGCTTGGAGTCACTCCCCATTTCTTGGGTTGGATTAGAGTTAATGTCTTGTGGTTGAATTAACCCCTTTGGATTAGCTTAAGTTGGATTACCTTGGTTTGGTTTGACCCCATTGAATTAGAATTACCTTCTTTGGTCTATAAATCTGTGTTTAATATCCTTGGTTTGGGGTGTTATTTGTCATGGTTCTTTTATATGGTTGTTGATTATGGTTTTTTCATACCTTTGATGGTGAGATCTTGGTAAGATTGTGCTTTTGACAAACCATGAATGCTCTGCTATGTGAATGAATTTTGTGCTTGAAGCATTGTGATATTGTATGATGTTTGCGGTAAGCCCAAAAAACTCTAGTGTACTTTATATTTTTCCACTACTTAGCTCTCTCCTAGACCTGCACATAAATCTTGATGGTGAATGGAAATATCCCAATGGCCCAGGGGATCTAGATTACCATTGCACCTGGTAGTGGGGTTGAAGAGGAAGTATGTGGTGAGGAATAGGGTTTTGGATTCTTAAACTGATACTTGAGATATTCTGGAATCCACCTTTGTTGTGGATCTGTGGCTTCATATTGGGGATGGCCTTTCAAAGTGATATCTAGCTTGGCAGTGCCAAAGGCTGGGTGGAACGTGGTTCGAATGATGTCAGTTGCACATTGATAAGATAAGTGATTTATATCATGTTTATTTAATTTAATTGGCTCTAATATGATTTATTTATCGATGTACATCAAATTTTTGATGAAACATATGATTTATTTGTGGAAGAAGTTTATCATAGAATTCAATCTTTTTATGCAAGTAAATTTTATGAAGGAATTGGAAACTAGTTTTTGGGATTTTCTGCACAAATTGTTTGAGGAAATAATTATTTGGTACCTATTATACATAATTGATATTTATACCCCTATTAATTATATAATGTGTATTTTTATGGTACAGTAACCTCTGAATTTTTTAAGACGCTTCTCTTTGACGCATCTACCTTTTATTAAGAAACTAGTTCTTCGATTGGATTGTTTGGCATAGTTTGGAGACTTGGCACATTAAGTGTTTGTAAAAATGATTGAGTGTTCATTTTATAATTATGTCTGATAAATAATCTTGAAATGTGTGTGAGAATGTGAGGATAAATATTCTTTTTAGTGTTGGGGAAATGTCTACCAAAATTCTAAATCAATTTCCAATTTCTAGCTCCTTCAATGGAATTATTTTGAGTAGATTTGTGGCTTTGCATATGGAGTGCTTGAATTTTTTTTGAATGAGATATACCTTTGTTATGACTAATAAAACATGTTATTTATAGTTTAATTGCATTTGAATGATTATATAAGTTGTGGATTTCATTATTCTTGCGATTCCTAGAATTAGTAGTCAATTCAGATGAGTAGAATTAACTATTTTGTGAGTTGTTTAATGGAATGTATATGGGTGGAACGCTACATCCATATAAATGTAGGTAACCCCTGATACTCTTTCCATGAGATACAATAATCATATATTTCTCTTTATTTTTCATTTGAAAAGTTAAATTGAAAACTGGGTACATTGCGGTGAAATTGGTAACTAGTTTTTGGATTTGAATCTCTGTGTTTTGTAAAATATGATTGTATAACCATATGCTATGTTCTTGGTACTTTAATTGTGCTATAGAATTTTATTTTCCAGATTTGTACCTTCACCTTTGTGTGCCTCGTAACTCGGTATGATTGGTTTGATTGAATTCTTGGTAGTGTTTATTAACTAGTTGTATTGTTTGAACTTAAAATATTGTTCATTTATCTACTCTGATAAGATCTAAAAAATTATTTTATTTTTTTGTATGTGAATGCTTAAATATGTGTATAATGGATGTAAGTTCACTTTTTGGTTCATTGACATGGTTTCATGTCGAATTTGTGCAAGACTAGTTGTTAGTATTTAACAACTAGTTAACTAGTTCTTGTGGGATCATTTTCATAATTACTATGTTTATTTTATTGGAAAATGGTAATTAGGCCTGATTTACATGTTATTAGGTGTTAATTATCCAATGGAATTGTTAAACTATGGTTAAGTGATAAACAAATGAAATTATATTAAGTACCATCAATTGTGTGCTAAGTGTCATTAAGTATCGTAATCGTAACACTAATTACTAGTTAATCATGATTAAAATTAACTGGACTTTAGAGGTTGAATTTATTTCTAAATTGGATTGGAATGGGTATGTGATGTTGCTAGAAGGTGTTAGTAGTCCTTCCCAACCCTTGATCAGACGTTGGAATAGTTATTGAATTTATTTTAATTTATTGGTAATTAAAGGGACTTTGTCATGATTAAATCTTGAAAAATGAAATTTAATACTTGTTTAACTAATCCAGTGTGCTCAAATTATATATTATCCTTATAGAGCTAATGATATGTCCCTCAGACCCATTGATAGCCATGGGGGACATTACAAGCATCGTTAGACAAAGCTTGTAATTTCACCTCATTTCAATTGTTATGTCCCTGACATCTAGGAAACATTTTTGAGGCATTTTTCTTGAATTGTACGGGGCATGATTTTCACCTATTTATATGTTTGCATATTTTTTCAAGGTGCATTTCGGAAGAAAAAAAATCTCATCCTGATTGTATGATTGTTGCTATTGGCTCGCAGGGAAATGACGCCATTCTTGGAAATCAGAGCAGGGATTTAGCAGTTTTCTAACAGAAGTAGGATTAAATTGTTTGTACAATTGCACGCCCCACCAAATGTTTGTACAACTGCATTACGAGGTTTGGAGCGAATTTTTTTTGGGGAGTTGAAGATTCTTTCAATATAGTTTTCATTGTGTTTGATATGGTTATGTCTTTGGGAAGTGGGTGAGATGCGAAGAGTATGGGTTTTGGTCAATATCATAATTGTTTTCCTATCCATTGTAGTTCTTCATTCATCAAGAGAGTTTCTAGCTCTGGTTTTCCCTGGCTTCGGGTTGTTGGGATCAGGGTTTGTAGTCTGGACACTTTGCAGTGAGCAATTGATGTGTGGAGAGTTAATGTAGTTTGATGGGCATATATTGCATGTGGAATATAATATAATATATGTTGTCATTTTCCACATGCAATATATAATCTTGTGGTTAAATAAGTATATGGGCATATATAATGCAACTAAATAACCGATGTTATATATAATAGACAATGTGTTATAGTTATAGCTAAGCAAACAATAAATTGTGTGATATATGTGGATGGACATTTTAAATATTATGTGATAAATGATAACATCTTTGGACTATCAAACTTTTATCATAACCATGTGGATAATTGCCACAGTTAAATTTGGTTTTATTTTTTAGGCTCACTCTTGTTTCTAGCGTTCAGTTCCTATCCATAGGACATGAGACAAATCCTTATTACATAGTACCTATACATCTTCCTCAATTGCCACAGGTGTCTGTATGCCAATACTTTCTTTGTACATAAATTATGTTTACATGTTCTTCCTGTGTCAGAAACTTTGCCACTATGTGGCTCTTGTTCTGATAGTAAATGTTTCCATGCAAGGAAATACAATTGCGTTAACTATGCTTGCATTTTTTTGGTGGGCATTAATCAATGATTATATTCTAATAAAAACACATATAAATATTAAGGGGAAAATATGTGTTTTTAATTAAATTTTGTTTATCTAGTGAAGGGTTAGTAGTTTGTATTCTATATATATTTATAAAAGTGTATTTGAAAGTGTTGGATTTATTTTTATATTAAAAATATAAATTTATCAATCTAAAATTACAATTTTGGTAAAGATTATATGGCCAAATTTGGGTGATGACAAACTTGAAAATTTTAAAATGGTAAGGCATGTACTTTGCTTCTTTCTATGTAGTGGGTGATAATGAGTATGCTTCATCCATTTATATACTCTAATACCTAACCTAACAATGACCTAAAAGGAAAATACAAAATAATTTATCAATAGAAGATATTTCGTCTTATTTTGGAAAAAAAAAAGTTACAAACCTTCTTCATTGCAATGTAAATGAAAGAAGTATAGCCAACACCAAAATCAATAAGTTAAATTTAATAGAAAAACAAGTATGTCACAAAGTGGTTAACTCCTAGAAAAAAAGTTTTTGGTTAAACATAGAATTGAAAAAGTAAAGAATATATCATAAAAATATAAATAATTATAAAATTGTTGTTACTTTTTTTAGTGAAAGAAACAATAACATATGAAAATTGTCACATAAAGCTTTTTAAAAATTCAATATTAAATGGTTTAAAAAAAAATAAAGCTACACTTTTTAGGATTTATACCTCATTAATAACCTCTTTGATTAATGAAAAAATGAAAAAAAAGTGAATTTCAAAAATTTTGAAATCTATCTTATATTTTCAAAATAATCAATTAAATAATTTTTTTTAAAATTAAAAGATTTAAAAATACGTGTATTTTTTAATATTACAAAACTTTATAACATAAAATTAAATAAATATGAAGTTGAAACATTTTTACTTGGAAAAAATCATATTTTTTTGTTTTAACAAGAACCCAAAAAAATGCCATACACTCGCCCTTTGATTCTCTCAAAAATGAAATAATAATAACAAAATATTAAAAAAAAAAATTAACAAGTTTTTAGATACCACTAGAAAAATATCTTCGATGTCATTAAACCATATATATGTGAAAGATACTTCAAATAGTATTGATTTGCAAAAAAACTAAAAATAGTATGATTACATTTTTACATTAAACCATATATTTATGTGAAAGATACTTCAAATAGTATTGATTTGCAAAAGAAAATTCTTACTTGGGTGGAAACTAAAAATAGTATGATTACATTTTTACTCTCCAAATAACATATGATCCTTCCCTTTCGTTCTCTCAAAAATGGAATAATATAATGATATATAACAAACGCCACCTCGTTATAATTTATTTCTTTATTTTTTAATCATAAACATCTTTGATGTGATTAAACCCTATAAGTGCGTGCGTGCTCTCTTTATTTGAAAGGTACTTGAAAAGACATAAGACATGATTTTTAAAAGGTGGCTATAAACTAAATTTTGATGTTAATGAATATTAGTAGTTGAACCTTTCACATTGTAAGGAGAATAAATTAATACTAACATTTGTAATTTGTATTAAGAGGTGTAAAGGAACGTAGAAAAAGTTAATATATTTTTTTTAGTGGTTTTTTAATTATATTATAAGGTCATGTGCATTAATAGATGCGTTAGAATATATTTGTGAAGAAAATCATCTTATACAATAAATAAATGTAACAATAAACTAACCAATCCCCTATTCTTCCCAGCTTAAGCCTACTACATAAAAGGTAAAATTTTATACAACTTTTTGTTATAAAACAACATAAGTGTCAAATCTACAGAGCTCCAAATTGGATTTATTCGATGTTACTTTGTGTCGTGTATAGTGGCATGATCATAATCAAGAAAACTGAGTGTCTTCCTGGGTGGCATAATATTTTCCTTTTTAAATGCCAAATTGAGGTCAATTAGATGCACACGCTTGCAGGTGGGGCATGAAGGAAAAGCCTTCTAAAACATCACAAACATGTGACACTGCGTAGGCCACTGCAATCATCTCTCTGTTATTTTCATCAAATAGATCAGACAATTTCTTCCTTCCAGTTGCAAGTTCTCCCTTTGTTGTTACTTCCATAGATAACCATTTTGTGGAAGATTCATTTGGATGTCCAACTGGATAGGATGACAACCTGAAATTGAACTTGTTTCTCTTGGATCATGCCAAGTTTCACTTTTGTAGCTCAATTGTAATAATATATTTTCCTTGACTGCAATCATTGATTAATGCAATGACCAACAAAAGAAACCATTAATAAAAGAGAAACACAATTTGTAATCAAGAAAAAACTAGAATAATGAAGCAAACATGAAGGTGAATTCAATGACAACAACAACAAAAAATCCATGAATAAAAGAGAAACACAATATGTAATAAAAAAACAATAGAAGAAGGAAACAAACCTGAAGGTCTAAACATTGTTGTCATTATGTAGGCACTCAACGTGAAGCTCAATACCAATACTAGATAGTTTCAATTTCTGTCCACTAACACAAATATCATCACCATGTTTAGAATTGGTTGAATCACAACTCCATTTTCTCTTCTTAGATACGTATTCAAACATCTTCTTAGATCCTACAAGCCTCTAGTACTAAATTGAGGACATGTACACATGTTTCCAAGCAATCAAGAATTCCATTTATGTGACAATACAATATTGGTTTTGCTTTTTATTTTATGTTCTTAGTATTTTCCTAAAGAGGGTGTGATTTGTTAAAAAAAGGGTTTTAAGCAGATAAGTAAAAATCGTATTTTACAAGACTAATACTGAAAACAAAATAGTACAGTATAGAAGTTTAGATCTGATAAAATAAAAGATAATCTTCATTTTTTTCAACTTTAACACTTTCAAATATGACTAAGTTAAAGTTGAAGCACGCATTAAACAAATGCAAACATATAATCAACAAAGTAGCAGCAAAAGTAAGAGTAATTAGACAAAACTGTAGAAGCAATAACCAATCTAACGTGCAACACAAAAAAGAACAAGTATGATAACTTACTTGGTGAATTGGGACCTTCCTTATATTCAGAAATTTAGCTTCCAAAACAGTCTATTCCTCTTACAGGAAAGCCAACAAATGAAAAAAAAAGTGACTCTTACATGAGGGTATGTACATATT
This sequence comes from Pseudotsuga menziesii, assembly GCA_001517045.1. Taxonomy (NCBI): domain Eukaryota; kingdom Viridiplantae; phylum Streptophyta; class Pinopsida; order Pinales; family Pinaceae; genus Pseudotsuga; species Pseudotsuga menziesii. The sequence goes on along the minus strand of LPNX010067792.1, from coordinate 570,618 downwards.
TGAGAGAGAGAGGTAAAAAAAGCTGCAGGATAGGTTTAGACAGGTAGAGGTATAGGTACAACAAGCAATATAAACATACGAACTTTAAGCAAGATAGTAAAAGGGTGAAAGACACCTCACAACATTTCTATTTAAACAAGGGAAGCCTCAAAACACAATCCAATAGAAGTGGAATCCATAATAGCCCTTAAATAATGCAGTGGTGGTCACCTTCACGTAATAACACATGTCAAGTGAACAACAACAGACTTGGAATTTGTGTTGGAGGGACATGTGCATAATCTGTTACTGCCCATGGCCGAGGGGAAGGGACTGGGGAATTATCTTTCGCTGCAAAGGTTGATGGGATTATCCATCACTATGAATTTCTCTTTGTTTTCTGTTGGGCATCTCAAATTATGTTTCTTGGCTTCCATTTTTAGGTGGGTTTCCATCCTCTTCAAGATCCTCGATGTTTTTATGATGTAAGTTTGCTTGTTAGAAGGGTTTTCATAATTTTTTCGTTCTCTTCTCTTTGCTTGTTCAACATGGATTCATTTCTATGGGAGATTTTGATTTATTATGTTGGATTTTGAGAATGATTTAAGTGACAATGTTGGGTTTTGTGTGGGGTTTTTTATTTATTAGCATCAAAAGGACAAGTACAACAACATCTCTAGAGGGCTCCATGAGCTTTGTGAGAAGAGATCAATTGTTAAAAATACAAAGGGAGGCACATAAGAGATGGGAGGAGTAGAAGTGAATTGGGATGGATTTATAAGAAGGTGAAGGAGTATGTTTATGAGAGTGTGAAGCGAGGGCCTATTGAGACGATTGGTATTGTGGGGTAGGATTCCTATGCAGGATTGTCTATTGTGCATGAGCATTTAAAACTAAATTTGCATTTATGTCCAAGATCATTTAAAAGGCCATAGCCTATTCTCAGGGGGATATTGTTGAACAAGGTGGAGAGTATATGTCCCCATCATATACTAGGATGCATGACAAAGGTGAGATTAAAGAACTAGATGATATGTTGGTGGATATTGTTAGGGTTTCCCATGTGCAGCTATATCAAGATCATAAAGCATAGAAATAAAGGTTTGTCTTTATGAATGAATATTTAGCCGCACATATTAATCTATGTAGAAGCCCTTGTTGGACAAAAAAGCAAAGGCCTTTCCATGCTGAAAGGTTTCTACAATTCTAACTGGTAAGTTGTTTCTTTGAGGGAGATTTTTTTACCGACGACTAATTCATTTTTCCTAGGGAAATGTGATACTACTTTATATCATTCGCGGTTGCATTTGTTATGGAAGCAACCTATGAGGATACTCATGTATAACCTAAAAAACATACCCTTTTCTGTATTTTCATTTTTCTCAAGTAGGGATGTGTCTTTGGATTGTTTTGGTGCAGAAAATGTCAAGGAGATAGATACCAAAGTGAAAAGTGGCCTCTCATTTTTCATAAATTGGATTATGTCTACTGAGGATAACTTAAGGTTTTCTTCAAATGCATAAGCCTCTTTGGACTTATTCATTTAAATTATGTTCCATCGATGTGATGTATGTGGTTAATTGTTCAATCCACAAGTTTAGAGTGTTTTTTATGTACAATGATATGTATACAGTTTACATACCAATTGTCACGTCCCCATGCCTCCGACCGGCGTAGAGGACGCGACCCAAACTTCAATCACACGGGCTAAGAGCCCCATGAACATGTGCATGCACAAAATTGCTGAAACAGAATACTTAAATAAAACTTTGAACTAGAATATGCACACATGAATCTCTATCATGCACAAATGCAATTATGTATCTTGCACAGCGGAATTAACATGCATTCATTCAAGCATTCGTTCCACATGCTCAACATGTTCATTAACAGAAAATATATATATGCAGAAGTAAAAATGGACAAGATCACTTATCTTATGATGAACTCTTCCGCAACCAGCTACACTGCTGCAACATTCCACCCAACCATAGGCCAACGTGCTCCTTAATCTCTCAGCAGCACTGCCACCCCCGAGCTGGGCATGATTCTCCAAGGAATAAGGGAACTAGCAGGCTTACACATAGCCAAGGATATATAAAACATAGCCAAGCCAACACAGTTGGGTTTATCAGGCCATCAAGGAGTTGGGGAAGGCTAAATGCTAAGTTGGTGGGCTCATTACGGAGCCAAGAACACCTGCACCAGAACTAACCTGACCTCTAAGACATCCACCCACACCCAACACAAGGAATCAGTCCCTTCTCTGCTACACAGTCCCTCAGGCCCTACATTCCCTTCCAGTGCTATTCAGGGGTGATGGAGAAGAAGGCCAACCCTCTAGCTCTGTTTGTGTGGTTTCCAGCCACCAGGTTTATCAAGCAAAACAAGCCCCCATCCCTGCTCCCTACACAGTCCGAAGACCAACCATTGCACATGTGCAATCAATCAGCTGATACAGCTTAAGACATGGAAGACAAATTCTAAGTCATTCTTGGCCCTATCGTGGCCAAAATGACTCTCAAGTGAATTTACAACAGTCCCAAATGCACCAATGAACGTGGGAAAACAACAATCCCAAAACCATAAATAGTGAGCACAACTCACAACGTGGGGAAAATGGTTCCAAACGGTCTGTGCGTGAGGAAGACTTGCAACAGACCCCCAAACATAAAGAAGCCACCACAATCACAACAGACCTTGAGAAGGACAGCAACCACCGTGACTCACAGGAAGAACCACAGCTCCAATCTCAACATTTAAATGACGGAAAATTAAACGACCATACCAGTCTGAGAGCAGAGCATCCAGCTGTAAATGGGAATGAAAGAGCACAGTTCCCAGTCTGCTGTGCAGATGGTAACAACACAGAACCCACCACACAGCCCATGAGGAAAGGATACAGCCTCACCACTCGCAAATCCGCAGAGGAAAAAAGATGTGGGTAACACCAGGATCGCTCCTATGCGTGAGCAACAACAGCCAACGATCCCTTCGTGAGGATGGACAAGAATTTCAGCTTGTGCGTGGATGAACAGAACAGTGGATAGACGCGAGTAGGGAGTGCGTGAGTGTTCATCCCAGGCGTGGAGAGAACGGATGTCTGCGTGAGTGATGGCGGTGGTTTTGGCCATTGTGAAGTCAACCGTGGTGGAGTGTGCCTGTAGGCATGGACTGACAGTCCTGCCACCCCACTCCCAAAACAATAATTGCCTCAACCACCACCAGCAATTCTCAATGAAGGTGGTTGGGTAAGACAAGGGGAGATGACACATGGGTTTTTCCCTCATTTGCTAAGGTTTGACAATTTCCCCACCCTTATCCTTGTGAAAATCATGCCCCTTTCTCATTTTAGTTGCTGCGATCGTAGCTGGTCGGGTTCATTTAATTAATTAAAGATGCATATTTACATGATGACCAACATAATATATACTGCATGCCCCGATATACCATCGGTGACAAATTAAATGCAAAACATAGCATAACCGATCAATGGTGGGGCCTTGGCCTTTAGCTCCACACCATGATCATTACAATATATACATCATGTACATCTAATGCGACGGGGTCAAAACCGGGACGTTACACCAATAATTATCAATTTGAATTGAATGATGAAATATACAAATATACTTGTTTATGACTGTAAGTAATTAACCATGCATATGGTTGTAGTTAATTGGTCAAACACACATGCACAGGTCATCGTCAAAGGTTTGTTTGTTAACAATGAAGGGTCTTTCACATGGGTTTCCAACAATCACCATGAAGCAACGAGGGACAAACATGAGATTGCATGGGCATAACCACACCACGTCTCTGCAGAAAGCACATATGGAACTTCTGAAACTTAACAATCTCTCTACAGATTGGGCATACCCATTTCCATGTTTATTTTTGTTGTTTGAGGATTTATGTTACTGATGGAAGCTCTAAAACAGTCAACATGGGCAGCAGGTTCTCTTCAAATTCCAATAATATTCTACGTGTTACACATTTTGGAAGAGAAATAAGAATATACTTTCAAGAGGGACGTGTAGGAATAGAACATCATAGAAGAAGAGAGTGTGGTAGGGTCAAGACAAAGGGGTAGGGTTACATGTTTAAGGTGGGCATTAACACATATGACCAATAGGTAAGAGTCAACACAAGACAAGGCCTAAAAACCATAAATCAAGGATGGATAAACACCTACCAAATGACAAGATGAAGGATGTAATAACATGGTGGTGATAGAACCCATTTTATCTCTCTCTCTCAAATGTACAAGTGTTTAAGAGACTAACTGAAACTTCTATCATCACCGTATAAGGAAGGTCCAAATTAAATGATAGTTTGATAGTATAAAGTGTCACAATGATGATATGGTAGATTTCTTTTTGCAAACAACATATAAATGGATTTGCATTTATAAAAAAAGGTCAAAATACCTATTTTCTGAGTTTTGAAATTTCTTTAAATGAAAAAAAAACCTATGTTTAATAGAGTAAGCTAGTAAACAAAGACCTTACCTAAGAAAAATCTCTTTTGTTTTTTATTTTTATTTTTTAATATTTGTACTTTAAAGCTAAATGTCATTCGTATTATAACTTTTAAGACTCATAAAGTATTTGTATAGTCATAGAAAAAAGACAGAAATATTGACAAATGAATATGATGTGAATTACAATTCTAGTATATCATGAGTTGAATATGTTCCAATGCTATGAATTAAGATTATGATGCAAAACATCAAGTCAATAGTTGTTTATATTCTAACTTGTTGACAATTTTATTTGGTAAATAGAACTTCATGAAAAACTCTAACCGTAAAAGGTGTGATAATAAAAACATGTCTATATATATTATAGATATGAAGATATATAATGGTTGGTTGATTTCAATGCCACAACCAAAAAGGAAAGTAGATACATACCAAGAAATTACCATTGATCTTACATTCAAATTTATTTTTGCATAGTTATTTACAATTAGTTCAACAAAATATGCAAGTTAATATGCCTTGCAAAAATACTTTTTTTTGCATATCATCCCTTGCATCAAAGCCATGATCAAGAAAGTTAAGAATTTCTTTTATAAAGTTACCTTTATAGTTGTGGCATTGAATCAAGCGACCATTGTATATCTTTATATCTATAATATATATGTAGAATTCTCAACGTGTATTTGAATGGCCAGACATTGACAATAAATTATATTATATTAAAAAAGGTTCGCATTATATTATATGGAATCATCCTAGTAAAGTACATCAATGGAAAGAAAGGAAATACAAGAAATGCATGTCTATATATATTATATATATGAAGATAGACAATGGTTGTTGGATTTCAATTCCACAAGTACAAAGGAAATTTTATACATAGCAGGAAAGAACTGCAAATCGTATATGCAAATATATTCTTTCATTGTGATATACAATGTAGTTCAACAAAATATGTAATTTATTATTCCTTGAACAAAGCTTTTTTTTGCAAGCTAACACTAGCATTAAAGTTAGGGTGAAGAGGAATAATTTTTTTTGCTCACGTGGCTGCGTCCTAGGGATTATCTCTCCCCAGCCTGCAGATCGTTCTGGTTTTGGCAGCAGCCTCCTGCTACAGCGTCCCTGGATCCATGGGCCTAGATGGGGGTCTCATGGCCTCNAGAGATGGTGGCCTTCAAGAATTTGATAGCGAACTGTGGCAAGCGAAAACTGAATGAGACACAGCATAAATTCATCAAAAAGCTGGATAGCATCCCCACCGTCACCATCCCAGCTGAAGAAACGTGTAGATAGACTCTAAATATAGCATATCAGGGACTCATTGGACAATTCAGAGGCTTGTGGCCTTCTCCCGAGGTAGTAGATGCATGGGTACAGAGGAATCGGAGACCATTAGTAAAAGAAGGAATCAAAAGTTATTTTGTAGGCAAGGGATTCTTCGTATTAGTGTTCGAATAAGGAGAACAGAAGTCTCATATTCAAGAACGAACCTTACTTCTTGGGCCCTCAGGGATTATATTTGAATAAATGGACTCCAGACTTCAATCCTACACAAGAAGTGTCATCGGTAGTTTTGGTGTGGGTGCGCCTTCCACACTTTCCCCTTCACTGCTGGAATCCGAAGACACTAGAAACCATTGACAACACTCTCGGGAAATACATAGACCGTGCGGAGAGAACGAAACAGTACTCTTGCGTAAGAATCTATGTTGAGGTTGAACTAGAAATAGGGCTACCAGAAGCAATCAATCTAACGGTTGAAAATTGGTCACATATCCAAGAGTTGGACTACAAACAATTCCCCTTCAAATGCAGGTAATGTCATGGCCACGGACACTTTTCTAGATAATGCAAGAAAAAGGATAAGGAAGAGGCTAAGAAATCCAAAGAACAATGGATCTAGGCACAGAAAATAACCTCGACAAAGACAAATAGTAGGAAAAAGGGAAAGAATCGTCGGCGGGATCTGACGTGCTAGAAGTAAGGCAGGAGCAAAAGAAAGGAAACAAAGATCATTCAAGGAAAGAAGCGGAGGAAAATCCCTTTGAAGCACTTGGGGTAGTAGAAGACAACACAGAAACGGTAATTGAGGAGACTGAGCAGCAGCCCCCTCCCTCAGCAGTTGAGAAGGAAATGACAGAAGCACCCCATCCTGGATCTCCAGCAGGGATCTTCTCCTCACCTACCTATGCTGAGATAACAAGGAAAAAACGTCTGGAATCCTCAAGGTCATCGAAAGATGAGTCCTTTGAGAGGCCCTCAAAAAAATCCAGGAGGAAATCTCACATGGAAGCTCGAGAGGAAGAAGCAGAGAGGAAAAAAATGCAGGGCAACCAATCTACAATTGAAATGACCATGGGGAGAAACACCAAAACAAGACCTCCGAAGGGAGGTTCATCCCATCCCAATCTCAGTAAATAATGTGGCTAGTCTCTTGGAATTGCAGAGGATTAGGAAACCCTTCGAAAGCCGAAGTAGTAAAAGACCTTCTGAAAATAGAACCCCCAAGATTCTGATGCTCCAAGAGACTAAGATTGAAGGGAAACCCTTCTTCAAATTGGCAACACAAAGTGGAAGAAAAATGTAGGGAAGGTCATAAGTGCTAGAGGCTCCTCTAGGGGCCTAGCAACTATGTGGTATGATGAGGAGTTTTCACTAGAAAGCTCTTTTGAAACCCAACATTCGATCTACACTAAACTCCGCCATATAGCAAGTAATCTCGCCCTTTCACTCTTCAATTTGTATGTTCATGTTCTTTAATTAGAAAAGAAAGATTGTTGGTTAACTCTGGAAGATTTCATTGAAATTTACTCCCCTCAAAAAATATTAATAGTAGGAGATATAAATCTGATCTTTGACCCAAAAGAAAAGAGGGGTGGAACAAAGGCAAGGATCAAATGCTTCCCTTGGTAGAGGACCTCATGCGGTAGTGGTACCTTTTGTGCATCAAGCCAAAAGGAGGCCTTTTTACTTTGACAAACAATAGACTTGGGGCAGACCACATAACTGCCCATCTGGATCATTTCCTGGTTCAGAGTTCACTGCTGGAAAAGAGGGTGATCTCTTCCAAAAAATTCCCAAAACCGACATCAGATCACAAACCCATCCTACTTCAGTTGGAAGATGAAGAGAACATGGGCCCCATACCCTTTAGATTTATCCCTCTCTGGATTGAAAAGGAAGGGTTCAAGGAAAAGGTAATCTCAGCTTGGTCTACACTAGTCACTGGGTCCCCCTCCTTTGTGTGGGAGTAGAAACTTAAGGCCGCGAAGGAAACTCTGAAGGAATGGGTAACAAATCCCATCAACACACCAACCATCCACAGAAAGGATATTACCTAGCTATTAGAAAAAATCCAAATATATCTTGAAAGCAAGGACATAACCAGTGCAGACCTTGAACAAGAGCAAGCATCCCAAGCCAAGTCTTTTCTCTCTTTTTGGAAAGAAGAAGAGTTCTTGAGGCTGAAGTCTCGAAGTCGGTGGATAAAAGCAGGATACCACAACACCTCCTACTTTCATAGATAGTGTAGAGCCGGACTTTCCAAAAATCATATCTCTAAAATCATCGCTTCGGATGGGACTCTGCACAAAGGCCATGATCAAATAAAGCTTGCAGTTAAAACTCATTTCCAAAATATGTTTAAATACGATAGATAAGGAAATGAGGATGCCATCACTGATTTACTCTCTCACATCCCTCTTTTAGTGAACAAAGATGACAACACAACTCTCTCAAAGCAATTTACTAAAGAAGAAATCTACAACATAGTTTGGTCTATGGAACCAGACAAGGCCCCAGGGATGGATGGTTTTTCAATCCATTTTTACTAGTAGTGTTGGGAAATCATCAAGACTGATTTCCTGAGAATGGAAAAATATTTTCAGCAGAAAGCCAAGGTGGGTGGCAGCACAAACTCCACCTTTCTTGCTCTAATACCCAAAGAAGTGAATCCGAACACTTTTGAAATATTCAAGACAATCTCATTATGAAACTCATCATACAAAATTCTATCTAAGCTACTAGAAAATAGAATTAAACCTCTTCTTGGGAAACTCATATCACGCATCCAAGTACGTTTTGTCAAAGGGAGACATATCATAGACAACGTGATTCAGGTACAAGAAGCCATCCACTCTAGTTACCATCGAAAGGAGCAAGGAATGATGATAAATCTTGACATGGAAAATGCGTTTGACCGGGTAGAGCACTCTTTTCTCTTCAAATTTATCCTCTCCTTCGGATTCAGCTCTAATTTTGTCAATTTGATCAAAGCATGCATAGAAAAACCATGGATAGCTCCACTTGTAAATGGCAGACCAACCATCTATTTTCAAGCCTCGAGGGGAATAAGGCAAGGCTGCCCCCTTTCTCCATTTTTGTACATTTTCATGGTTGATTCATCGAGTAGAAAGATAGATGCAAATAAGATGGTTAGGACAGTTCCAAGCATGAGGATAACAAAAGGCATTGAGCCTATTAACCACGCTCTTTTTGCTAATGATTTACTGCTACTAGGGGGAGCCTCCATCAAGATAGCCAAGGTTTTCAATGGAATTCTACAAGACTTTTGTAGCATATACGGAGCTCTCATCAACAAAAGGAATAGCCTTGTGTATGGTTGGAATGCAGAGCATAAAGACATCCAACGAATTACAAATTTTTTGGGATTCACTTGCTATTTAATATGGGAGAAAATAAAATGCCTTGGACTCCCCTTAACCTTGGGTCCTAACAAAGCTTCGCTGTGGGGTGAAGTGCTGAGAAAATTGAAAACAAAAATGAGAGCTTGGGGTGGCCAATGGGTCACCAAAGCTGGAAAGCTCACGCTGGTGAAAGCAGTGCTCTCCTCGCTGCCAATTTATCAATCTTCCTTCCTTTAAGCTCTGAAAATGATCATGGATCAGATCGCTAAGATAATTCGAGATTTTTTATGGCAAGGTGGAAAAGGAAATAAAAATAAATTCCACCTAGTAAAGTGGGACACTGTCAAACGATCGCTTGATGAAGGAGGATTACAGATTCAGGATCTGGGGATAGTGAATTCGGCACTGGGAGGTAAAATTCTGTGGAACTTACATTCAAATAGAAAGTACCCTGTTAGTAGAATTCTGAAGATGAAATACATGATAGGAGAACCTCTGCGCAACCTCCAAGAAGCCAAAATTCTCAAAGGAACTGTAACATGGAATCTCTGCAGAAGAGGGCTCGATTTTTTCAAAAAACAATTATACAGTATCCCTGGCAATGGGAATGATACGTTGTTGTGGGAGGATAGCATAATGGGGAACCCACATCTGGATAGCGTGGAGGGGATCAACGACATTCATGACTGGTTAAAAACACATGGGTTCTCCATGCCGGCAGCCATCCGATTTGGGAAGAAGATGGAAGATGGCATGATTGGTCCATTCCACAATTACCACAGCAATTCAAACCCAAAAAAGTGCAACTTCTAATTGCTCTTTCGTATCTAGCTCCAATCCACCTATAGGAGAAAGACCATTTTGGATGGGGGGAAAATGGTTCTTATTTAGCTATGTAGGGGTTCATATATTTGCAATCAGAGTATGTGCCAGCCCTTCCAGTAGAATTATGGAAGCAAGTCTGGGATCCAAGCAGTCTCCCCAAGATTAATTTTTTCTTTTGGTTTTTGATGCACAAAAAGGCTCTAACTGGAAAAAACTTGACAAAACGTGGTATAATTGGCCCTCACAGAGGCATCATGTGCTGCAGAGATTTGGAAACCAATGATAATCTATTTATGGACTGTAAATTTGCCCAAGAAGTGTGGAGTCTTACTCTTCATGGCCTCAACATCCTAGCTCCGGAGAAAATGTCGTTGGTTTTGTTATTCTCCTCCTGGAAATTGAGATATCCCCATCCATTCCATGGTAAGTCTTCTTGGAGAGTAATTTGGATTGCAATCCCTAAATACGTGTGTTGGAACTTTTGGCTGGCAAGAAATGATAAAATATTCAACAATACCCAGTAACTACCGCTTAAGGTGGCTGCAAAAACCAAAGCTTTCCTCATTGATCAAATGGTGGGCGTTCAATCTTTTAACAAGGGTTATACGTTTATCCCGGAAGAAAAAATGGCTAGGCACATATACTTTCATAGATAGAAAAAAAGATCTTGGTCGACCGAGCATAAATCCAAGGTGGCAGCTAAGAGACATAGAAGCAAATTTCCAGATTTGGTGGAGGTCATGGGGGAAAGCTTCGATCTTCTTCGACGATTCCTACAAAGGAAATCAAGGGAGGGAAGGAGCTGGCAGGGTTATTTACTTTGCGGACGGTAAAAGAGTTGATAGTTTCAGTTGGGGACTTGGCCAAAAAACCAATAATCATGCAGAAACTATTTGGTTACTTAAATCCTTCCAGATAGCCCGTGGGAAAGGGATCAAAGATGTTCAAGTCTTCGGGGACTCAGAAATTCTGATAAAGATTCTAAACATAGATGCTCTGTTCAATGATCCGTTGCACAACAAAACCTCACAAAGGTTGAGCTCAGCGATGCAAGATTTATATTTGTATATATTGTTTCATATTTTGCGTGGTTCGAACAAGGAAGCTGACGTCATGGAAAATTTGGGCTGCCTATTGCCACAAGGAGCCCTTAGGATAAATAAGGAAGAAGCTCATTGGGAATCTATCCCGTAGATCAAAGGTAAATAGAAAGGGGCTGAATTAGAAATCTTCAAAGAGACTTATGAATGATTGTAATAATGGCTTCTTTGGCTAAGGCATGACCTATATTATTTTTATAAATTTATAATCATTTTAGTTATAAAAAAAATAGGGTGAAGAAAATTAAGACTTTCTTCTAGAAATTTTTTTGTTTATGTTGTTGAGGCGTTGAAACCTAGAAATCAATGTATATCTTGATATCTATAATTTATAGACATACTAATCCATTGCATCAAAGTTATGGTTAGGAAAGACAATGCTTGATTTCAAAGTTTATATAGCTTCTATATGCAAGAAGTTAACAGTGTTTAGTTTTTTACAGAAGAGTTCAATGATTTTTATATGTTTAAAAAAAATCTCATCTGGATCGTTTAAATTACATGTGTGGACCACAAATCAACGACTAAAATTAAAAATTCCAAGGAATAAATTTCCCATTGTGGGAATTTTATGAATTCAAATGCACTGAAAGCATAATTGAATATTTTGCTAGCACAATTATTGTCTAAAACAATACAAAAGGGTGAAAGAATATTGTTACTCCTAAATCTCATCACCATCATGTTATGAGATGAATATCCCATAGTTTTCTCTAATCCCACAAGGTCTGAAGTGAAAAAATGGAGAAAGAAGGCTTGCTCCCTTATTTTTCTTTGGTCTAAGCCACCACCACGCCTTGTCAATGGAAAACAGGTGGAGGTCAAGCTGGAAACGCGCCTTGATCATTGGCAAGGAGTGGTGATACCACTTGTTTCCTTCTTGCAACATGTGGTGCTCCTCAACACTGCTTGTTACCCTTATGCAAAGTGTGGTGCTCGACTTAAAAAGGTAAAAAGAATAAGTTTCCAGAAGTTTCCAGAAGGAACCTTTGTGGAGCCTCATCCCTAACAATGTCGATAGGTGGAGAGCGAATTCCCCTATCCTTAGGATGATCCCACAACCTTATTCTTTGAATCCTCAACCTATTCTATCCATTATGGCCTTTAAATAGTGGCTTACCCCTCATGAGAAAAGGGAGGAAGATTGAGTAAAAATGTCAAGACTCTGGAAAAATAATCCAAGACCTTCTTGGAGTCTTTAGAGGCAAGGTGAATCTTAAGTCAAGGTTCCATTGGTAGAAGCTCCCAACACTAAGTCTTGGTTTTGATCTCTCCCTATTTGATTATTGATACAAATATTGTTTTCTTTCCCATAAACATTGTTTATTTCATTGTAATGCTTTGTTTATTCTCTTTCTCCTTGGCCATAGACATAGAAATAATGATTGTCTTGTTATTTATCCTTTTGTGTCTATTGATGGTTCATTCACTGCATAGCTCAAGCAAAACAAGTTCAGAACAACAGATCCACCCATTAAAAGGTATGAGAGTAGTTAATTCAAGTAATCTATACTTCTAGGGAAAGTTTCTTTGTATTGTAATGTGTTTTGTTTTAGATCTGAATCACTCAAACTAGGGAAACAACCTTTGTTTGCATTGGCTGAGACTTTCCATCAACAAAAGTGGCGACCATACTGGGGAAGATTTGAATTCATGTCCTTTATTAAGTTGAAAACTTCATATTCATTGTCAATTCATAGGTTTACTTGTAATTTGACATATTTGCTTTGAAATTGATAGATATTCCTCTGCTCACATTTGATCCATTAGATTACTGGCTTATTGAGTCTTCCAATTGGAATTTTGATTTATATTTTGGACTCTAATTCACTTCTTCTTTGCGTTTTTATGTTTTCAAATATCACATTGGGCCACTGCACCTAGGTTGTATAAAAAGTGTGGCCACCACTCTTTTCCTGTGTGCAAATCACGGTGCCACCGTTGTTTGTCAGTTAGCAGAGGGCGATGCCACCGCCTTGTCACTGTTTACAAGGTGCGGTGTTGAACATACACTGCTTTGGTGCAACCCTGCAACGCGCGGTACCAGGTAAGGTCTTGCATCCCAGCTTGATGTTTGGTGCTTTAATACATCTTTTAGTTTTTTAAGGAATAACTCTGATAGTTACTCTGATAATCTAGATTTAGAATCGAGTGTTTTGTTGGTTTGTTTTCTTCTCAAGAAATTGTGATTGAGCTTGGTCTTTAGAAATCTCCATAGTCATATTTGGTTAAAGAATTGGTAGGATTGAAAAGAATTGGTTCTGGATAGGCATTTGATCTCTGTTGTTTATGCAATAAAAGAAAATATCTTTCTTCATTTCTTCTTTGTTAGCTGTAAAAGGTTTGTGTATGCTTTTCCTTTTCCCCAAAATTTAAAAAAAAAATCCATAAAGATCTTGTAGGACTGGACTCTTGATTAGTTGTTTTAGACTCTCAAGTGTTCATTTTGTAATTTTCTTTCTTTTGGTTTCACTTTTGCATTTGATTAAGAGAATTTTAAGGCTTTTGTGTGAAATTTTTAGTGATCTTTTAGATTGTGTTGGTTGTGGAGCCTAATCTTCCAAATCCAGAGATATTATTCAGTCGTGTTTGTAACCCAAGTGTACTGTACACTCATTCCCCCTGCCTTGGGGTTTTGCGGACCCATGGTATTGGGTTAACCCTAGAATTTTCCCATTGTATTTCCCCTATAAAAGAAAGCATTGTAAAACAACTGAGTATGGTATTGTATTGTATTGGAAGAGACTGTGAGAGCATGAAGAGGAAGTGTAGTGGTTTTTTTGTAGGCTGTATCCCTTCATCTTTCTGGACTGTAATAAAATGACTGGCAATTTCTTTGTGGACGTAGCCCATTGTTTGGGTGAACCACGTTATATCTGTGTCTCTTTGTAATGTTTTAATGTGTTTTGCATCTTGTTAATTATTTAATTGTGGATCTGTTATTGCTCTGTGGTCCTGTTTTCTAACAATTGGTATTATAGCCAAAAGGTCTATTTGGTTGGTAAACTCGCAGGAAACAAGGGTTCCTGGTTCGAGTGGGAGCAATGGCAGAAGAAGGAAAGTTTGGGGTCGAGAAATTTAATGGCCAAAACTATCAGTTATGGAAGATGCAAATGGAGGACTATCTGTACCGGAAGGATTTGTACCTGCCATTGGGCGGAAAAGAAAAACAGTCGGCAGCTAGGAAAGATAAAGAATGGGAGGTTCTTGACATAAAGGCACTGGGAACAATACGGCTGTGCCTGGCTTCGCCAGTGGCCTTCAATATTTCGAAAGAAAAAACAACAGAGGCTATGATGAGCGCATTGAGTAAGCTCTACTAAAATCCCTCGGCTTCTAACAAGGTATTTTTAATGAAGCATTTATTTAATATGATGGTGTTGGAAGGTGGATCGGTTGCTGATCATTTAAATGAGTTTAATACACTTACCAGTCAGTTAAGTTCTGCAAAAGTGAACTTTGATGATGAGGTTAGGGCTCTTCTAATCTTGTGCTCATTGCCAGAAAGCTGGAATAGCTTGGTCATGGATGTAAGTAACTATGTCCCTAGTTCAAACACTCTTAAGATTGATGATGTTGTTGGTGTTATTCTTAGCAAGGAAATCCGAAGAAAAAGCATAGGTGAGACATTAGGTAATGCGTTGACCATAGAGAGCAGAGGGAGACAAAATGAGAGAGGAAGGAGCCCAGGAAATCGCGGTAAGTCTAAAAAGGGAAGATTCAAAAAAATAGAGTGTTGGAACTGTAGTAAGAAAGGACATCTAAAGAAAAATTGTCGAGCACCAAATAAGAAAAGTGAGAGGCAGCAAGAGACTACTCAGGAAGCGAATGTAGCAGGTGATGTGTTACAAGATGATTTGATTCTTGCATTAGATAATACCAGCGATTACTGGGTAGTAGATTCAGGGGCTTCATGTCATTCTACACCCCATAGGAAATTCTTTCATGATTGTGTTCAAGGTGATTTTGGACATGTTTTATTGGGGGATGATGAACCATGTAAAATTGTTGGAAAGGGTAAGGTACGGATTAAGTTAAATAATGGAAGTGAATGGCTGCTAAAGGATGTAACACACATTCCTGCTATGAAAAGAAATCTGATCTCAACAGGACAGTTGGGAGATAGCAGCTGTTTGTCTACATTTGGAGAAACGTGGTGGAAGATCACTAAAGGATCACTGGTAATAGCACAAGGAGATAGGGTAGGTGCGTTATATTTATGTCCTCATAATACTGATTATTCTATCTCTGTAGCTTCCACAGAAATAGGTGCGACGTTGTGGCATCATAGGCTTGGCCACATGAGTGAGAAGGGGATGTAGATTCTCCACTCAAGGAAACTGCTTCCAGATCTGAAGCAGGTAAGTTTGGAATTCTGTGAGAACTGTGTTTATGGAAAACAAAAGAGAGTTGGATTTCTGAGGGTTGGGAAACAAAAGAAGAGTGAAAAGTTAGAGCTTGTCCATATAAATGTATGGGGACCAACTTAGGTACAATCTCTTGGTGGCTCTTGTTATTATGTTACTTTTATTGATGATGCAACTAGAAAAACTTGGGTTTATTGCATTAGACAAAAATCTGATGTGTTTGATACTTTTAAGAAGTGGAAATCTTTGGCTGAGAATGAGATAGGAAAAAGGTTGAAATGTCTCAGATCTGATAATGGAGGCAAGTATTGCAGCAGGGAGTTTGACAGTTACTGTTCACACAATGGGATTGGTAGAGAGAAGACAGTCCCTAGAACACCACAAGAAAATGGCGTGTCAGAAAGGATGAACATAATGATCATGGAGCATGTAAGGTGTATGAGATTGCATGCAGGGTTGCCCTTACAATTTTGGGCTGATTCTGTAAAGAGAGGGCCTTCAAGCGCTTTGGATGGTGGCATTCCAAAGGAGGCATGGACAGTGAAACAGGTAAAATACTCATTTTTGAGAACTTTTGGTTCTAAAGCATTTGTCCATAATATTGATAAAGATGATAGAACAAAGCTTGAGGCTAAATCCAAGAAATGTACCTTTATTGGATACGGGGTTGATGATTTTGGTTATCGCTTATGGGATCTTAAAAATCACAAAATCATTAGGAGTAGAGATGTAGTATTCAATGAAAAGGTCATGTACAAGTATCAGTTGCAGGGAAAGAAAGAAGAAAAGAAAAACACAGAGTACACAGTGCTTGATGAAATCAAAGAAAATGAAGTTCCAAAGGCTCCAGAAAATTAAGAGCAGCAGCAGGTACCTAAAACTCCTGCAATTGTAAGAAAGTCTACCAGGTTAAGTAGACCCCCTAAATGATTCTCTCCTTCACTGTATTATTTATTGATGACTGATTCTGGTGAACCGGAATGTTTCGAAGAAGCAATGTAGGTAGAAACTAGAAAGAAGTGGGAGCAAGGCATGGATGAGGAGATGGACTCATTGGTAAGAAACTAGACCTGGGATCTGGTTAAGTTGCCTACAGGAAAAAGGGCATTGCAGAATAAATGGGTTTACAGGTTAAAGGAAGAAGATGGAGGAAAGAAGCGGTACAAGGCTAGACTTGTTGTAAAGGGGTTTGCACAAAAGAAAGGTATAGAATTTGATGAAATTATCTTGTTATTGTATGTGGATGACATGCTTGTTACATGGTCTAACATGCAGGATATAAATGTGCTCAAAACAAAACTAGCTAAATCATTTGCGATGAAGGATTTGGGTACTGCAAAGCAAATCCTAGGTATGAGAATAACAAGAGACATGAAAAATCACAAATTGACACGTTGTCTCAAGGTGAGTACATAGAAAAGGTGTTGTAGAGGTTTAGAATGCAGAATGCAAAACCAGTCAGTACACCTTTGGCCAGCCATTTCAAACTAAGTAAGGATATGTGTCCAGCGACACAGGAAGAGATAGATTACATGTCCAAGATTCCCTATTCATCAGCGGTTGGAAGCTTGATGTATGCCACGGTATGCACAAGACTAGATATTGCACATGCAGTGGGAGTTGTGAGTAGGTATATGAATAATCCAGGTAAAGAGCATTGGAAAGCAGTACAGTGGATTCTCGGGTATTTGAGAGGTACCACTTCTCATGCATTATGTTTTGGAGGTTCAAACACTGTTCTACAGGGATATGTTGATGCAGATATGGCTGGTGATAAAGACAGCAGGAGGAGCACCATAGGGTATGTGTTTATTATGGGTGGAACAACAGTAAGTTGGATTTCAAAACTGCAACAAGTTGTTGCACTTTCAACAATGGAAGTAGAGTATGTTGCTGCTACAGAGGCTAGTAAGGAGATGATTTTTTTGCAGAGGTTCATGGAAGAATTGGGTAAGAAGTAGGAGAATAGTAGGCTATACAGCGACAGCAAGAGTGCCATTCATCTTGCAAATAACTCATCCTTTCATTCAAAGACTAAACATATACAACTCAAGTACCATTTCATAAGATCTGTTCTAGATGAAGAACTGTTAAAATTGGAAAAGATACATACTAGCCAGAATCTTGCAAACATGTTGAAAAATGGAGTAATAAGAGAGAAACCGAGTTCCTGCTTGGTTTCGGTTGTCCTTCAAGCATGAAGGTGAAAATAAAAAAATTTCCAAGTCCAAGGTCTAGAGCATAGTCCAACAAGTACAGTAGCGGTGGAGTTGTTGTGTTCAGTCTCCAAGTGGGAGATTGTCGGTTGTGGAGCCTAATCTTCTAGATCCAGAGATATTATTCAGTTGTGTTTGTAGCCCAAGTGTAATGTACACTCATTCCCCCTGCCTTGGGGTTTGGGGGAAGCACCCTCCAGACATGGGGGTTTGGGGGCGGAGCCCCCAAGAATATTTTTTGGGATATGTGTTGGCCAACAGTTTTGTGGACCCATGGTATTGGGTTAACCCTAGAATTTTCCGATTGTATTTCCCCTATAAAAGTAAGCATTGTAAAACAGCTAAGTATGGTATTGTATTGTATTGTATTGGAAGAGAGACTGTGAGAGTGTGAAGAGGAAGTGCAGTGGTTTTGCTGTAGGTTGTATCCCTTCATCTTTCTAGACAGTAAAAAAAGTACTAGCAATTTCTTTGTGAACGTATCCCATCGTTTGGGTGAACCACGTTATATTTGTGTCTCTTTGTAATGTTTTAATGTGTTTTGCATCTTGTTAATGATTTAACTGTGGATCTGTTATTGCTCTGCGGTCCTGTTTTCTAACAGATTGGTTACTAGAGATCGTAAATTTCTTTTCAATTAAACGTAGAAGACATTGTTTTGCTTGAGTTTGGAATGAAAGAATAGTAGTTTGATTTCATTTTTGGGATTTGTTTTGTGTGTTAAAACAAAACTGAACCTTTTCCCTTCTCAGATATTCACCTCATGCACCCACTAACCATTCAAGATAAAATAAACACACTATACTAGAGTAAAATTTATTAGAAAAGTGTGATAGGTTAGAAACGTGTTCCAATGTCGTTAAAGATAGGAGTTGTCTTTATATGCCTGCACTACATCCTGAGGATTGTGCAGTTCTTCCATGTACTCGTTGGTATATCGAACGACCTTTCATGTACCCTTGAGGTATATAGAAAGGTACTTCGCATACTCGACTGTATATAGGAATGCCCATTTCATACATATGTGCATTAGATAGCACTACTATGGATTGGAGCTCCCACGTACCTTGCGTATATTGGGAGACACCTTTATGGATCCTGAGACCATATGAGTAAATCCCTTTGGTCGTATTATCATCGCAATACACCGAGAACAACACTTTGGGAGATTACTATGCATGTACTATCCAGGTAGTCAGGTATTCAGGAAAGGTTATGGTCCCATTCCTCATTATCATGCCTTGCTGTTGGACCCTATGGTATATAGTGAGTTGTGATGATCTGACAAATCCTATGAGGATCCTGACTTCAAATCCACTCCTCTCACATGTTTGTTTGTTTCCTTAGTCTAATTAGTGTTTGATTTTTCTAATATAGTTAGAGTTTCTTTAGAAAGAGTTTGGCTTAGCAAATTGGCTAAATGCCCTTGGAGACGATCTCATTGGATACAAGTATTATCACCTAAATACACTTTGAACCCTATGACCAGATATCATATGGACCACGAGATGGACATTAACTCTGAAGTGAGAAGTGGCTCTCTTCCAGAATTGGAAGGAGTCCCCATGATAGAAGAACAAGGAGATTTTTCTCTCCCCGACAATGTTTTGATCATTGACTATTTGCTCCCACCCATAGTAGAACAAACATCTTCCCAAACCCAATATTTTTCTATACATACCCCAAGGGATTCAATTTTCAACCAACCTAATCTAGACGATCCAGTTGCTACTATGTTCGTTCCAACTGCTCCGTTCTGGGAAACCACACTAGGCCAAGCCATTTTTGAATTTGGTTCAACTAGTGCTACCAATGTCTCTACTATGGAGTTGAATCCTAACCCTAGAATAGATTTCCCTTACCTCCTATCGAGTCACCTCCTTGGTAGGCTCTTGAATATGCCTTCTAGCCAAGTTGTGGTTGATGCTCCTCCTTCTCCCACAATTTCTATATTTGGTACCCGCTCCACCACACACACCGCCCTAGTGGTAGTTTCACAATTTGTCTTGAATCCAGTTCTAAATCCTACATCGAGAAGTTCTCTTATGCCTTCCATGAATTTTTCGAATATAGTTGGAAATTAGTCTTTACCCTCCACATCCTATATAACTAGAGGCCCCCATGTGCCTATTTTTCATAATGTTTCAAGAACCACACCTTTGATTGTAGATATAGTGGTTATGGTCTTGTTTCGTGGTTGTTTGCATCTTCTTGGGCTTAGCCTCAAAAACCTTATGTTGGTGGTCAATACTATAGTGGGGATCACTATAATAACCCCCTATATGTACCTTATCTAGGTGGTGTCTCAAATCAATGGATGCAACCTACTTATCAACCTCAAGCCGAAAGTTGGAACTAACCCCGCTCAATATCTAATAGTGAAAAATGTTCCCAACTACCAACCGTATGTGGTTTACCATGGACAACTCTAGCCATACTATGGCCCTATTGGAGTTCCCATGTCATACCAATACTACAATTACCCGCAACCAAATAAACAACTCCCCTTTTGGCAACATTGGATTTGTCATATTTGTCGAAATTGATCAATGATCCCATTCTAAATGACCCTTTGTGGACTGCAATTCCAGTCAAGTTGTCGTTGTACATTCCAAAGTTCAACAGGAAGCAAGCTGAAGATCCCAAAAAGCATGTGATGAAATTCCATATATGGTGTTCATCTATCTCCTTGATGGATTATTCCATTCATTTACGGCTCTTCCAGTGGAAGTTAACCGGTACAACTGCAAAATGGTATCTCAAACTTCCTCAACAATCGTTTGTGGATTTCAATTCATTGGCAACAACATTTCTTACGCACTTTTAGATATCAATCCGTTAAGAGACTGGTATCGATCTCTTGAATTCTCTTCGGATGACCACCTCCACCCACATATCTGATCACATTCATGAGTGGAGGAGGTGATGGAGGTTGATCCAGGATCCTATTCTAGATCAGTTTCTAGCTGTCTAGTTCACAAAGTCATTGTTTCCCCCTATTTCCATATATGTGGCTATGGGAGGTTTTGTTACATTGGAACAATCTATTATCTGTGCATAGTACTTGGACTTGGTTTATTCCTAGTTCAGGATGTTGTATGACTTGATCCCTCATTCTCCCCCCAACACCGATCCTTCCAATCCACCTTTGAACCTCTTATGGATGGTGTTGTAGGTGCAATCTAGCCCCAATCCACATTGAAACCTACCAAGCAGCAGAGTAATTCTCCTACAACCTGCTCAACTCCTATTTTTTTCACCAAGGTGAATGTGGTACACTCCTCACAATCACCTAGAAATAAAAAGAAAGGTAAATGGAAATCCAAAAAATCCGGAAACTAGCAAGAGAACCCAAAGACTGCGACTCCAAAGAAGGATTCTAAACTTAAGAGGATAGCTAAGTATACCTGCCTTTTGTGTGGAGATGACCACTTCACTGAGGAATGTCCTATACTTGAAGAGGTTAATATATTTTTGAAGAATAATCTTGCACCGACAGTCTTGACAAACCCCTTGCCATCCCAACAACAACTGATATACCATGCATCTTTACATGGTACCTCTTCTTCCATGGAAGAAATAAAGATGATGTCCGCCGAAATAGTTGGATTAACTACACAAACATATAGATATGACAAACCTCCAAAGAAAAAGGATGAAGGTGTTCCTTCTGAGAAGACTCATTCTACTAATCCTTCCCCTTCTCTACCTCCTTCTACTTTCCCTCTTACCATAAAAAACAAATCCTTGATGCAATTCTACGTCCTCCTAAGAGTACGATCCACAAAGTTGTATTTAATCCTAGCTCTCGAGCTGCCCAATTTTATAATATCATCGAAGATCTAGCTCATGCACCCTACTCTATGTCCACTCTGGAAGCAATCCAAACTTGTCCTGTGCAACGTTAAAACTTCTTGTCAACTCTTGGGGCTCTAGATCTGAAGAATTCTAACATGATTACCTTTAATATGGAGAATTTTAAACTGATACCATCTCACCAACTCCCATTTCAGATTGCGACCAAGGTGATTGGTAGGAAGGTTCATCGTACCATACTGAATGCAGGAGACTCCACCTCGATGACATATATGTCTTGTTGGAGAGCCATTGGTTCTCCTGAGGTTAACCATTTGCCGACCACATTGAAATCTTTTGACGGATGAGGTTTCCATCCCTATGGCTTGTTATCGGCTTTATCTATTGAGCTAGGGGGTAATATCATCTCTATTTAGGTAGAGGTGGTCAAAGAATCCTTCAATTACAACCTTTTATTAGGAAGGAATTGGTTCTACGCCATTGTGGTAGTCGCATCATCGATGTTTCATTTCCTCCAGTTTCCTCACCAGGGAAAGATTGTGACCATCAATTAACTTGATTATTACTCCCTGGATGTCACTTCCACCGCAACGAATAATGTTCCTTTGTTGTGAAAGTCACCCCATCCATATCAGACCATAGGATTTGGGCTTCTAAAAGACTCTGCTCTAATGGGATTCTTTATGTATATTTCTTCCCCTCCTATCACTCAAGTTTCCACGGTGAACATGATATCCTCCACTGCCAGTGACATGTCAAAAGGAAAAGCAATTGTTGAAAAACCTTCTCTGAGTCCTCCCAAAGCCTTATATGATGTCATTCAATCTTCTTCTGATGCATACATAGATTACCACCATTTGGTAGCATCAGATCCTTACCGTATGCCTTATTGGCTAGATTCCCCTGTCCCTACTCTCGACTATCTCTTACAGACTTTCTCTTCATACGAGTCCATTATGGAGATTATGAGTTGAGATGAATCTCTATGGGAAGATCATCATCACAAATCCTCTTTCCTTCCTAATGCCAATTTGATAGAACCTGATTTTGTATCTCTCATTACTTCCAATATCATGGAACATCCTCAGCCACTTGTGCTTTTGCAAGGTGTTGATTCTGAAGGGAATTTGTGTAACATCACCCAAAATATCCCCATCGACATATTGGTGAAACCTGGAACTGTTGAACATATTCACATACGAGAAAATTGTTCAGCAAGGGAAATTGAAGTTTATATGGCCCTTTTAAAATAACTTTGAGATGTTTTGCTTGTATTTATGAGGAAATGCATGGGATTGATCCATAAATTGTTCTCCATGAGATCAAGACTTACCCAACTGCAAAACTTGTTAGGGAGAAACTCCTTCCAGTACACCCTCGGAAAGCTGTAGCTATAAAATCTCAAGTTCAAAATATTTTGAACGCTGGTTTCATCTAGGCCTATGTCGTTGACTAAATGGCTATCTATTATATTTCATGTCGCTAAGAAACATGGCACTATTAGGGTTTGCATCAATTTTATGGATTTGAATAAGGCTTGTCCCAAGGACAATTACCCCACTCCCTACATCGATCAGATCATTACAACTGTGTTGGAAGTGTCGTTTTATCCTTTATGGATGGCTTGTCTGGCTATAATAAAATTGTGATACTTCCAGCTGATCAACATAAGACGACATTCATTTTCCCGTGGGGAACCTTCGCTTACCATAAATTTCCTTTCGGCTTGAAAAATGATGGATCCACGTTCCAACGAGCCATGTCTTATGCCTTCCACGATATCAATCATATAGTGTAACCCTATTTGGATGACCTACCCACCCATTCACAAAGGTGAGAGGATCATTCTAGACATCTTAGGGCCATTTTCCTTCTCCAAAGGGGTTCTCTCTGTATTTCTTGTATTCATCTTGTTTTAGTTTTGGATTTGGGAAAAATAACTATTTAAAATATTAATTACAATAAAATAATATTATTATTATATGTAAAAAACAAATAATAGTTTTTAAAAGGGTTAATATTAAAATAAATATTAATAACAATAATATTATATTATTTTAATATTACAAGGGAGGTGATGGATGGTGCAATGGAGGCGATGGATGGTGATATGGATGGTACGATGGAGAGTGCAATGGGAAGGCATGGACAAGGGTGCAGTTAAGAGTGTGATGGGAAGGGAAAGGAGAAGGTGTAGCGGTTGGGCGTAGTGAGCAAGAGGAGCATGCGAGGTCTAGCATGGGGGTGGGAGATGGCAGTCACAGGTCGTAGGAGAATGAGACGCAACGTGAGGGAGGAGATGGATGTTGCATGTTGTAGGAGAATGAGATGCAACATGGGGGTTCCCATTAACAAGGTATCATCTACAAGGTATCATACATCCATATTCCCTGATTGTTGGGGTTCCCATTAACAAGGTATCATCTACAAATTGGATATGAGAAATTGTAGGTTGTAATCCATGAAGAGAGAGACCCTTTAAGGAGCCATACACAATGGCCACCTTGATGTATCAATTGAGTCATTCTACCAAAATAAGAAAATTGAAGGGGGAGAGGAGATCCCCATAGTGGATGCCTCATGAGGGAGAGAAAGGCATTGATGTAATTCCATTAACTAAGATGGAGAAAAAGGATGAGGAAGTGAGATTTCAAATTCAATTGGTCCAATCCTGATTGAAATCAAAAGCGAAGAGGATGGCTTTCATGTATTGTTAGTTGATGGTATCAAAGGCCTTCGAGAGGTCAATTTTTAAAAGCATTCCTAGATTCCTAGTAGTCTTTAAGGAATGTATGACCTCATGGCATAAAATAACACTTTCCATAATTTAGAGACCCTTAATATAACTTGAGTGTTCATGAGAAATAAGATGTGGGAGGAGAGGTTTCAGATGAGGAGAAATTACCTTGGTGATGATTTTGTATATAACATTGCAAAGTGTGATTGGTCAAAATTTTCTAGGGTGTACTACATTCTCCTCTTTCGGAATAAAGGTGAGGAAGGTGGCATTGAGGGATGATCATACATAGCCTATTTTTCAAGAGTATTCTACTAGCTTCCAGACCTCTTCACGAATCATGTCCCAACAATGATGAAAATAGTCTATTGTGAAACCATCGGGTCCTGGAGATTTTCCTGCCGCATTTTCTTTGATAGCTAGATCGACCTCCTCCAAGTGATCAGTCTCATATAGGTTGCATTATGATCCTTAGAGATCATCATGGGAATGTGCCGAGTGATTTTGGATATGGCTTCCATCCGATCTTGGGGTGGCTATGAAAAAAGTTGAATGTAGTCATTTAGTAGTTCTCTTTCAATATCAGTATGGGAAGTGAAGGTCGAACCGTTGTCATCCTCAAGAGTAGTATGGTTAATATGCCTCCTTTGGATAAGGGATCTACGAAAAAACTTTGTATTTTTCTCTCCCTCTTTGACCATTAAAATCTATATTTTTTCCTTCAAAGGATTTCTTCTTGAGCATTCCTTTGTTTCAATTGTTATTTTAACTTGGAATCTTTCTTTCAAAGTTGCTCATTACATCCATGGGTGATGATTCTTGTTGAATGGCACGCAATTACTACTCTAGAACTTGTTGATCCTGAAAAATATTGTCAAATGTGGTATTGTTCCATGCTTTGAGATGGTTCTTAAAAATTTCCAGCTTCTATTAGAACTTGTACATGAGTGTTCAACACGAAATAGCAGTGTTCATCCACCACTGCTTCACATTTTCTTGGAAATATGGATGTGAAATCCAAGACTTCTCAAAGTGAAAAAGGTCTACCCTGTTGGGTACAAGAGATATCCACCCACAAATGGATGGGCCAATTAGTTGAGCCTGCTACCAGGAGAATGCAAGATTATATTAGGTGGTCATCCATCAATAATGCTTTTGAAATTAGAAATTGGTCGAGATTGTAGGTCATTTGTTGAGATTCAGATATGCGATTGGACCAAGTGACATCCCCAATTATTCCATATCAATAAGATGAAGTCTATCAATGATATTTTTGAAATTTGAACTATCTAACTCTAACCCGTGGTTTCCAACTCAAGAGATAGAATGATATTAAAATCACCACCTAGGATCCATATGTGATTCAAAGTGATTGAGCATAATCTGTCAAGACTAGCTAGAAAGCCAAGTTTTTCAGACTCTGTGGTTGGACGATAAACATTGGTAAGGAATCCTTCTTGATTGGAGCCAATGGATCTGTATTTGGAAAATATAATCCATTTTGTTATGAAAATGTTCTTTAGAATGCTTGTTGTTGAGTTCCATAGGATGTCTAGGCCACCCATTGAGCCTCTTAAGTCTATATTTACAAAATTTCCAAGCCGCCAACATTCAAAGAATATTGATCTAGCATCTTATTCTTGCAGGAAAATGATTTATGGATTGTTTGTCATAACACATTTATGAAGGAGACATTGTTTGCTCCATCCATTCAATCCTTTAATGCTCCATGAGATGATCTTCATGATTAAAATTGAGAGGGTAGGGGGTGGAAACTATTTGTGATCAACTAGATTTGTCCCGAGTTAACCATAAAGTTGTCAACTTCTTGATTGATCTACTGGGTAGGTTTTTGTCCTAGTTTCTTCTTGTCATGAATCCCTTTCCTACTATCATTTAGAGGATCTTTGTGAACACCTAACTATGGGATGTATTTGGAGGATTCCCCTGCTTTGGAGTTGATATATGCCTTGTGGATCTTCCACAACTGATCCGACGGTAGGGAATGTAAGTCCTTCTTTTGATAGGCTACTTCCAGACTAATTAGATCTATTCATGTTAGATACTTTTCATCCAGTTCAACTTCCATGTCCCCACCATCTTTGCAAATTTGGTCGTCGACTGCAACATTAAGTTGTTCTTGGGTAGGTTCCATGGGCTTTGTTTCCTTTGATATTTCCTCTTTAGTTTGATCTTGTAGTACACTTTCCTTGGATTATGTATCCTCAATAGGTTGTCTAAGGATTATGAAGGGATTGTGAAGGGAAGGGGTCAAGGGATGAGAAGGGGTGGGTCTTCTTTGATCCGGTTGGCGTTTCCTTGGATTGGGATAAATCCATCCCAAGTTTTTCATGCAATTGACTAGTTTAACTTGGCAGAGGCATTGAGGGGTAAATCTATGAATAAGTAACCATGCTCATGAACTTTATGACATTTGAATGGTATATGCTCATAATAAACAGTTTGAACCCAGTCTTCATCATGATATTCCAAGCAAATCGAACCCAAGAGGGGTTTCGATATGTTCATATAGACGCAGATAAGGTCATAGGAGGTATAATATCTTTGCTTTGTTTCCTTAGCTTATTTTACATATATTTTGAGGGTATTTCATATACCGGCCAAGATTTCATCAAGACAAAACTCATGAGGGAGGGAGTATAGCTAGATTCAAATTGGGGCTTTTGAAAATAGAACATCTAGGTTAAAGTGATTCGTCTAGTATTTTAAAATTATCCTAATGAATGTTAAAATAATCAACCCATAGTTACCCATATTTGACATTAATTAATCATTTTTGTCTTATTCCTAGATTCCTAGATTCCTCTCTATGCTAGTTGGCTTCCACATGCACCTAGAAGTCAATAATTTCTAAAATGGGTCATGGAGCGCTTTGGAATCATCCTCAAAATTATTTTATCAAGTCTTCTTTTATTCCTGGTTCCTAAAAGTGCAATTCTGCTTTTTTTGAAAGCTACCTTACTTTAGAGCAGTTTTAAGGCATAAAGGAAAAGCTAGTCTAGGAGAACTTGCCTTGTTTTTGGTCCACATCATCCTCCTTCCTTTTCTCCAAACAAAAGCATGAATGATTTGTCTTTCCATCACTTATTTTCTTTCCCACTTTCTTTATCCAATTCATGATCATCTTCATAGATTTGGAAAGTCTTTCTTGCACCTAGGAGGGATTTGACTAGTTTTAGTAAGCCTGCTTTTTTACCAATTCTAATAGTAACCTAGTGCTTTCGAATATCTCATGTAATTATATATTTTAGCAGCCTATTACTTCATATGGTTGGTTAATGTGCACTTATTCAATACAATATTAGGTTATGCTCCAATTTCAGTCTCTTTTGTGTGAATTTTGCATGTTTTATTAGCAATTTTGTGAGTGTAATTGATCTATCACTCGAGTTAAATTTCCACATGGTATCAGAGCCTTTGTATCAATTTCTCTCCTTCCAAATTTTTATTCCAGGTTCGACATCACTGACTGGGAGCACATTCTGTTGACTGAAGGGCACAGGAGTTGAGATATGGACCAATCTCAAAGGATCATCTTGACTCCATTCAATTTCTTTGAATGGAAAGTTGAGATGGAAATATTCTTGAGAGAGAAAGGTCTCTAAATGGTTTCCATGGCTACTGAGGTAGAGCCCAATGCATCTGTAAATAAAATCAGATATCACAACAGGAGGGATGAGGCCTATGGTCTTTTGTGCTTGAGCATTTCAAGAGACATCCTCTTTCATCTTGATTCATTGACATCTCCTAATGAGGTGTGGGAGAAGCTTGAACATATTTTTGGAAAGATAGATAAGTTGAGAGGAAACCAAATTGAGAATGAATTGATCTCCTTGAGTCCATGTAGCTTCGAATCATTGCAACTCTACTTTTCCAAGTTTAAGGCCCTTTTTTTGCAACTAAAATAGTGTGGGATCAAAAAGAAGGAAGAGCAACTAGTCTTGACCATACTCTCTAAGCTTGGTCCTGACTATTCAATATTTGTTTCGACCTTCCATGCCACCAAATTGACAGCTCGAACCTGGAAGATGCCTAAGCTTGCCGAGTTCATGGAATCCCTCACCCAGGAGCAGGATAAATTGGTGATGATGGGCACCATCAAACCTTCCAAAGACCAAGCTTTGGTTGCTGAAGATTTAAAGGTGGATTCAAAAATTAAGAAAAAATCTAAAAAGACACCTGAGCAAAAGAGAGACAATTCAAAGTCTCAAGAGGAGCCCTCAGGCTCCAAGAAGAACTTCTAGAAGAAGAAGAACAAAGGAGAAATGAGCAAGTGTGCATATTGCAGTAAGGGCTATCATCTAGAGAGCTCTTGTATGAAAAAGCAAATTGACATGTTGACCCACCTCCTGGAGAAGAACAACATCTCCCTTCCTGATTGCTCAAATAAGAGGGAAGGAGGATCAAATTCAGAAGACGAGGAGAGAGTACATGCCTTGGTTGCTTGCACCTCAAGCTCACCTAGCTTCATCATTGATTCGGGAGATTCCACACACATGGTTTCGATAAGGGAGATCTTCTCCTCTCTTGACATGTCGAAAGGTCCACCAATAGTTTTGGGAGATAACACTATGATTAACAGTATGGGAAAGGGAAGGATTGATCTTGACCATGGTAATTTCAATAATGTGTTGTATGTTCCAGGTCTTGCCTCTAATCTCTTGTCAGTGTATCAGATGACTCACATTAGATCTCAAAAGAAATTCATATTCTCCCCCAATGAAGTTGAAATCACAAATATTTTGAATGGTAAAGTCATAGCAAAAGGTGTTGTTGATCACACTTTGAAGGTATACAAGTTTTCCCATTTTCTACCCTACTCAAACCCCTCTACTCTTCTTACTAATGCTAATGAAGCAAGCAAGCTTTGGCATGAAATATTTGGCCATCTTAATTATAAGTATCTTTCTGATTTGAGTGATAAATATATGGTCATAGGGTTACCAAAGATCAAGTTTTCTAAAGGAGTCTGTCAAGGTTGTATCCTAGGAAAACACCCAGAGAACAAGTATGAGAGAGCTAGTCATGAGATAACCTATTCACCCCTTGAGTTGATCCATAGTGACATTGCTGGTCCATTTCCTCATATGTCCATGAGTCGAGCCAAATATGCACTCACCTTCATAGATGACTTTTCCAGGTATTGTTGAGTCTATTTCCTAAAGCACAAATTTCAAGTTTTTGACCTCTTCAAGGTCTTTTGAGCCCTGGTTGAGAACCAGTCTGGGAGGAGACTAAAGATCCTCAGATTTGACAATGGTGGTGAGTATGTCAAGTCTGAGTTCATCCAATATTGCAAAGATGCAGGTATCCAGATGTAGCGTTCTATTCCTTGCACACCACAGCAAAATGGTGTTGCTAAGAGAAAGAACGGATCACTAAAGGAGATGGCAACTTGCATGATGGAGGCTAAAACTTTGCCACCAAAGTTTTGGGCCGAGGCTATAAACTGTGCATCCTATATCTAGAACAGTGTGCCACATAAGCAGCTTGATGGTATTAC
The DNA here is from genome assembly GCA_001517045.1 of Pseudotsuga menziesii. Classification (NCBI taxonomy): domain Eukaryota; kingdom Viridiplantae; phylum Streptophyta; class Pinopsida; order Pinales; family Pinaceae; genus Pseudotsuga; species Pseudotsuga menziesii. Next base: position 540,922 of record LPNX010067792.1, on the reverse strand, counting down.
TCCTTTTGAAGCTTGGAGTGGGCACAAGCCATATGTGACCCATTTCAGGATTTTTGGCTCAAAGGCTTGGGCTAGAATTCCAACTGAAAAGAGGAAGGCTTAGCAATCCAAAAGCCAAGAGTTCCTATTTGTTGGGTATTCTGAAGATTCAAAAGGGTACAAGCTGATCAACTTGAGCACAAACAAATCTTTCATTGAAATAAGTGTTCAGTTCGAAGAAGATCCTTTAGCAGCAGTTGAAGTTGGAGAGTCCTCTTCATCACCACAACCTCTTATTGTAAGTGAAGAGACTAATGGGTTTGTTGATTCTGATATGTCTGATAATAATGATTTAATTGCAGATCCTAATAGTCCTACAAGACAAAAATGGGAGCAAGGACCATTCATGCAGCTGGGGAACTAGCTGGGAATCCTAGTGACACTAGGAGGACTAGATCTCAATTTGAGAGTGCCCTTTGTGTGAAAGATCCACTCTTTGTTGAGAAGTGTTATTTGATGTTTGAATATGATCCTTAGACATATGAATATGAAACACATGATCCAATATGGCAAACAACCATGAAATAATAATTCATCTTGCTCCAGAAGAACAACACATGGGAACTGGTTGATCTTCCCCATGGAGAAAGCTAGTAAAGTGTAAGTGGGTCTTCAAAACTAAGTTTGCTGCCGATGGTTCACCTTTGAAATATAAGGGAATATTGGTATCCAAGATCCACTCACAAGTACATGGTATTGATTACAATGATAACTTTGCACTAGTGGCAAAGATGGACTCCATAAGGCTAGCTCTAGCCATTGCAGCTTCGAAGTAATGTGAAGTACATCACATGGATGTGAAGTGTGCTTTTCTAAATGGAGATCTTAATGAAGAGATTTATATGCAGCAACCTGAAGGATTTGTTTCTAATCCATCTTTAGTGTGCAGGTTAAAGAAATCATTGTATGGGATCAAGCAAGCCCCCAGGGCTTGGTATGCCAAGAATGATGGCTTTCTACTGTCACTGAGTTTTGTTCGATGCAAGTATGATCCTAATGTCTATTTGAAGTTGATTCATGGTTCTTTAATGATTATTGTTCTCTATGTGGATGACCTACTGATTACAGGAAGTTCAAAGAAAGAGATTGCCTCCTTGAAGGATGCAATGAACCATGCATTTTCCATGACATATTTGGGGTTGTTGAGCCAATTCTTGGGTCTCGAAATTGCTCAATCCCAACATGGAATCAAAGTTCATCAATCCAAGTATGATTCAGATTTGCTCACCAAGTTCAGTATGAAATATTGCAAGCCAAGCAAGACTCCATTCCTTTCAGGAATTAAGCTTGAGGAAGCAGGTTCTTCTCCCATGGTAAATAACACACTATATAGGTAATTGATTGGGTGTTTGCTTTATCTTACACATACTCGACCTGACTTATATTATGCATTTAGTGTGGCTTCAAGATACATGGATCAGCATCATGAGATCCATTGGAGAGCAGCTAAGAGGATCCTAAACTTTGTTCAGGGAACAAGGATTCATGGGATTTTCTATAAAGAAAAATCTGACTTAGAGCTAGTTGGATTTACTGACAATGATTGGGCAGGTGACAACATAGATCAAAAGTCTACTTTAGGATATGTGTTTATGCTTGCAAGAGGACCAATCAGCTGGTCAAGTAAGAAGCAGAGTGCCATAGCACTCTCATCTACAGAGGCAGAGTATAGAGGAATTGTGAATGCAGCTACTCAATGTTTATGGTTGCAGGGGATACTTGAAGAATGTGGTTTCGAATCATAGTTTTCAATAGTCATATATTGTGACAATCAAAGCACCACTCGAATCTCCACTGATCTAGTTCAAAGATAGAGAACCAAGCACATTGAGATCCATATGCACTACATCAGGGAGCTTGTGCATCATGGTACCATTGCTCTACTCTACTATGCATCTTCAGAGCAAGTAGCAGACATCTTCACCAAAGTGTTTTGTGAGAAGACCTTCAGTAATCTCAAATCACTGTTGGGGATTGCTGATCATGTGGTGAAGCATGATTGATGACAAGATTTCCAAAATTTTGTTTCATGTCCATGTTTAAGGGAGGATTTTCCAACTGGGTTTTTGCCTCTTTTCTTGGTTGTATGGACATGTAGTATGTAAAGGGTGACTAAGCCTTGTTGCTAGGCCCTATAGTTTTATGATATTTACTCATAAATTTGGGATTAAGGGGGGGTGTTAGAATAATCAACCCATAGTTACCCATATTTGACATTAATTAATCATTTTTGTCTTATTCCTAGATTCCTAGATTCCTCTTTATGATAGTTGGCTTTCACATGCACCTAGAAGTCAATACTTGCTAAATTGGGTCATGGAGAGCTTTGGAATCATCCTGGAAACTATTTTAGCAAGTATTCTTTTATTCCTGGTTTCTAAAAGTGAAATCCTTCTTTTTCTGAAAGCTTCCTTGCTTTACAGTAGTTTTAAGGCATAAAGGAAAAGCTAGTCTAGGAGAACTTGCCTTGTTTTTTTCCCACATCATCCTCCTTCCTTTTCTCCAAACAAAAGCATGAATGAGTTGTCTTTCCATCACTTATTAGCTTTCCCACTTTCTTTAGCCAATTCGTGAGCATCTTCATATATTTGGAAAGTCTTTCTTGCATCTATGGGGGATTTGACTACTTTTAGTAAGCCTGCTTTTTGACCAATTCGAATAGCAACCTAGTGCTTTTGAATCTCTCATGTAATTATATATTTGAGCAGCCTATTACTTCATATGGTTGGATACTGTACACTTATTCAATACAGGATTAAGTTATGCTCCAATTTCAGTCTCTTTTTGTGTGAATTTTACATGTTTGAGTAGCAATTTTGTGAGTGTAATTGATCTATCACTTGGTTCAATTTCCACAATGGATTTGAAGAAATATGGGCAATTGTCAAAGATTCTCTCTTTGTATTCAAGATTATGAGAGAATGCAATAAAAAAACCTTTGGATCCAAGTTGGAGATCATAATTACCTCGTTGCTTCCGCCATATATGGATCCATATTATAATTTATCTTCGGATGGCCATAGTCCAAGGAATTTACCGATCAAAGCATGGTCCTTCATATATTGGGAATATTCATCTACTCTTACAGATCTAATTACATACTTGGGAGCTAAAGATGTCTTTTGAATGCATTTTCCTGGTTCCCAAGCATGATCCACCTTTAGATGGGAATATTTTGGATTTAGTTCTTTCTCTATTCCTTTCTTGTGATCCATGAGGAGATCTGGCTCAATCAAGTGTTAGGGTGTCTCGAAAGTAGGTCTCCTAAATCCATGTAATCATTCGGTGGTTACTATAACTATCTCTTAGTAGGAGGGGATTCCCACCCCTCGATCGCCATTGCTATGACATCAATTAGATCTGTGCAAATCTGGAGTCTGTAGATCGATCGATTCAAGCACGATTGTGAGTACCTAAAAACTCTGAAAACCATAGAAATGAAATCTCCACATCAAGTTCTTCTCATTATTTCCCAACTTAATTAAACTAATGGAGACATGTCAACTCACTTCATAGACCTTTAATAACTTGATTACAAGATACACGTCATATATCTTTGTCTAGTTATTTGAGGTTATTCTCAGCCCCCATGAGAAGCTTACTTTTATATTTCCTTCGAGGCTATTAAGAACCCCTCCTGCTCGTACCACCCATGGGTTTCGTTTCGAGATACCATTAAAGATTAATTCGTGACAATTATGAGAATCAAGTCATACTTGCAACTCTAATTCATTGTAAACTAGACGCCAATGTTGGCCAAGTCTTGGCATTGGGTAAGACAATTTGGATTGAGGGGTTTCTTAAGCCAAAGATCTTGAACCCATAAGCCTCTTCGATTGTGGGGTTTACTTGTCTAAATTATTGAATTCCATAGGTTCTTAGATTTTTCTTTAACAAAAAAAATATTATTAAATTATTATTATTTAGATATATAAATTTATTATTATTTAAACAAAAGTAAAGAATTTATTTCTTTAGAAAAAAAAGAAAAATATAATATTTCTTCATGTATTCCATCAACAAAATTAAATTGCTAACGCATTGTTTAAGGAAGAAGGCTTGCTTGAACTTGCCCTATAAGCCATGATATCTTTGACGGAAGATTGTAATTTGTGGACTTCTTAAAGGAAACATACTCATGGTAGTTTGTTTTTTTAAAGCATAATAGTGACTTATTCCTTTTGAGTGTGAAGAAGATGCATCATATTGTATATTTTGATTTATATCATGTGGGAAAAGCTTGTATATAATGAGCTCACTATGAAATCCCTTGGTCACATTGGTCAAGTGTGTGAGTAATTGAAAAAAAATGTTTAACTTTGAAGCATGTATTTTCCATTATATATTACAATATTCCACATATATTATTATCAATTTTTTCATGATTATTAATTTAAAAGGTTATTTTTCTTTCTTTGTATTCATATTTTAGAAGAAAAAAATATTGTTCTTCATTACTTAAAATAAAAGATCTATATAAATTAGTTATGAAAGGCATCAAGATGTCTCCTTACACCTTCATAAATTTAAGAAATCATGTAATTCACAATCCTATGGTCTAGAAAAAACATAATTTCAAGGGGAAATCTAAGGGATGCTTCCCCACATTTGTGGATGACATCCCCATTAAACTTGTTGTTGTAGACTAGTGTGTCGCACCCATCAAGATTTGAACTAAGCACTTATTGGCACAAAACTAGCCAAATTCCCAATAACATAAGTGACAACATGTTGAGCTAACCCCTTAGTCTTAAAAGGTTTGGAAACATCTCATCATGTCCACAATACTTAAGTGAGAGTGAGACTGTTGGTATCTTTCCAACCATAATAATTTTAAGAGGGACAACCATGTCACAAGTGAGATTTTAACCTAAGTTGGAAGGAACTACTTCTCCACTTAACCATCAAAGCAAGACCCATTTGGCAATCATTCATATGGGACATTTCCAGCCCAGGAATAACACAATACTCATGTATTTTTGGCAGTTCTATAATGAAGCCTTTCTAGATGCCCTCCAAATCCCAAGAGTGAGTTCTTCCCTTGGTCTAGTTAAATCTCTCATAACCTCGATGCAATGAGATTTTAAACTTAAATCAAGATCAAAGAATAACATAGGCCAACTTGTTCCCAATTTTGAATGTTACCAGTGGAACTTGGTTGTAGTTTAGTCATATGCTTAAGGGGTTAAACATAAAGTGATAAAGAGTAAGGTGTTTTTAGCTATGGACAAACAAATTTTGTATACTAAGAACTCACCAATTTTGCTAGTTAAAAATTGACTTAGTGGATCCACATATGAGTTGCATACCTAAATCATACCCTTAGCAACAACTCTAAGAGCTCCTCTCAAATGCCCTTGATTATCAAGCAAAACTATTGCTCCCCTGGAAAAATCTATGTCCTTCGAAATCTCGTCTAGAATTTTCTACCAAACTATTAAACTACAAAAGAGTGAACCATCCTCACCAATATATAACGACATATATTTTATTACTTTTCCAATTTTTTTCTTGTATATTTTGACATTACACCTCATAGCCTTTGATTTGTGCATTTATCTTAATCCTTAATGCACCAATATACTATTTGATTTATATATGTGCTTGTGCCTTGATGTTTGTTTGAGAGATGATTCATTCTATTTGTGTCTTTTTCTTTCTTTTGACCACCTTGCCCTTCTATTTTATGTTACCTTGATGGGTTTATTTTATTTTATTTTATAATATGTTTCATCAATTTCCTCTTTACATTATTAAAATCAACCCATCATTCATATATATATATATACACAACCATACTTTCATGACTCAGGTTTAGGCACTTCCTTGTTTTGATTGGAGCTGGGATTGGAGTTCACATTGGTTAACATATATAGTTCATGCCTTGACAAGGTTATGTATTGGGAGAGGATTTTCGGAACATGTATCCTGAACAGTGGCAAAGTTATCATAGGTGGTGACCTAAATCTACCCTTGGGTGAGGTTAAGATATGGGGGCACAGTGATAGAAAAAATGTTCTCACATATTTTTTCCTGAGATGGTTTGAGGGGAATAATTTCTATGATATCATCCCTGTGAAGCTAGAGACCAACCTAAAGAAACATAAGATCTAGGAATGATAAGATAGCTAAGAGATTAGATATATTCCTTACCAATGGAGGAACAATCCAGTCCTCTATTTTGATAAGACGATGGGTGGGTTCGGGTTGACAATGAGATCATTTCCCAGTCTTGTTGGAGGTAGTCATGTGTCAAGAAAAATCCCCAAGACCCTATAAATTCAATGCTACATGACTTGAAGAAGAGGATTGTACTTGTATGGTCAAAGCTAACTAGGTTCCCTATGATGCTTCCAATAGACTATCTACTACTGTACTAATCTTGTGAAACTTGAAAATTGTGAAGAAGTTGTCTTCTAAAAGGGAAATTGATAGGAAAATAAGGAAGTATCAGGAGCCGATGGAGATAGAGGATAAACTTGAGTTGTTGTATGTGGCAGATCCTACTGGGTATAAGGATTATTAATTAATATTGTATTAAGACCATGCTGGGTAAATAGTCATGTCAAATTAACTGAAGGAGGATGAAATCATATGGAAAATGAATCATGTTGGTGGTAACTTGAGAGGCCTTGGATTTAACATCTTTTTATCACCTATTTCACCTTATCTATAATCCCTTTTGCTTATCCATAAACATGTATTAATCCCTTCTAATGCCCATATGTGGGTTTTTATGCACAAGGTGTTTTTCCATTACATGTCTTAGTATCTCATTTGATTTTGTACCAACATCAGGGGGATTAGTGTACAATGTATTTGCTTTGGTATTGATTCATTTGCCAAAAAGCAACTACAAGATATTTGAAGGAGTTCCATAGTAACTATAGAAACTCCATAGGAATATATAGAACCTTTACATGTAGTTGTGGAACCTCTACCGAACTAGGTAGTTGCAGAACCAATGAGCTGCAGATCCTCTACAAAATCTGTGATCTGGAGAACACTCTATAAAACTAGTGGGCTATGGAACACTCTACAGAACTAGTGGGATATGGAACCCTCTACAGAACCAGTGGGCTATGGAACCCTCTACGAAACTTGCGAGTTATGGAACCTCTATAGAACATGCAATCTGCATAACATCTATAGAACATGCAAGTTACCGAACCTCCTACAGAACCAATGAGCCACATAATACTCTACAAAACCTACAGAAGCTACATAAAATCAATAATTAAATTTTCCTTCAACCACCAACTTTGGAGAAAGCTATTCATTAGGAGTAATGGATTTGTATAAATCCATTATTTATGTTATTCTTATATGTCTCAAATCATGATGTTAGATTATTTGAAAATTAAAGGTGGAAAAATGGAGGTGGATATGAGTGCATATTTGACTTATCCATGAAGATTTGAAAATCTCTATCAAATATATGATGGACCTAAGAAGTCAAAAGTTGTTAGGAGACATATTGGATGAGTTTTGACTATTTTATTATAGTCTCACTCCCTAAATTTGAATTTGACTTCAAAGGTATCATGAATTACAATTCATGAATGCAAATGAATGTACTTCATGCAATAGTGTTATTTACTATCTAGGATCATAAATAGTAACTTGTATTTGGAAATAATAGATTTTAGATTTAATTTATGCAATTTACCTTTCTATCAAGTGTGATTTTGTTTTAGAATTTACTTTTCCCACGTAGTGTGATTTAGTTTTAGAATTTTCTTTTCTCGCATTATGCAGTTTAATTTTAGAATTCACTTTTCCCGTACAATATAATTTAGCTTTAGAATTTACTTTTCTTTTCTTGTATAGAGTGTGTTTAGTTTTAGCATTTACTTTCTAGTGTGGTGTGAATTCCAATTTCTGCAAGAATAATTTAAGATTTCAATTCTACAATTAGTCTTGCTACACATCGATGGGGTTACTTCGAGACATAGCTGATTCATAATCCTAATACCTACAACTGATGCAAATTTACTTTCTTGTCATGTGATTTACTTTCCTTGCAAATTAGTTTCAATAGTTGTTTAGCTGGCTAGTTCCTTGCCAAGACTATGCAACTGTGCATACCATTGTTTGTAACTAAGGTTATTAAACTACAACTTCACAGTAGATAAACTAATGTAAGAGGAAATTTTGGTTTGCACAGAAAGTGCATGGTAACTCACAAGTTCTCAACAACCCCTAGGTTGACCATTAGTGCACAGACTTATTACTTATCCTTTGAGAAATTAGAAGGTAAATAAAAATCTCATAATAACTACTTCCAATAGTTAGGATATAAATTAGTGAGAGAAGAGGAAGATCGCTAAGAGACTCTCTGGTGGTACAATAAACCTTACAGAAGTTTAAATTCCACTTAAGGAATAAGTTATTCTTATGGATGGCCCTGAATAAAAAAGTCCCCACATGGGATCATCTTCAAAATAAATTATGGTATGGGCCTAGCAGATGCCCTCTTTGCAAAGCTAGTTCCAAGAATGCATATCATTTGTTCTTCAAGTGCTCTTACATGGTATAGGCATTTGATCATGCCTCTTAGGTCTTAGGCATGAAATTTATTTGGATTGGAAATGATATTGAAGAATCTCTTTTGACTTGGACCCAAAATTTAGCCTTAAAATTTTATATGGCTCTTCCTAGCATCTTGATATGGGGGGTCTAGGTGGAGAGGAATAGAGAAAATTTTGAAGATGCTCTCATCCCACCTTTTGTTTATGCAACAAAGGGAGCTACGATCCTCAAAAACTTTCCGCAGGTGGCCGAAGACAATTGTCACGTCCCCATGCCTCCGACCGGCAAGGAGGACGCGACTACAAGCTTCCAGCACCCGGGCTAAGAGCCCCATGAACAAATGCATAGACAAAGTTACTGAAACAGAATGCCGAAGGAAAATGCGTTGAAGTAAAACATGCACTTATGAAATCATCTATCAGACACAGCGGAAACATCATACATTCAAACAAGCATTCATCATACACAGCAGAAACCAACAGCATTCAGTCATGGATGCATTCAACATGTTCATCATTTCATTAATAGAAATTAAGGTTGTAGAAGTAAAATAGACAAAATCACTTATCTTATGATGAACTCGATCCGCAACCAGCTACATCGCTGCAACGTTCCACCCAACCATAGGCCAACGTGCTCCTTAATCTCTCAGCAACGCTACCACCCCTGAGCTGGGCATGATTCTCCAAGGAATAAGGGAACTAGCAGGCTTACACATAGCCAGGGATATACAAAACACAGCCAAGCCAACACAGTTGGGTTTATCAGGCCACCAAGGAGTTGGGGAAGGAAAATTTCTAAGCTGGTGAGCTCATTACAGAGCCAAGAACACCTACACCAGAACTAGCCTGACCTCTAAGACATCCAAACACACCCAACACAAGGAATCAGTCCCTTCTTTGCTACACAGTCCCGCAGGCCCTGCATTCCCTTCCAGTGCTATTCAGGGGTGATGGAGAAGAAGGCCAGCCCTCTAGCTCTGTCTGTGTGGTTTCCATCCACCAGGTTTATCAAGCAAATCTAAGCCAACATCCCTGCTCCTCTCACCGTCCGAAGACCAACCATTGCACTCAAGCAATTAAGTCAGTTGTCACAACTTAAACAGGGAAAATGAATTCAGAGTCATTCTTGGCCCTATCGTGGCCAAAATGACTCTCAGGCGAATTTACAACAGTCCCCAACATGTAAGGAAGACCACAACAACCACAACCAACAACGTGGGAAAACACAGCCCGTCCTGGGCAATGAGATCACCAAGAAAACATATACAGACCACGCTGTGGAAGAAATTACAGTCTCTCTGCCTGTGGGTGAGCATGAGCAACAATGCAGAACCCACAATCAGCCGGTAGGGAGTGGATACGACCACATCATCCGCAAATCCACAGGGGAAGAAACTTCTTGGGTAAAACCCAGAAGGTTCTGTGCGTGAGAGAGCAAACGAGAATTCCACTCCTACGTGAAGGTGAACAGCTACCAGGAGGACGCGAAACTGCAGTCCGTGGGTGTTTAGCAACTCGTGGAGCCAAGAAAATGTCTGCGTGAGACCAAACCGCCCAAAGCCTGTGCGTGAGGAGAAACAGAAAAAATCGTAGGGAGAGTGGAATTTCCTGCATGAGTGAAGGGAGTCATTTTTCCCAGCCATAGTGAAGTCAACCATGGTGAAGTGTGCGTGTGGGTGAGGACTGACAGCCCTGCCACCCCACTCCCAAAGCAATTAACTGCCTCAACCACCAGCAGTAACTCTTCAATGAAAGTGGTTGGAAATAAAAGCAAGGGAAGAAGACACATGGGTATTTTCCCTAAATGGCCCAGGTTTGACAAATTCCCAACCCACCCTTATCCTTGGTAAAATCATGCCCTTTTCGATTTAGTTGCCGCGATCGTAGCTGGTCGGGTTCATTTTTTAATTATAGATGCATATTTACATGATGACCGTCATAATATATGTCGCATGCCCCGATATACCATCGGTGACAATTCAAATCCAAAACATAACATAACCGATCAATGGTGGTGCCTTGGTCTTTAGCTCCTCACCATGATCATTTACAATATATACATCATATACATCTAATGCAACGGGGTCAAAATCGGGGTGTTACAACAATGGTCAAAGGAGGATTAAGGCATAAACTATAGGAAAATGTAGAGCATGGGCCTATTTTGATGGGGTCTCATAAGGCACATAAAAAATTGGGGGAGATGGTGGGGTCTTCTTCATGGATCCCATTGGATTAAATTTAATGTTGACCTTAGACCAAGTACAAACAACATGGCTAAACTAACAAATCAAAAAATTATTTTGGCACTTGCAGAGTCAAAAGGAATTCAAAAGATTCAGATTACGGGTGATTCACAATTGGTTATTGAATGGTTCAATCAAAGAAGACTCCCCAGATCATATATCTTAGACCCCTCTTTGAAGAAGTTAAGCTACTCCTTGGTATCTTTCAATAGGTCATTTAAATATGTTTATAGAGAGAGTAGCTCAGAGACATACAATCTCTCAAAGGATGGTCTTCACAGAGTTTTGGTCTTTGGCATCGATGGGAATTCTTAGGTGACCAGAGTGTGGAGCACGATCTATGACACTTTCTAGGTAGACATTAACAAACATTTTTCTTCCAGACAAGAAGGTAATTATACTTCCATGTTTTAGACAAAGTTGTATGCTATAGGTTGGAAATTTTTCTGTATGAGATTACATGGATGAGCATCCATATGTAAAAGAAGACACTTTTTGGACATTAGGTGCAAATACTTGTTTTTATTTGTTATTTTTATGTAGTAGTATCAATCCACTATGGAAGTCCATGAACACATGATCTAATACGTAAAGCAATATTATGGGTTCTAGTAAATGTAATTTTATAAATTCAAATATCACTAGCTCATTCGGTTAAGGACTGGGTATCGTTAGAAACACGACCCGGGTTCAAACACCTTAGGGGTGAGCTAGTTGGGAGGAGACACCCAAAAATCCAACCATGTTAAGGGTTGGTGTGGCCCACGATGGGTGCGATACCTAGGTAATTGTGACGGCTTAGATGCCCCTGGGTTACAATTTCTCAGCTAATGGTGGAAATGCACTGGCCTCGAGTGATACACATTTCTTAACAAACAAACAAAATATAATTTTTTTATAAAATAATGAAACTACAATTTTTTCCATGAAAAAATACTTTTGCTCAACTTACAAAGCTCTATTTTTAATAACTTTCATGTATATTATATTCATGATATTCTAATTTCAAATTTACCCTCATACAACTAAAAATTAAAGTATAATCCATTTTATTAAAGTATAATCCCCACTATATAAGCCTTCTTAACTTATAATTAAAAATTAACTTTTAATAAACAATACACATCCATATAGTATACCCAATCTTTGGATATGACCTTATAGCCAACCAAACATGTAATCCACAATTTAAGTGGTACTAAGCCAACACATAAAAGTTACACATCCATACATAAAGTATACCAAAGCTTTGGAGATGGCCTTATGGCCAACCAAACATTTAATCCACAAATTAAGTGGTAAAGTGGTACTAGGCCAACACCATAAAAATATATTCAAACTTTATTAAAATATAACACACGCTACCTGATCTTCTTAAATTATAATCGAAAATATATTTTAATACATTATAAACAATATAGTATACCAAAGATTTGGGGATGAGCTTATGGCCAACCAAACATTTAATCCAAAAATTAAGTGCAAGGCCAACACCATAAAAGTCACAAATCCATATACCAAATCTTTGGAATTGGGGATGACCTTATGGCCAACCATACATTTAATACACAAATTAAGTGGTATTACGCCAACAAAATAAAAGTAACAATTTCTTCTTCTTCTTTTTTCAGATGGAAAGATCCACGGGAAACCCAGCAATACTTCTCCACATTAGTGGATGGTAAAGGTGGTAAACTACCGGCCATCCTCACAGAAGGCCTAACCCCAAAGGACTCAAGGCTCGAACCCGTGACCTCTCCCCAAACCGAGAGAGTGTGCGCACGTCTTACCAATTGAGCTAACCCTTGGGGCTAAGTAACAATTTCTTCTTATACTTTATGACATGATCATGACACTACTTACATGACCTATGACATGATCAAGACCATAGTGACTACGTTCACAATATGTAAGAAGCCTTGTTGCCACATAAATATTTATATTTAATAGCCTTTAGTTTTTAACAATGTGAGCAAGTGGATTCTAAATTTCTTTTTTTTCGAAAGTAGGATAGCTTGGCATCTATTATATGAATTCATTTCTTCTTATGCCATATGACATGATCATGACACTACTTACATGGCCTATGACATGATCAAGACCATAGTGACTACGTTCACAATATGTAAGAAGCCTTGTTGCCACAGAAATATTTATATTTAATAGCCTTTAGTTTTTTACAATGTGAGCAAGTGGATTCTAAAATTCTTTTTTTTTCGAAAGTAGGATAGCTTGGCATCTATTATATGATTTCATGGATGATTTTCACGATGCCAATTTAGTAGTGTAAGCATAAAAATAAGGATATACATATATTGTATGAAATTTAAGATAGGTTTCTTTATATACTTGGATGGTATTCGTTATAAATTTGTTGATGCAAATTAGTATGTTTAATTTATAGGAATTTAAATGGGATACTTTTTTTTAACATATAATTAGTTAAATATTCAATAATATTGATGATAACTAATTGGGTATTTATCTTTAGACAACTTTTGCTATATTATTGATGCAGGAGCATATACTAAAGGGTGAAGTCACTTGTGACTTTATAAAGGTAAATTGAACTTTCTAGAAGGGATTGGAATTTCTCTTGTAATTTTTTTTAATTTTAAAAGAAGTTTTGAATAAATGGAAAAATGACTCTCCATCCTTTTCAACGAATAGGGTTTGTCTTAATAGATAGAGGTAGTTGAGTAGTTTTAGGAGAGTTTGTAGGGACAAAGTTTAAATTGGGTTTCATCCCTAAATTGTGGATTTGTAGTAGATTTGTTTAAAGCATTTAAGCATAATTAGAGTTCATTGTAGGTAGCTTTTAGATAGATCGGAGAGTTTGAGTATATTGGATAGCTTGGGAGGCTCGAATAGCTTGATAGCTCGATAGCTTGGAGGAATTGATAAAAGGAGGGTTCGAAACATCTAAGTTTCATGGAGCAAGAACATAGAGTAAACTGTGGCAATCATTCTCCGTGTGTAAATCAATTCACTGTATTTCATGCTTTGACATGATTGAATAAAAAATAGAAGGATTTTGGTGTAATTATATAGTGTATTTGAGTCAAGTTAATGAATTGAAGCAATAGTATTTTGTTTTTTCTTCTTGTGTGACAGATTTACCATTATATGCTTTGGAATTCATATCAGTACATCACATTGCTCAAATACACAGTGTCTAGCTAAATTGATCATAGACTAATTGCTTATAGTTTGAAAAGAGGGGAATTCTTTGTTTGAATCCTTATTGGTACGAGATTTCATGAGAAATTGGTAAAAATCCTTTGAATTTCTATAAGAAATTGCAGTAGTTCATGTCCAACACGTAGACAGAGTGCTGAGATTCGGTGGTTACTATGTATTTGGATATTAATCGAGTGGTTGAGGTCCATCAAGAATCCAGTGTGTAGGTAAACGGTTTTCAAAACCAATGTTTGTTGAGCGCCGATAGAGGGGCTCACACATAGAAAGTCGGCCATATGACATAACGCAAGTGCCGACGTTTACCTTATGTGTTTCCAGATATGGTAGAAGTGCTATAATTGGAAGAGTAAAGTTAAGTATAGAAGTATACTACCAAATTTAACTCTGTGCATTGTTAATATGTTCTGTGAATGGATTTAACATAGTTTTGAATGGTTTTCACATAATCTTCATGTGATTTGAGGGTAATTTTATATGGTTTCATGGTATTTCGAGGAAATAATGAAAGTTCTATGCCTACGGGAGTGTATTGAACTTAATGCACTTGGATAGATCCTCATTGGTAGACTACAAGGGTTAAGTCTGCATCATTTTTGGTTTCAAAGCGAAGATTTTTCTAAATTTGGGTGAATTGTTAGTTTATAGAAGGAGTTTTCTTTTATTGCATGGAAGGAAGAATTGTTTTTACTCCTAAATTACTAACAGAAACAGAACATGTTGTTGCTAACAAGAAGGTTGTATCCGAAAGTGAATTTTTGTGCCAGGAAATCGATGTCATGGTTGGAAGAGGTTGTGGAAGGAGAGGTCGACCTGTTGATAATGCAGAGTTGAGAGAGGAAATAAGGACTGTGCGAGCAAGGATTGAATCCTTAGAAGCTTCTAGACATCGTGAGCACACAAGGGATACTAGTGATGAGGAATTGCCAGAAGAGGATGAAGAGGAGACAGTTGGAGAAACCCCAGAGGTAAGGTTGTTGAAGTCAAACGTTGGTGTAGGTTCAAGTTCAAAGGCTGAGGTACCCTTATACAGTGGAAGTTTGGATCTAGAAGAGTTGATAGACTGGATCAAAGCATTGAACAAGCATTTTGATTATGTTGAGGTGAAGGAGGACATGCAAGTGAGGTTTGTTGTCACAAACTTGAGAGGGCATGCATATCTATGGTGGGATGGAGTGCAAGAGGAAAGGGTCTTGAAGAACAAAGCCAAGATCAACAGCTGGAGCATAATGACTGCTAAGTTGAAAGGTAAATTCCTTCCAAAAGACTATTAGTTAATTTTGTTTAGGAAAATGCAACATCTTAAGAAAAAGATGATGACTGTTAGGGAATTTACATAGGAATTTTATAAGGTGAATATTAGATCAAATCATATAGAGGATACAATTGAGAGAGTTTCCAGGTATGTAAATAGTTTAAGATTTGATATTCACGATGAGTTGAGTTTAATGTCATTGAGATTTGTTGAAGAGGCATATCAGGTAGCATTAAAGGTTGAGGAAAATCTTATGAGGAAACAGAGTCAAAGAACAAAGGTAAGAAGGGGAGGTCGGTGCGGGAGGGGTCATCCTTGACCCTAGAGGAAAAATAGTAAAGACCTTTGCGTGGGGATTGGAACACAAGACCAACAATGAGGCCGAGTGGTTGGCTCTTCTTCAAGCTTTGGAAATGCTAGATAGAAGAATCATCTCAATCCTGCTAGTCTTTGGGGATTCTCTACATGTTATCCTCAAGATGAAAATAGGTTATTCAGTAGGCTCCATAAAATGTAGGAGGTTTTACGACAAGATCACTCATCTACCTCTTCCTCCCATCATTTCCTACTACCACATTCTAAGAGTGAATAATGCTAACGCTACTTCGTTGGCAAATAGAGGCGCCTCTCTCCCTCAAGGTTCCATCTCTTTCAATGGTGCAGAGGTTTGTTCTAAATCTATTCCCTAAGTATTTTCAAGGGCCTTCTTCTCCATTGTTAGGCTTTTCCGTTGGTTTAAATTATAAGCTCTCGACTTTGGCTTTGGTTGTAGCGCTGCTTCCTGGAAGCCCGATATTTTCTTGTTGCGACGTGTGGTAACCACCACCCTCCTCCATTATGTCTCGTCCCCTCTATTAAATGTTGTCCTCCCTCACCTTCACTTCGCACTCTACTCCCATGCTATTTTCCATCCCTTCACACGCATAATGGATCTCCTTCGGGATTTGAATACCCTTCGTCCTCCTTCTTTGTGCATGATTTTGTTTCTCCTAAAATTTGAGCCCTCTCCTGACGACGAGTTGCAGAGTCTTCTGTAGTATCCCTCTAGGATTTCTAATGGGTGGTATTTATCCACGGTCTTCCTGTCTTTGAGTTCCTCTTAGCCTTTAGGTTTGGTTTTTTGTTTTCCCTCGCCTGCAATTGGCTTCAACCCGCATATGTATTATGTTGTCGTCGTGATCGTGTGCCACTTCTCCTCTCTGCTTGTGCGCCATAAGGTTGCATTCTTTTCCTCTATTGCTGGCGCGATCAAGTGCCATTTCTCCTCTCTGCTTCTCGGAGACACAGTGGACAAGCCCTCTGTTTTACCTGTTGAGTCCATTCATAATTTTTTGGTTCCTGTAGAGGGGGGCCCCTTTCAGTTGTTTGTAGGTGATTTTGTGGATACGCTCGCTGCTTCTCCTCCCAATTTTAGGTAGAACTTACGCAACAACAAATCCGCCCCTTTATTTGGCATGGAGCACATAGGCATGTACTCAGTACAACGCAATGTTAAGGAAGGTTTTGATGATTTGAAGGTAAATATTCAACATCTGGCAGATTTCGTGGCTGTTGGAATCATTGACAACAGGGAAATGACAAAAGAAGTCAAGTAGTTAGTGGATGATGTGCGCTAGGTCTCCTATCAGACCAGTTGCCACGACTCAAGAATCGATGACCATGATATGGACCTAAAAGAGATGATGGGTAAAATTGACCTTATTCAGGAAAATCTCCAAAATTTGGTGCAGCTGAACCAGGGAAGTCACGCTTAAGACAATCACGGAATAGCCGCTCAGAGAATGGATGAAGACTATGTCACCCAGCCTATGGGGTTTCTAGGAAAACCTAAATTACTTCCATATAGTACATGTTTTTTTGTATAGTTTTAAATCAACAATTTATTCGAATCTACACTACTGCTGTTAGCATACATAATAAGAACTTCTATGGCGGCTCTAGAAGGCCCTCTCTTTGGCCTGCTTTTGTTTCAGACTCTCTTCTCCTTTTATCATCTTCTTACTGCTATAATTTTGTACTGAACGATTGTGCACAACCCCTTTAATATACAATCTTTCACAGTTTTTGTTAAAAAAAAAAGAACAAAGGTAAGAGGCTCTGGAGGAAAGGAATAGCATCAGAAGAGAGAAGCTAGCAGTTCAAATCAACAAGCACAGTCTGACAAAACCAATGATAACCAAGGAGGGAGATTTACTTCAAGAGGAAGAGGCAAAGGTAGAGGTGGACAAGTAAGATGTTACACTTGTGGACAACATGGCCATATTTCATGGGATTTTCCAGACAATGTGGTGAGACAAAGAGGAGTGCAAGTGGTGCAAGCTGAAATTGAGTCCCCAAAGGAAATGGAAGTGGCTGAGAATTTCCCAGAAGAAGGTGAGGCATTGATATTGAAGAAGGAAGATGTGGGAGTTGATGAATCAATCTAGAGGAGGAGCTTATTCAAGAAATTTTGTAAGGCCAAAGGTAAGTGCTGCAAACTGATAATAGATAGTGGTAGTACTGACAATTTAGTGTCTACAGAGATGCTAGATAAACTAAATTTTCCTAGAACAGTACATCCAAACCTGTACAAATTTGCATGGTTGAAAAAGGGTCATCAAGTGCTGGTTGATGAACAGTGCCAAGTGAAATTCCAGATTGGGAATTATCAGGATGAGGTAAAGTGTGACATAATTGATATGGATGCTTGTCATATTTTATTAGGTAGGCCTTGGCAATTTGAAAGAAATGCAGTGCATGAGGGGAAAACGAATGTGTATTATTCTGAAGTGAATGGACAAAGGCACAATCTTCATCCATTAAGAGGAAAGAAAGAGGAATTTAATGTCAGTAATCAGTTGTTGATGTTGAATGATAATGAATTCTTGAGGGATTCAAGAATGGAAGAATCAGAGGTAAATGTTATTTCTCAAGCAAGTTTATCAAACGATTTTGACATTGTGATGACTAACAAAGTGTGCAATGACTGGTTGATGGAAGGGACAGATCAACATGGAATGTCTAATGCAAGTGTTGCAATGATGGAAGAAGAAGAACATGCAGTCATGGAGGAAGATGAGAAGGATATGCTTGGTAAAATTGCAAAGGGAGGTGATGTAACAGAAGCAAGCAATGAGAGGTAGGGCCAAAGAATTCATTCAAAAAATTCTTGGATGTCAAACATTTTTATGATAATATATTTGTTGTTTTCTTTTGAAACAGGAAAACCAATCAGTTTAAACGCATAAGAAGGTGGATCTTCTGAAAAATTATTTGTAGGTCACATGAAATATGAGCAGAAGTGTTTTGTGAAATCGGGACATGTACCCAAGGAACCAGTAGATCTGTTGCAGACAAAATGTTGGAATGAGTGGATGAAGGGACTGTTCAGAATGGGGAAACTAAAACTTTGGGTGTCTGTTGCAATGCTATAGAAAAAAAATAGAGAGGGAACTCATGGATAGGAGCCCATGAACAAATTGAAGTTGGGGTGTCTGATGCAGGAGCATAGACTAAATGGTGAATTCACTTGTGACATTACAAAGTTAAATTAAACTTTAATAGACAGGACTAGAATTTCTCCTATAGTTTCTATTTTTATTTTGAAATAAGTTTTGAATAAATGGAAAAGGACTCTCGATCCTTTCCAATGTAATAGATACAGTTTTTTTCAACGGATAGAGGTAGTTAAGTAGTTTTAGGAGAGCTTGTAGGGACATAGCCCAAATTGGGTTTTTTTCTCTAAATTGTGGATCTGTAACAGATTTGTTTAAATCATTTAAGCATAATTAGAGTTCATTGTAGGTAGATTTTAGATAGCTCACATAGCTTGAGTAGATTGGAGAGCTTGGGAGGCTCGAATAGCTTTATAGCTCGATAGTTTGGAGGAATTGATAAAGGGAGGGTTCATAACATCTAAGTTTCTTGGAGTAGGAACATAGAGTAAACTGTGGCAATCATTCTATGTGTGTAAATTAGTTCACTGTATTTCAAGCTTTGACAGGATTGAATAAAGAATAAAAGGATTTTGGTGTAATTATATAATGTATTTGAGTCAAGTTAATGAATTGAAGCAATATTATTGTGTTTATTTTCTTCTTGTGTGAAAGGTTTACCATTATATGCTTTGGAATTCATATCGGTACGTCACCTTACTGAAATACACAGTGTCTAGCTAAATTGATCATAGACTAATTGCTTATAGTCTGAAAAGAGGGAAATTATTTGTTTGAATCATTATTGATACGAGATTTCATGACAAATTGGTAAAAAATATTTGAATTTCTATAAGAAATTGTTGTAGTTCATGTCCAACACATAGACAAAGTGTTGAGATTGGGTGGTTACTATGTATTTGTAGATTAATTGAGTGGTTGAGATCCATCAAGAATCCAGTGTGCAAGTAAATGGTTTTCAAAACCAACGTTTGTTGAGAGTCGATAGAGGGGCTCATGCATAGAAAGTCGGTCATATGACATAGTGCAAGTGTTGGTGTTTACCTTATGTGTTGCCAGATATGGTAGAAGTTCTATAATTGGAAGCGTAAAGTTAAGTTTAGAAGTATAGTACTAAATTTAACTCTGTGCATTGTTAATATGTTCTGTGAATGCATTTTAACACATTTTTGAATGGTTTTCACATAATATTCATGTGATTTGAGGGTAATTGTATATGGTTTCATGGTATTTCGAGGAAATAATGAAAGTTCTATGCCTATGGGAGTGTTTTGAACTTAATACACTTGGATAGATCATCATTGGTAGACTCAAAGGATTAAGTCTGCATCAATTATTATGTTTTTTTATGAATGTATTGTTAAGTTTGTTTATCTAATTTCATGGTTTGTTTATGATAGTTAATTTCATGGTTTGTTTATGATAGTTGATGTGTTGGGTTTTTAACTAAAATTATCTTTAGAGTTTGTGAGAAGAAAAGATTGAAATGTGATTTTATACATATTTATGTGAGTTTTTAATTTTTTAATAATTTTAATTACATTGGCTTACATATCGTATTAATAATAATAGAAGGAAAAACATTTTATGAATTTGTTTTTTTTTGTCCTTAAAATAACATGAAGGGTTATCAATTATTTTAACTTAAAACTGACAAGAATAATTTTTGAATGATGGAATTGATAATATCAAATGTTAACATGGCACAACCTGGTTGTAACAAGCGTATTCAAGGGTTTGAATCCATTTTTCAATTAAAGACATTAACTTCATTAATCCAAAATTGCATCTTTGGCTAAATTCTAGTAATGACCAATCAAAAAAATTCAAATTTGTAAAATGTTTAGCCTTATTTTTAATATTATGTCTCCAATTCTATTCGAGATTGAAGCAATGTCTTTATTTAAAATGCTACTTTTCAAACTCTTAATATTTTTAATATTTTCTTCGAGAAATGTTTTATTTAGGCAATTAGTTTAGCGTTTTCAATACAAATATGGTGCTTTGTCTTTTTTCCCTGAGAAAAAAAGTGTAATTTTATATCATCTTTTGAGAACAAAATTACATTTGATATATACACAGTCTGTGTATTTTTAGAAAGTACTTATAATCAAGAATACAGATATTGCCAAAAATAAATGCCTCTGTAATGTCCCCACAGACAAAATTTTCATTCTGCCACAGTAGCATAAAAGTGTACCCATATCCATAAAAAAACTAATCCAGAACTATTCGGATCCAATCTTCTGCACAAGTACTGTTGAAACCATTCAGCCCAATTTATAACAACAAACATTAAGTTCTTCATCGCATCCCCCAAAAAATATGAGGGCCATCATATCCAATAATCATCATAAGAAATAGTAAATAAACATGAGAAACCAAAGTCCATTCTCAAAAATTTTGTGAAAGTTCAACACCCTCTATAAAGGGTTTGTGATAGTATTCATGAACTGTTCCATCTAGGAACTCTCTAATCTTTCACCTGCCCACCTCCAGCTGAAGCCCCTCCTTCGAGGCCTTGTCCGCTTGCTAGTTGTTTTCCTTGTAAACATGTTGGAATTTGAAAGATACAAAAGAGTCAATAACTACCCCTATGGATGATAAAATGTTCTCCAGTCTAATATTCTGGCAAAGTTGAGTCCCTATAATCTAGTTTATCATGTTCATTGAGTCACCACAAACATTTAGTGATATACATCCCTTCTCTGCTGCAAAAATTAGAAGTATTTTAAGGCTCAGTAACTATGTAGAATTGTTGCTTCCTTCCCCCATCCCAACCATAAGCTTAAAGAGATGATGTTCTGACAAGTAAAGTATAGCCCCTCCTCCACAAAGATTATTTTGCGTGGCCTTGATGTGTTGTGGAAAAGCAAAAAGGATCCCACGGGCCAAGCTTGCTGTAATCATTGGAGTACTCAGCTTATCATTGAATATGATTTTATTCCTAGCAAGCC
The DNA here is from genome assembly GCA_001517045.1 of Pseudotsuga menziesii. Taxonomy (NCBI): domain Eukaryota; kingdom Viridiplantae; phylum Streptophyta; class Pinopsida; order Pinales; family Pinaceae; genus Pseudotsuga; species Pseudotsuga menziesii. The sequence continues at coordinate 519,259 of LPNX010067792.1, read as the reverse complement.
AAACACCCCAAATCACCCGTAAGGGAAGAGAAGTCATGATTTCCTGAGTTTCTGATCTCCTCCAATTCTCCCACACCTGCAGAATTGAAATACCATTCCAGTTGCAGACCAACTTGAGAGCCTTTTAACACTCCTTCCACGCTTCTCTGATATAGGGACATTGGACAAACATGTGTGTGACTCTCACTCTCAGCCTGAAAAAGTGTACACCACCCTGACCCCTGAAAAACACCTTTTTTTGTAAATTATCCCAGGTAGCTGCCTTGTTTTCCAACACACACCACATAAAAAATCTGGTTTTAGGTGTACTTTTGATTTTCCACATGGCCTTCCACCACCACCTCACCTCCCTCTGATTACCATCCTCACTGAGCTTAATGTACCCTGCCTTCAGAGTATATATTCCAGCATGATCCCAATCCCAAATGAGAACATCATGTCTATCCCTTAGTTGGATCTGAGCCTAGGCTAAATTTTCAATATATAAGTCAAATTCCCTTTCAGGAGGTTTTGGAAGATCCAAAACCCTTACCGAAATCCAGTTCTGGGACCAACGGTTGGCTTAAAATGGAGCATCGATCTGAGCAAGAAAAATTACCCCTCTGCCGTGAAGGAATTCCACTATGGGAGTTGAGAGCCAATAATGCAAGTTTCCTCCAACCCAAGGGTCCTCACCGATCCTAATCTTCCTTCCATTTCCCACTTTCCAAGAAAGGCTGGATTCGATGACCCCTATAGATTTAACCACGACTTTCCAAATGATTGAACCTCCCAAATGCAATTTTACAGGATTCTGAATCCATTCTTCCACAATAAGAGAGTCTATATACTTCTAAACCATGACTTTCTGCCAGAGACTACCTATCGTAAGAATTCTCCACCCCCCCTTAGCAGCCAATGCCTTTGCAAAAAGAAAGATATTTTTAAGCCCCCAACCCCCCAGGATTTTAGGCATAATGATCCTTTCCTATCTAACCCACAGAGTCACTTGAGCTTATTTTTTCCCACTCCAAAGAAAATGGAAACACATCCTATGGGCCTCTTCCAATATGCCCTTAGGGATCCAAGCCAAAGACATCTAGTATAATGGAATAGCTTCTAGGACATATTTAACCAACACTAACCTACCAGCCCTAGATAGCCATTTGTGACTCCAAAGTTTAAGCTGTTTTCCCATCTTATTCAATAGCCACTTCCAGTCCTGTTTATGATAAGCATTCGATTTTAAGACAAAGCCCAGGTATTTCATCCCATCATCAAGCACTTCCAGTTTGTAGGGAAAGAAACCATAGATCACCTATATCTCATCATCATTCAATAGATGAGTTGTCAAATTTGATTTCCCAACATTAATCTCCATTCCCTTGGCTTTAGAGAAGAGTTCCAAAATCCCAACAATAGTTGCAGCATCTCTTGTCGTTCCAGAACAAAATATAAGAACATCATCTACAAAAAGTAGATGAGTAATATACAGTTGATGGGAAACCTGAATGCCCTTCAAAATGCCCCTTCTTTTTGCTTCCCGAAAGGACCTACTCAATCCCTCCACCACTAATAAAAAGAGCAAGGGAGACAAGGGCATCCCTGCCTCAGGCCTCTTTCATCATGAAAAAATGGAGAAGAAACACCATTGATCAAAACCGAGAAAGAGACATTGGTAATACAACTCATGATCCACCTTATAAAAGCAATTCCAAATCCAAGATGTGTCAGTAACATACAGATATATAACCAACTTACCTTGTCATAAGATTTTGACAGGTCAATCTTAAGAATGGCCCCTTTTAAATGTTTATTTTTCATGCTATGTAGACCCTCCCGGGAAACCCCAATGGCTTCATGAATTTGATGACCCTCCAAAAAACCAAATTGTTCTTTAGTGATGTGTTCAGACAAAATCCCCTTCATCCTTCGAGCAATCACCTTAGATACAACCTTATAAATGCAGTTACAGAGTGAAATAGGTCTGAACTCATTTAATGAAACAGGATTGTCAACCTTTGGAATCAACGCAATAAAGGTCGAATTGAAACTGGCAGGGAGCTTTCCCAAAAGTCGAGTATCCTCGACCACCTTCAGAAGATTTTCACCCAGTATCTCATAAAGATCAAGAAAAAAATCAATCGACCACCCATCTGGACTAGGAATTTTATCCTTTTGAAAGCTTTGAAGAACTACCTTAAGCTCCTTTTCTGTAACTTCCACCATTAACGCCAGATTGTTTTCTTCCTCCACAAACCTAGGAAAAAGTTCCGCAATTCTTATTAATTCTGAAATGGATTCCAAAGTAGGTGCCTTATAGAGAGTCTTAAAATGTTCCACCCCAGTATTGGCCATACCCTCAAAAGTGTTATGAGAGATGCCCTGTTCATCAATAAGTCTCCAAATAGTGTTTGTTGCTTTCCTCCCCTTGACATAAGCATGAAAAATGTTGTATTGTCATCACCACATTCCAGCCATGTTACCCTACTTTTCAATCTCCAAGTCTCCTCCCTTTCCAATAAGAGAATGCCCCTTCTCCCTTCCAATCTGATCAACAGATCTTTATCCACCTGAGAAAGAAAACCACCCCCCTCTCTATTATGAATCTCCACCAACTCTTTTTCAATGGTTTTCAATTCTCTGTCCTCTCACCTTCTCTTGGCATTTGTCCAGGTTTTAACAACATCCTTTATCTTATTTATGTTCGCAGCAAACTGAAAAGCCGCAGAGATCCTACTGTTTGGGTCAAAAGGAACCCATAGAGAAGAGATCAAAGTTTGAAAATATGAGTCTTTCAGCCAAGTCTTATTGAATTTCAATGAACTTGGTGGTTTAACAGGTCCATTTCTAAATTCCAGAAAAATAGGGAAATGATTAGAATGTCCACCACATCCCACCCACTACTTGATGTAGTGGTTTTTGTCCATCACCTTATCAGTAACCAAGAACCGATCCAATCTCTTAGCCACTCTCCCCTCCCCGCATCTATTGTTTCGTTAGGTAGGTTTGAGCTTGATGGGTTCAATATCTGACCAATTCCTTTCAACTAGCTTCTGAGTGAAATAATCAGCCCGAGTGTGAGGCCCCCATACCTCAGCCTGCCCCAAGGAAAAATTAAAATCTCCACCAATGACATCATGTCACCTCTTAGCAGAGAATTGTTAAATAGTTTGTCCCATAAGGGGATTCTATTTAAGTAAGGTCCATAAACATTGACAATAATTTAAGTATCCACGAGATCCATATCCTTAAAAGTCACACCCAACACAGACTCCAAACCCAAAATGTTCAAAACCCTTACCCTCCCAGTGATCCACCCAATGGCCAACCCTCCAAAACAACCACACACATCCAGAGTACCAAAGCACCAACCAGGAAACCAACTTTCCAACCTACTTTTAACCACATCACCAACACCTAAAGTTTCTTGAAGCATAACAATATCATGGTGCTCTAATTCAATCACCCTTCGTAATGCTGATCTTTTCAGGGGACCAACCAGACCCCCACAATTCAAGGACATAAACTTCATCTGTGGCCCTTCTTCTCGGCATGCACTGATCTAAGTGCCCTCTCAATGGATTGTCGCATACCCTCCATCACATCTTTTCTAGATCTAGACTGAGCCTTAGTAATGAAAGATCTCCTTCCTCTGCCCCTAGTACTTGGAGGAGAGTATTTCCTCAAACCCCCCGGGGTCCCCTTGGTACACAACCAAAGGAAATACCCCGAATCCAATGACTTCGAGGGTGAAAGCAGAGAGATAACCTCCTCATTAGACAAAATAGGGGCCAAAACCAAAGGGGTTCCCCCACCAAAGCAGCAGAGATGGGCGTATCCACCAAAGTTTGAGAAGTAATAATGAAGTTTTTAATCTTTTCCACCCATTCCATCCCAGTAAAATTCAGACAATTGGTAAATAAATTTATTGACGGAGAAAGGGAAAAGGAGGCAGTACCTAGGAGCTGAACATCTGGCATAGGATCTCCGACCAGCCCTGCAGCCACCTCCACTGGGACCATGACCAATATCTCATCCACAATATTGATCACATCGCCTTCCATCCCCATAGTATCCACAAGAGTACGAGATGGTGAAGACGGAGTCGAAGCCCTACATTTCGAACCATGCTTTTTTTGGCCCACACTAATGACTACGCCCATTTATAATGCGCACAGGAAGACTACAGTCTGATGCAGGGTGCCCATAAACATGACACCTCCTACACCGAAAGGGAACATTTTCATAATCCAACAGTTGTTTTATCTGAAATGTCCCCCATGTCAGCATCACATCTTTCATGAGGCCCCGCCGAATGTTAATATTTACGAGGATGCGAGCAACTCTCAGCAATTTCATTTCCTTAAAGGAAAAATATACCTCTAGAAAAGTCCCTAAAATGTTCCCAATATTCTGAAAATGCTCTTCATACCAATAGTGCATTGGCAACCCTGAAAGCCTAACCCACATAGGCACCAAATCCACTCTTTCCATGCTTGCATCAAATTGGGGATTCCATTGTTTAAACAGGACCGGTGTATGATCTAATGATCAATTCGGACTGAGAACCCATTGAAGCTGGTCCTGATGTTGGAAATTGAAACCAAGCCACCCACGGGCCAAACCCACCACCTCTGGAACCTCCCCCAACGCCTCCTTCCAACAGTCTGTCACCCATTTCACGACTGTCTTCAAAGTGAACTTCCTACCAATAACCTTCCCAACCAAGGAACAGTTAGCCATTTGCATGATCCTCTCCCAACCTACATCTTCACCTAGGGCATAATTATATTCAGGCCGAAAGGTTTTGACAAAGGATTTTCTACGTTTAGCACCACCCTTTTTCCTGGCCCTACCATCCACATCAAAATCTGAACCAATTCCAGAATTCAACTTAGGGCTTGTGTCAATGTGTGGGGCAGTACCGAGTGCGTGACGGCCCAAGTCTACCTCGCCTTGAACCCTGCCTACAAAGTTCTCCACAGAGTGAGAACCGCTTCACCCCAACACTACATCATTCAGGTCCCCCAAAACCCCACCAACCTCTAAAACACTAGCAGATAAATACGTATCCGTAGCAAAAAGATCCACCCCACCCTGTAATCAAAACCCATCTAGCCAGAAAGATCACTAGATGAAACTACAAAAACCTCCAAAGGCTGGCTAAACAATGGAGAAGGTAATAGCATATCTGTCGGCGAAAAAACCCCTCCGCTAATGACAGGAAGATTTGTAAACAACGATACATCCTCCAACCCAAAATGAGGTAAAATCGCCTCTACAAATGAGCCACTACCACCTGTCCCTTGCCAGAAGATTCCATCTTCAATGTGTTCACATGAATAGTCCACCAACTCCTCATCAGCCATGGTTCGGGGTAAAAACATGATACTCAAGTAAAAATAGGCAGTAAAACCAAATAACCACAAGTAAACACCATAGAAAAAATCCCTAAAAACAACAAAGGGTCTCTGCAACTTCCCCATTGTTTTTGTTGTCCCACTGTACACCAATGAGCGTACCTCACCGTCACCATCTTGAATCGCCCACCACCGACGTTGACCGATTCGGTCCCATGCGACCTACAGGCCAGGTCTGCATGGTCAAAACCCTAATCCACCTCCCTCACATCACTCCATCCTCATGCTTTGTCTTGTACAAGTGTTTTGTTAAATTGGATTTTTGAATTTTATTGTATTGTACGTTGATCATATATGAGTCTTGTTTGAACAAATGTCTAATTTCTCCATTGTATATAAAGACACAAGAACATGGTATTTCATAAATGTCTTTAAAAAAAATCTTTAATGAACCTTTGATCGGTGCTAGTTTTTATTGATAAAGACTTTGATAAGGAGTCCAACTTTTCTTTATTAAAAATGCGCTTTTAAAATTAACGTCTTATTATTATCATTATTATTTTTTATTTTTTTAGTAAAAGCATTGCAATGCATCCAAAGAGGTTATGCACCATAAGTTCCATCAAAGTAGATTTTTAAATTTTATCATGTTGTATGTCACCATGTATTCCTTGAGTTCCTTGAGTTTGTTTTTGAACAAATGTCTAATTTTCCCAATGTAAATAAGGACATAAGAACATGGTATCTCATAAATGATTTTCAAAAGGCAAAGGTTTAATGAATTTTTGACTAGTGTTAATTTGTATTGATAAATGCTTTAATAAGGAAGCTAACTTTTCTTTATTAGAAATGTCCTTTTAAAAGTTATCTTATCATTATTATCGATTTTTTTAACAAGTAGAAACATTACAATGAAACGAGATTGCGCACCATAATTGTTCTTGGTGTAGATGAAACAATTCTCAAAACACAAACCATTGACATAAGTACTTTTATTTCAGGGGAAGCCCATCGATTTTAGGTTTTGAGAGTCGTCTGGTGTTTTACCCTAACTAGGCGGCTAGGTTTTTTCTCCCAGCCGCCACCCCCCTTTCTCCTCTGCTAGAGGTTTGTTGGATCTGTCTGTTATTTCCATTGGTATGCAGGTTTCCCTTGGGTAACGACGTTCTTCAATGGTGGGGCTTTTCTTGGCCCTTCCAGTCAGAGGATTCCTCGTGGCCGTGGAGGTTGGGTAGTTCCAGAGTGGATTCGGCTGCATGCCCTCCCTTGATGTCGTGGGCTCTATTGTGGGCTTGTTTGTGGGCTTCCTCGGGTTAGCTTTATTGGCCTAGTGCGGTGTGGCATCCTGTTTTCTTGCGATGGAGGCGGTTCTTTCGGGGTTTTTGGCGCCCATGGGTGGTGGTGCTGTTGCTCACATGTTGCCAAACCTGGCGGTTGTTACCGGCTTTGTCTCCTGTGGTTTTTTTTCCATGTCTTGGATCTGCTTGTTGGATGTATACTGCGTTGGATGTATACGACAAGCAATCATTTTATGGTTAAATCTCTACTTTGTTTTGATGACATTGGATGTCGAGAACTGTTTTAGTTTTGACATGGATGATACAAATATTTGTATTTGTCTTCTATTGAAGTTGTTTCGGGTATTTTTTTGCTATTATGGCCATTATGGCCATTTCTGGTATTTTGATGATGTACCCAACTCCTTTGATTCAATAGAATAACAAAGAATGTTTTTTCCGTCTGAAAAAAAAAAAAAAAACACTTTTATTTCGTTATATCTTGACACTATTACTCTTTTGTCAAAGTCGTTATGTTGAACATATAATCTTCAAATATTTAAACAAATATTTAATTTGCTCAATATAAATAAAGAAACAAAAAGATGATATTTCATAAATTCCTTTTGAAAGAAGAAGGTTTAATGAATCTTTAACTCGATCTAGCTTTTATTGAAAAAAAACTTTAACCAAGAATTCAACTTTTCTTTATTAGAAATACTTTCTAAAAGTTCACTTATTATTATCTTTTTTTCCCATAAATACAATGATACAATGAAACTAAAGAGGTGGTGTATTATAATTGACTTTCTTTTGAGTTTGTGTAGATAATACAATTCTTAAAGCACAAATAATTAACACAACTACTTTTATTTCATTAAATTGTGACAATAATACTCTTTTGTCAAAGTTTCTAAGGAATTGCTTGTAACTTTAATCCCTTTTTCGTTATCTCAAGGAATTAAACATTAATAAATAATTTAACATGCTACCATTTTCATCACTAAACGATGACCCCATTGGCCTATTATACATTATAAAAACAATTCCAATCACTTCTAAACGTCGTTGTATATAAAACAATTTAACTAATACATCTTATGTAATCATCATGATGTAATTTAAAATCACAATCTAGCCAGACACTCAATTGATATATATAACCTTAATCAATTATATGTACCTCAAGGAACTTGAAGATTGGTAAATAGTTTGACATGCAACCACCTTCACCATTAAACCTTGACCTTATTGACCCATTGTAGTTTAAAAGAACAATTTCAATCCTGTTAATATGTTGTTTTATATACAACAACTTTAATAATGCATTATCATAATCTAACTCTAAGGTCATATTCTAGCTAGACATTGAATTGATGTATGCGACATTCTTGTTTGTGGGATGAGACCCCCCTCCACACAATAATTTGACTTTTTAATCTATGAAAATGTACAACTGTAACCCCACTCCAAATTTGAACACGTGACCTTCTAGTAATAAACACATTATTCTTAATTATTAGACCCACTCACACTATAAATCCTTAGAGAATTTAATAACATAAGAAATAACTTAAATTACTACTAATATCTTCACTAGTTAGTTAAAAATAAAATAATGACATTTCCCAGTGTACATTATATAAACAAAAATTAAATGGTTACCAAAAACTTTACTAACTAGTTTAAAAAAGTATAGCCCCAGGGGATACCTCAATTGGTAAGACGTGTGCACACTCTCCCAAAGATGGGGGGGGTCACAAGTTTGAGCCTTGAGTCCTTTGGGGTCAGGCCCCCCATCTAAAGGTTGACAATTTAGCACCCTTACCATCCATGAAATTTGGGGAAGTATTGATGGGTTTCTTGGTNGGGGGGGGGGGGGGGGGGGGGCGCATAAGTTCGAAGATCTAATATGGGGGAGCCTGTGCTACCCTTGATTCCTAATGCTAGAATAACAGGGAGCCAAATCTAGTCGAAAAAAAAAATACTAGATAGACATAAAATTTACACAATTTGAAAACAAGGAGACCCAAAAAAACTATGAGTTGCGGAGGGAACCAGGGATGATAATGGAGCATCTAGGGTGTTGCATCTCCCACAAAGATGTTCAATGTCTCCTATAGGATCGGACAAGGTCTATAATATTCCATTGGATTCTGAGGTTGCGTCTCATGTATCGGCTGAGCAACGATAACATCAGTTAGAGCCTCACGGCCACGCTTAACAGGCATAGCGATTCTTGTATTTTCCCTATGTTCCTACAACAACCCAGGAGAATTTTCTTTCGTTGCCGAGGTCTCACCCTTCCCATGCCAGTCCTTGTCTCCATCACCTCCCGCGTTGCTTGCACTGGGAAACACCGAATAGTGCCTCAAGTTAAAATTTGCTTACAGGGCGCTGAGTTGCGTATCTGTCTGGTTAATACAGGTGCGCATGCATTGGGCCAAATCCTTGGCACCATTCCATTTGACAGTCATGTCCTCCATCAACAACCCCAACATATTTTTAATCATCCGATAATGATTGATTCTACCGTTTCTTTGTCCGGATGCAAGATGATTAGAGACCGCCTTGGATTCCCACTCATCGATCATACATCTAACTGGTATGGATACCTGCGCCACAAAACCATCAGTATCCCCAAGGTTTTCCTTACAACGACCACCTCCTCGACCCTATGCTACCTCTACGTTGAGTGCCTCGTTGTCTGGGCATCTTCTTCTTCGGCCTTGCAAGTAGGCTCACAAAGGAGTGAACATAGGGCAGAAGCAGGAAAACAAGAACTCTTGTAGAAAGGAGATTAGCAGGCCTCATAGTTTGAAGTACTAACATCATGGAGCTCTGCGTTAACACGCTCAGGACTTAATTCTTCTGTGTTACGGCCTAGATTGGACGTGACAATCCAACTGCTTGCGAGGTTGGCAAGCAGTTCAACGTCCTTAACATTTAATTCACCCACGCCGCTATCCGCCATGTTTCCCACATTGTCGCCACATGGTCTGGGTGCTAGATAACCCATGTGAAGGTCTCACATGTCACCCACATCCACAGACAATCATTTTTATCTTAATTTTGATAAAAAAATCTAATTGATAAAACTTTAACCAGAAAACTTACCAAAAAAACCATCATCATTACATAAACAAAACATCATCACAAACAAAGTATCATCATAATATACATACTTCTTAATCAACGTAATTAACATTAAAAATATAACATTAATGAGTCAAAACACAATATTTTAATCCAACTAAAACATGCTCACTTAATCGTCATGCCCATATCAAGCACACCTCAACATTATATAAACAACATCTTTTATTCAAAGGACTCAATGTTGTACGCCAATTACAACACGCCCATTGCATAAAGAATGGACGTTGAATAAACAACTTTGATTATTCAAAGCCATGAGTGTTCTAAGCCAACAAGAACTTGCTCATGATAAGTAAATTAAAATAAATAAAAAAATCCTAAACTTTTTCCAACTACATGATGTTGAATTCATTTTGAAAAGGTTAGGTGAAAGCAACATATCACATGTGTTAAAGAAAATCTTATAAGTTAAGGTGTGACATGAAACATAGGTCACATGGACGTAGGAAGGATGGATACGGTACTCCCTCCTTTATAGGAATATTTTATGTGGTGGCCGGTGGTTCCCTTGATAGGTGATTTGTCCTTATCTTTCTTCCATGGAGGATTTCATACTCTTTTAACTATACTTATTAATTTTAAAATAATATTCTTAAAAATAATACTATTTTATTAAATGATGACTAAAATGAAAATTATTAAATCATATTTTGATGATTAAAAATAAAATTTAAACTCTAACCCTTCACAATTAAAAAAATATTGTATGTGCAATGTGACATATAATGAGTCTTTGCTAACCATTATGCATATGTCATGCTAACCTCCTCTGACATAACACATTCTAGAATATAAAATTCCTATAATCACATGTGGAAGAGATTGTCTAATGTACTAATTTTTGTTGTACCATCATGTCTATTAAAGTCCCCACCTTGTTATACATGATTCTAAGTCATTGAATGTATGTCCCCACTTGGGTGCAAGGATGCTAGTCATTTAGGCAATCTCATCTACCTTTGTGTGGGTCCCATTTTTGTTGGTGAGGATGCTAGTTATTATTGATATGACAATCTTATCTTTGCACTTGATACGTTGATTGTATTATTTTTATCATAGATCAAATATTAATATAGTATAAAATTCTAATAATATAATATTTTATTGTATTTAAAATATTATATAAATAATAATTTTTATGTATTTTAATTATATATATATAGTTACAACTAATAATAAATTCTAATAAGTAAGTTTTTTTAATCAAATTTAGAATTTTCTTATAAATATTAATATAGAATAAAATTTTAATAATAATATATCTTATTATATCAAAAACTTTATATAAAAAACATTTTATTTTTATTGTATTTTAATTATATACATAAATTCTAGTATGTAGGCTTTTCTTATCAAATTTAGAATCTTCTTTTATGGTTGGCTTTTAACGTTGATGTATGGATACTTAAAATCTTTTAGTATAAATTCATATTATTTTAAATTTATTAAGCAATAAGAGATTAAAAAATTGAAGAATCTTAGGTATTGGAAAGATTATGGATTAAGATATGTACATGTAAACCTTGTTTTATTGGGTTATAAGAATATCTTACTTCTTTTAGTCTATATCATATGAAGCTTTAACTATAGAATTAAGGTAAGGTGGAGACATAAAAACACTTCATTTTAGAGTGTGAAGCCTTTAAGGACAATAGGGACAGGTACGCAAATGTCTTGGGGATAAATCTTGGGATGATTTATTTAACGCGGGGACTGTGGAAAAATTGAGGGCACTCATCATCAAGTTGAACAGACAAAGGATGGAATTGCAAAAAACAATGTGCGAGTTGGTCTGTCCCATAGGCTATTCTTAGCCTCGTAGATGTTAAAATATTTCCTTCCTTCCTTTCTAAAATGCAACTTCTTAAAATGCAACCTCTTACGCATGAATATGGTTCTATAAGAAATTGACCAATTCAAAATCTCCATCAAACTTACGGAAACTAATCTTTAACAAAAAAAAACAAAAATTCATTCGTTTTTTTAATGCATAAATCTTTACTTTAAATGTTATTTCACTTTTTTTATAAAAATACATTTATTTAATTATTTGTTAAATGTATATTTATTTTTAAATACATTAATTAAATTCATTATGATAAATTAAGATAATTCTAAAACTTCCTTAATTTTTTTTTTCAAAAGAAAAAATACCAGACCTTGATATTCTTATTGAATCAAAGGACATCATATACAATTAGCCTACTACAGACAGTCCAAACAGCTGTATAAACATACACATTTGGGAACCCCTCTGATTACTATAATCAGTGAAAACATACCCTGCTGCCAAATGCAAGGGCACAGAAAAGTATAAAGCCTATCAAGGGCACGCTTTTCTCATCATTCTTGATAATCAGGTCAGAAGTAGTTGTTGAAATTCAAGATCGAGAATGACCATGAAGCTAACTAGCCCTGAGCATAACAAGAAGGCTAAGAGTCTCTTCAATGTCAGCTAGGATCCAGTTCTAACATAAACAAAAAATCTGTGCCAAAGAAAAGAAAAGGGGCTAAATGGTTAAAGCACACCCAATCAAGGATCAAAATTGAATAAGCAATAATATTAGTTTTTTATGGTTAGATTTTTTAATCTTTTTTGCTTGGAATTTGATAAGAAATTTAAAAAATAATCCAATCATGTATTTAAAAAATGCAATTTCATTAATGAAAATTTTCAATTTAACTAAAAATTGTATCATTGTAAGAAAAGGTCCAAATTAGGTGCATGGGAGGATTCTCACCGGAGAAAATATGGAGAGGAGAGGTTTCGTGGGTCCCTTTCGGTGCCCATTGTGCTATGAAGCCAACGAGACCATTCAACATCTATTTTTTGAATGCCTCTATGCCATTACCTTGTGGAATCAAATGATGAGACCTTGGGTGGACGTGATTCAATTGTCGAGTAACATTCAACAGTGCTTCATTAATTGAGAAAAGGTGTACAATGGAGATCTGTATCAGAAAAAGGGATTTAAAGAATGCTGGATGAAGTTACCAAAAATCATTTGCTGGTGCATTTGGATTGAACGTAACCTCATAATTTCCTAGGATAAAGCTCAACCTGCTTGGAAAATAGAAACCAAGGCGCAAGCTTTAATGGGAGAAATAGTAAGTGTCATGGTGATCCCCAAAAACAAAGCCAAATTTACTGACAACGAAAGTAATTGGTTGCAAAAATCCAATTTTTCTGCTGATACAGATTTGGCCAAAAAACATTTGGAAAATTGGGAAATAAGATTTGATAAATCTCAATTTGAGAATTGGTTGAAAGAGTGGAAGATCTTTAAATTGTTTTTTACAGAGCTTCAGAGGGGAATCTAGGGATGGCGAGAGGGGGAGGGGTTGTCATTTGCTCGGAAGGGAAAACTGAAACTGAATACTATTGGAATATAGAGGAGGATTCTAATAATATGGCTGAGGCAAATGGGTTAGGGCAAGGACTCAAGCAACTGAAAGATAAAGGAGTGGATGACGCCATGGTCTTTGGAGACTCCCGGTTAATAATCCAAGCAATGAATGGGGAAAGTAAATGCAGAAATCTCAGGTTAAACAAGTTGCTCAAAAGAATTAAATCCATCTCTAAGACGTTTAGACAAATATAATCCTTTCATATCCTTTGTGAGCTAAATGATATGACGGATCATGCCGCTAATAAATCAATGACTTTAGGTAGAAATGAACTATCTGTAAATCAACATTTATGTTTAGTTTTCCCACCCTAAAAGGCATGGTTCTGGTTTAACTTGAGAGATTACTGAGCACGGATGAAGTGGAATATGCATGCATTTGTGGCTCTGGTTTACATAAACCAGATTTGTAAATTTCAATGGTTCTATCGTTGAGTTTTAATATATAACATATCTGTTTTTGTCAAAAAAAAAAAGAAAAGAAAAAAGAAAAAGTCCAAATTGTATAAAGTTTAGACTACTCTATTAAATATAGTGTTTTGAGTGTATCACTAAAAAAATCTATCTTACTATTTCCAATAGAATTTTAAAAAACCCATTGTTTTAAATCAATTAAAAAGCAATCAAAACCTTTTAAAACACATATCAATTTAAAAGCCATTAAAAAAACTATGTAATTTTTTTTTTCATGGAAAAAATGTACATCCTATTTTTCATATTAATACTTTAGAACACATACACTAGGTGTTGTTGCATTTGGCATTAATGCTGTAATTTAATTATATCTTCTAATACCTTCATTTAAGGGTAACTTTTCAAAAAATTGTATAATGTGTCTCAAAATTTATATATTTTTTACAATACTATTCAACAATTTTTTCTTTTCTTTTTTCACATGTATTCCAAACTCGTTGTATTGATTGCAATTTCGCCATTCTTTTATAAACGGTTTTTCTCTGTAAAGTAGAAGGCTCACTTTAGATAATGCATCTACACGATCATTTTGCTTTCTGTAAATATGGCAAATTCAACAGGAATTAAAAGCTCCTGCTAATTGTTTTAGGTTAGCTCCTAAAGCTCGAAGATTTATATTCAAAACCCTTTTTTTTCCATTCATGAAATCCACTGAAAAGTCTGAAGCTCGATAAACATGCAAGTCCTCCACCTTCTCCTCCTAAGCTAATTTAATCAAGGTTCTTAGTGCCAAGCTTTTTGCTCTATTGTTAGTTCCCCTTCCACAATTGGCCTTGAACTCTATTAAATGGAAATATAAAGAAACAATTTTCCATCCAATCCACAAAGATTGTTATTGCCCTGACAAGCACCATCAAAAAAGCCTCGACAATCTTTTCTATCAAAACTTAGATCTCTCATAATACAAACTTTAACATTAGAATCCTTTTCTACAAAAACCTTGTGCCTAGCCATCACTTGCATAGTCACACTAAAAATTGGGGTATATTTTTCTTCAAAAATTCTATCATTCCTGGATCTCCAAATGCCCCATACTATTAAAAATGGTACATACTGAATAGTTCTCAACTTTGTTTTTTTGTACCATTGAGATAAGCATCCCTCAATAGTGCCCTCAACCCCTCAATAGTGCCCTCAACCCATCGACTATCCAACTGTAGTCCATCACTTATACTTTTCTGAACTTGTTTAGAGAAATCACATTTGATGAACAAGTGGTCACTTGTCTCTTCATCACACATGCATAAACTACAAATACTTGTCCATTAATGTTCATTTTTCAAAGTTTATCCCAAGTCAAAACATTTTCTTTCAAAATCAACCACATAACATTTTTTTTTTACAAAGCACTCTAACTTTCCAAACCGTTCTCCACCACCACTTCCAGTGGATATCCAAATTTAACCAAAAAAGTTTATAAGCCAAATTCACTCATACTTTCTTCCCACTTTGTTAAGTATCTAAATTAAAACATTTAGATCTTCAATAATCAAAGTGACCCTTGAATAAAACTAATATCCACATGTTTCAAACAAACCTAGCTGATTTCAACTCCTCTTTACTACTGTGTTATGCTACTTTCATCTTGTGAAACTATAGAAGACCTCCTAAAACTTGTTACAACATGAAAAAACTATGAAAAAAAATCTATTTCCCAATATTTTAATTCCATAAAACTAAAATACCCTAATACCTATCAAATTTAACCATGAAACTAAAATACCCTCATATCTATCAAATTTAACCAATATCCCATAAAAAAATATAAATGTCACTCCAATCTTTCTCCAAATTTAACATTGTTTTACTAATTATAATTTAAAAGTTTATGAAATGGTTTTTTCCATTTAAAACAATTTATACTAAATTTAACATTATTTTATTAAAATTTATAAAATAGGTTTTCAATTAAATATAATAATGGCATTAAAAAAAAATATTGTAAATAATAAATACAATTTCCACATTTGGCAACTACAATTTCAACCAAATTTTATTTATTTATTACTAATTAAAAAGAAAACATTTTAAACGTTGAAGATTGTTTTCAATATTTCAACATAATCTATCTGCAATTCCAGTGGAATTTCAACCGGAAAATTTGCCGGTAAACCGGGCCGAATTTCTACCAGAAAAAATATTGCCAGAAAACGGGCTAAGAACAATTAGCATACACCATTTCGTATCCTCCAGGCTCAGGGAACAGGATGGTGGTATTGGATAGATTCTCATCCTCCTACACCGTATTGGCGTAATGAATGAATGCATCATATCCCTGAATTCGTACAGCTGTGATCACTGTCCAAGGAAACGGGGGGATACGCAACCGTCCGATTAGGGCAGTTGACAAATTCCTACAGTCAGTGCCTATAAAAGGCCATTAGCCCTTCTATCAGCTTTGTGTAGGGCTAAATACACGGGCTTTGTGTAGAGCTAGAGCTAAATACACGGACTGTTAAAGCCAAAATCCTTTGCTGGACGAATCAGCTTGAGCCCTGGGATTCTCGACATGGCCACCAAAGTCTACATAGTGTAAGATTTACTCACTATGTTTCTGTAATTTGCTACATAGTTTGTGTATGTATGTTCAGTCTGAAGCAATATTTTCATTTTCTCCATTGCTGAAGATCGATTCCTTGCTTCATTTTAATTCTTAATTTTGGAGCAGAGATGGAATCTTAGATTTTTTTTGTTCTTCGCTCGGCCCCGAATTCCCACTGAATTACATTTCAATACTGGGTTGCTCAGATCGCCCTTATTCTAAACTAAAATTTTAGTAATAGAGTGCCGAATCTTTCGAAATTGTTATTTTGAATCAAATTTCAATAATAGAGGGTCGAGATCCCTCGGAATTGTTAATAAATCAAATTTCAGTAATCGAGAGCGAAGATCCCTCCGAATCGTTGATGTAACTCAAATTTCGGTAGTAAAGAGTTAAGATGCCTCGGAATTGTTAATTTAAACCAAATATCAATAACGGAGAGCCAAAATTCTTACAAATTATGATATTAAGTTAAATTATATCCCTAGACACCAGTCCAGTTTTTTAGCGTGGATTTACAGTTACAAATGCAAAGTTCAAGGTCAAGGCTATGTTAGATTAGAGTGTCAAAACCCCAGCAATTGCTTATGTCGAACTGAATCTCACATACGGTTATGTAGATTGGAAAAGAGTTCGACAATTTTGTCAATTAGGGAGCCAAATTCTTCTGAATTGTTGATTTAGATCAAATTGCAGTGATTGAGAGCCACAATTCTCACAAAATATGATGATAAGTAAAATTAGACGCTGAAGACCCTGGTTTGGTTTAAAGTTAAGGCTATGCCAGTTTAGAATGTCAAAACCCCTACAGTTGCTAATGCGGAAATAAATCTTGCAGGAAGTTATGCAGATTGCAAAAGCATTTGACAATTTTGCTATTTGGAGTGCCGAAATCCTTGGAAATTGCTGATTTAAATTATATTTCAGTAATTGAGAGCTAGACCCTACACAAAATTTGAAGCTAGGTTGAACTAGACCCTGAAGACCCTGGTTTGGTCTATTGGCCTGGATTTACTTAACAGGTACAATGGTTAAGGTTAAGGCTATGCTAGATTAGGGTGTCAAAAGCCCTGCAGTTGGTTATGTCGAACTAACTCTCTCAGGCAGTTATGTAAATGGAAAAAGCATTTGACAATACAGTGCAGTTGGTTATGTCGAACTAAATCTCTCAGGCAGTTATGTAGATGGCAAAAGCATTTGACAATTCAGTTAATTAGAGTGCCAAAATCCTTTGGAATTGTTGATTTAAATCAAATTGCCTTAATTGAGAGTGACGATTCTCACAAATTATGATGCTTAGTTAAATTAGACCCCGAAGTCCCTGGTTTGGTCATTTGGCCTGGATTTATATTTACAAGTAAAACGTTCAAGGTTAAGGCAATGCTAGATTAGAATGTCAGAATCCTTGCAGTTGCTTATGTCAAACAGAATCCCCATACAGTTATGTAGATTGCAAAAGCATTTCACAATTGAAGTGTCGACAGATGTGTGAGCCCATTCAGTGCATGAGTTTGTCTTTTCTTTTGGGTGATAGATTCTCAGACCTGTTATATTACACGGAGTTCACAGTGATTTCAGCTTAATCTTGGCAGTGAGTAAAATGATCCATGGACAGTTATTTTGATCTAAATTTTGACTCTTATCTAATTATTGCTAGATGGATATTTTAGATTCAAGTAATTAATTTGAGAATACATTTGATGATTTTGCTAAACTGTTACCGAGATGTAGACTAATGTAGCCAGCTGTGGGAAGTTGGAACCCATCCAATGTATTAATTCATCTTGCTTAGTGGTGAATTATTATAGCCAATGAATTAATATAGCCAGCTGTGAGAACCTTCAATCGTTGAAGGAAGGTATCTTTGTGCTTGTTATGTCAAGCTGAATATCGCAGGTGGTTATCTCAAACTCAATGCCAACAATACTTCTCTCCTCCTTGCCTCCTATCCAAAACTAAATATCAGCAATTGAGTGTTATAACTTATGATCCTCTAGCTAATATGGGGGATCACTTGTATAACTAAAGAGCTGGTTAGCCTCAAACTAGGCCTACGAGTAGTGAGTGAGTAATTAGTATAGGAGATTAGTATAGTCATCCACACACAGTTGTCTTATATTATTATGCTTTGGATCCATGCTCCCCTTCTATGTTTGGTGTATTCAATGTTTCACTAGCCGTTTTTTATAATTAAGTTCATAACATCGAGTGCCCAAACCAATAATAAATTGCCAAAATCTCCAGGGCTGATAATCTCAAACTAAATCTCCTATATCTCAGTAATGAGCTGCAAACGGATTTTGTATTCAAGCAGTCTATTACTGAGATATAGTGTGAAATAATGAGCTTCACAGCCTATCCTCCCTTTACAAATAACCTAGCTTTTTTGGATATTGTCCTGCACAATCTGTCATGGATATTTTTCAGTCTGATTTAAAACCAAAAACTAATAAAGACCAGCATTTTACTCATCCTCCCATCATTTCAATTTAGAATATAGTTGGAAACCTAGTTTCTGAAAAGAAAGATAGCCACAGTAAGCCTTATATTTTAGGTGATTGTCATTCTGCTTAGCATGTGCAATCCATATATGGTTATAGGGAGTATACAGTGATGGCACTTCATTCATAAAAAACAGATTTATGTTTTTGGTTACTGCAATTGAACCTTTTTCCTTAAGCTGTAGGGTGAAAGATGGTGGCTATTTGTTGGAGACAATAGCCATGATTAAATAATCAGACAACTAATGGATATGTTTTATCTTTTAATATAATATGCTTGTAATATAATTGGTAGAATTGGGGAGAGTGTTGGTCTGAATTGGGTCTCTGTTGCATGAAGAAAACTGTTCATAATTTTCATGAATTTATCCACATTTTTAGTCTTCAGATAATGCAAATTTAATCTCTTCACGCTATATAATTTTGCTAGACAGCATATACTCGTTTTATATTACAGCATTTTGATTGATCGAAAATCAAAATATTCATTTCAAATTAAATCATTTTGATTGATAGCTGATAATCATTGAGGCTCTTCTGCACACAGAAATTGCTTTGGTTTTAGATGAACAGTCTTGCCTGAATTTAATTTTATTCCTCTAAAAGCACTATCCAATGGATGCATTTGTCTATACTCAGTGATTACTTTCAAGAACTGTATTTTTATGATTATGTTTAGGTTTGATGTTTTTTTCGTCAGGAAGAAAACATAATATCTTCAGTGGAAATGTGCATGACATAGGCATGCAGCTTCATTTAATAATACTTATTGCTTTCCTCCAAACATGTGGAATTAATATATCCCTATAAAGCTTAGTCTTTTTTTTTCCAAGGAAAATCTTGTGGGACCCTCACCCCCCTCTCCCCCCCTTCCCCCCCCTTTCCCCCCTGCTCCTCCTCTTACCTGGAATATCTCGATGAAAGATGGGTCAATTGCAAACTACAATAGTTGCTGTAACTCTGAGGGAGTTGACCAGATTTGAACATGTGACCTGTGGCCTCCCCATTGGCAACATGCCTTGGGTGGATGGCTCAACTTATTGAGCAAACCCTTGGTGCATGCATGCTGTCATTTGTGATGTTGTATTTAACTAGAAATTAACGTTCATAAATTGTTGTAATGTGTTAAATTTGCCCTTTACCTTGTTTCTGGAAAATGATTTGCTCATGCTAACTCCAAAACATCCACATTCTTCTGTTGTTTATAGATATTGTTCAGATAATCTGTCTTGTCCTATTAATTGTATTTTTAGTTATTGAATAAGATTCAATGCGAAGGCAGATCCATCTAAAAAATGCCAAAAGCTTTGCAAAGTTAAAAATGTATATATCATTAATACAGTTGTAAGTAGAAATAGGTTCATATTGCCTACATTTACATTTTTTATTTTGATATTGCCTCTCAAGTAGGATTCCTCCTGATCTGAATTTGGAGATGTTTCATTCTTTGTCTGCATCATCACATTTGCATGTTGTTGTAAGTTATGCCATTTAAAGCCAAATTGGCCTTTCTCTGAAAATGAATTAAACATTTTAGTTGATGAAAGAGCACTTAGCCATTCAATATGCTTCCATTCAACATGTATCTAGTAGAATTGCTGCAAGTTCCATGCATGTAACGGCCTTCTTTAAACAATATCATTGCAGGTACTATTCCATGTATGGACACGTGGAGAAGCTTGCAGAGGAGATTAAAAAAGGTGCAGATTCTGTGGAAGGTGTAGAGGCTACTTTGTGGCAGGTTTGGATTCTGAAATGGACCTTTCCTTTCTATAATATATATAATAAAGTCTAGGAAAACAAGCACCAGACAAGTCTATGATCCTTGAAGGAAGCAAAGCAAATAAAACAACGTTGGTGTATTTTGTTATAAGTTAGTGTAAATAATTTGTGCAGCCACAAAAGATTAATGTAACAAAAGATTATTTTGTTTTTTTGCAACTTGGTTGTCATCTTGTGGAGTTGACTATCTCTGAGGTTGCCTAAGCACAATTGCAAGTTGGAGTGCTACATTTGGCCATATAAACAAGCCTGGTTTGATACCATTTACTCGATCTAGTGGAACTTGATTGGTAATCAGTAAATGAAGTTGAAAGAGAAGCCAAAAGGAGTCTTGGATTCTCAACAGTTAATGAATTATGTGAAAATGATATGACATGTGCTACCCTGTATAAGCATATCCTGTTAGACTTGCTGAATAACAACCAGATGGAAATTCTTGATCTTGCTGACTTGGAACTATTGGCTGGCAAGATTAGATCAAATAAACAAACAAGAGGCATTGCTTTATTTTGTACTCCGGTTGGGTGGGTAGCTTATAATTTCCATGGAAATAATTCTTTTGGACCAATATATACTTCTCTCACAATCATGCAAAGATATGCTCATGAAAATATAAAAATCTTTGTAATGAGTATCCATAGAGCAGTGTTGAGGATGGTCTAATATCCATTGCAAGGATCCTTTAGCCCGACATCATCCTTGTCTCACAGTCAAGACAAGGGGCAATATTCCTAACATTCGAAAGGCATCTAGCATGGATTAGAATTACTTTGCTGAGATGATGTGACATGGTTAGTAAGGAAACTAAGTTACCGGGAATGTCTAGGAAGGGCCCAGGGGAGGGGCAATGTCGTTCCCCGTTTTAGAAACTGAAACAGAGGGGATACGGCTTGGAAACGACATTGAAATGTTTCCAAGCCGTATCCAAAAATCAGAAATGTTTCCAGTTCGTTTCCAGCTGTTTCCTGAAACTTTTCCAGAGTTTCCAGCCGTTTCTTGAAATGTTTCTAGAGTTTCCAACCGTTTCGTGAAACGTTTCCAGTAGTTTCCTGGTTTTATGAAATGTTTCAGCTGCTATAGGGCAAGTTTTTGACTAGAAATAGTGATTTTTTGACATGAAAATAAACAAATAAATAACCCCAGAGGCAAACTATAAAACCCTAACCCTAAATTGAACCTCAAAACTTAGATATAAAGCCTCAAAGCTTATAAATCAAGAGCAAAACCTTAATCCTAAATTGGTGAATGGTAATCTAACATTTTATGTTTTATGGATTTTGTTTCATTGTAATTTTCCGAAATTGATAGAGGCTTACCGTTGGTTCAAAAAATCATTGATCTGTGGACATTTTATTGTATCAAATGCTTGTCTACAATAGTGTTAGTTTCACAGCTTAGTGTAGAAGTACAATGACTTTTTTTTCCAGTTTTTTTGCCAATTCCTCACAGCTTCGTCTCAAATAAACCCCAATGACTTGCATATGTGATAAAACAACTTGCATATCAAAATTGATACAATGGAATCTTTAGCCATACAAAATAGCGTACTACATTTATGAAGGGTTACATAAACTAACACAATTCCAATAATCTTCCAAAAAGCTTCAGTTTTCTTCTTTTCTTTTTTGAATTAGTATGAACTCTTGACCTATGGCCTTATTTACTCCATTGCTAGCACTCATATCCCTATCCTTATGTCGTGGAGAGAATTATGATGGTGCGTCGTTTAGCCAGTTCTCCATATGATCTGCATGTGATATTTTAATATTATTTCAAGTATTTTTATTAGTATAAACCATAAAACGTAAACAACATATCCAAGGGAACTCATTGGTGTCGAGAGATAGTATTATGGCATAGAGTTCAATATTGCTTGTCATCACAGTCACATCAAAGTTTCCTAAAACATGAGCTCACTTGTTTATACTTGAGTGCTTAATTAATCCCCTTCAAAACATGGTTGATTATATCAAATTTGAATATCCAAGTCGGTTGCAAATCATATACAATCCTGTGAATTTAGGCCCTTTATGAGCCAGTCGGTTAGTCACTTTTTGAACCAGCCGGTTGGTCAATCGACTCTCACTTTCCTTGTTGACTGTCTCGTCAGTGAGTGGACCAACCCAGCATAGTTGAGTCTTTGGCTTACATAAAAAATCATGTTTAATAACAAATTTCAACACTTTTCTAGAGGTGCAATCAGCATAATATTTGTTAGATGGTAACATTTGGATACATCCATCAATTAATTTTAGGGTTTGAAATCGATGTTTAGAAGTAGTTGACATGTTCTGGTTTAAACTTTAAATGCTTGCCAATGGGTGACTTATCTATGGCACTTGAGATAGAAGAATATTGTTTAAGACAATATTTGAGTTTGCTAATTTTAATTGTTATAAATGACATGACTACCTTTAAATCTAATTGATGAATGGTAATCTAAAGTATGTATGTCTCGTGGCATTTTTGATATATATATAAGTCTGTTGCCGTTTCCTTGCTGTATCATATCTGACATTTTTCATAATTTGTCGTATCTGTTTCCCTCCCTGTATCCGTTCCCGTATCCGTTTCAGTGCAACTTAGTAAGGAAATCTGTTTGGTAAGGTGAAATGGAGGGACATTGAAAATGATAGAGAAATCCATATTGGCATTGATTGTTGGAATCATAAGTTGGAGTTGAATATATCTGGAAATTATAGATTAGTTTCAACTTTCTTCTTGATGTTTTTTATTTTTTATTTTATATTCTTGTAAATGTTAGGTTTCTAAACAGTTTTTGTATAGTCAAATTAAATGAAGTTTCACAACGTCCAAAGACTATTTTACTGTTCCCTTGTAAGAAGAAATGCCAACATTCTTTCCCAACAATGAAAAAAACCAAAAAGGGAAGTACAATCCGGAGTCAGAAAGGCTAGCACAGGGTTTAGGATGAATTAAAGGCTGCATGACAGCCTTCTCAGGGATATCAAGGTAAAGACATAATTTATTGTAAGAAATTCTTGCCTTACATTTAGAAGACAAATGGCTAAAGTTGAAAGGAGAGCTTTAAACAGGCCTGGGTTGGCATATACATTTTCTCAGGAAAAGTTATCTTTCATCTTATGTGTTTTTTTTCTTTCTGATATTTTTCATTATATGAGAAAAAACTATGGACCAGATATGGCAGAATTAAAACACAAGTTTTACTATGGCTTAGAAGTCTTAGCATGAGACTTGTTTTATTCCCTTTTTGGTTTTTGTTTCCATTCCTGATACATTGCTAATCAATTTTATATGCATAATATATGGTGGGGGAGGGGCTTTAATGTTTCTTATCCCTCAAAAGCGTCTAACCCAGTTTTTCATTCCATTCTCTGTTTGTGTCTCTTATCTTCTTTTCTTTCATTCTCATTCTCCTTTCCTGCTTTCCAGATTGTCTGACGGGCTAACAATTACTATCCTTGTATTTATTTGTATAAATTTACTAAGCAGAAGAAACTTGGTTCTTTCAGGTTCCAGAAACACTTTCTGAGGAGGTACTGATTAAAATGAATGCACCACCAAAGTCTGAAGTGCCTTTCATAGAGCCTCGACAACTAGCTGATGCAGATGCCCTCATTTTGGGCTTTCCCACAAGATATGGCATGATGGCAGCCCAATTTAAGGCTTTTTTGGATGCAACAGGTGGGCTATGGCGAACTCAGCAATTGGCAGGAAAACCAGCAGGCATATTTTATAGCACAGGATCTCAGGGTGGTGGTCAAGAAACAACTGCGTAAGATCCCAAGTCCCAAAAATCAAATTAAAGAATGCAAATGGCATAATTATTTCTAAATTGCTCCCTTTTATCAATAGCACAGGAGGTCACCCCCCCTTCAAATATTGTCATACTTCTTTGTCATGAATTGATACCTAACAATAGAAGATATTTTAAAATGCCTTAGAAATATAATATATATCAAATTATAATTGAATGGTTTTAAATTTTAATTCCTGTAGTCCCAGAACTTCAATACTC
Organism: Pseudotsuga menziesii; assembly: GCA_001517045.1. Lineage (NCBI taxonomy): Eukaryota > Viridiplantae > Streptophyta > Pinopsida > Pinales > Pinaceae > Pseudotsuga > Pseudotsuga menziesii. The sequence continues at coordinate 494,775 of LPNX010067792.1, read as the reverse complement.
GAAGCTAGGACATGTGAAGCTTTCTTAAGTCCATTTTCACTCTGCAAGCATTTTTGTTGTTCCTAAATTGACTGAAATGATCCCAACATCTTTGGAACATTGAGCATGTGCAGCAAAGAAACATGATTTTGATGTAGTCATAATCCGTCTCAAATCTTATTACGTTTGAGAAAGAACTGAATTCATGCCCAGCTCAGCCATTTTACTTTGAAGCCTGATTTATTTTATGATATTGGTTTGCATTTGGAATACTTGGTAGGGCTTCAACGAGCATGATTATTCTATGGGTTGCTTAAGCATTTAGGATATATGCCATAAGCTGCAACATTTTATTATCTTCTACTGCCCTAGTTTTTAGTGAGATGAAAAACGATGTTTGTGGACTGCCTTGTAGATGCAGATTATTACGCACGAGTAATTAGAACCATTTTTCGAGGGGTATCTAGTAAGAAAGGATTTACATCCAGCAGGATCGATCTACTACTTTGTTCTGCTAATAAGTATGTTTGGCAATTGGAATAATGATAGTCTATCATAGATTTCGTTTACCAATCCTCTTCTCTTTACCTTGTTAGAATGTAGGGAAATTTCTCATTTACATCTTCATTGTCTCTTTGATATATTGGGTAATTGTGGCTTCTTTATGTTTGTGTTTCTTAAAAAAGGCAGCATTTTGGGTTCACCATGAAGCTGACATTGTAAAATAGGGATTCTTAACCCTTCAGTTTCATGTGATGGCATTCCAATGACATGCCTCAATCTACTTTTCACTGTGTTTGTCTTGTAACAAATCACACAACAGCCAATTGTTAGACTTGAGTGATGAAACCTATCTTTAATGCTAAGCTGTTATCGAGCACCAATCATCCAAGCACCAAGTTGTTAAATGAATAAACCAACCATCCAAGCACCTTGTTCATAAATGAGAAGTGGAATTTTTGATATGACAACTCTTAAGTCACCTCCTTTCATTATATTGGGTGACATTTTATTAATTTATAAAGGCATTCTGCAAAGGATGTGCCTGAGCTCAGAATATAACTCCTTAAATTCTGGAGTTTATAATTGTTTTCTGATATGACCATTTCCAATCCTTCAAAATTGGTCCCTAAGCATCTAAGTTCATCTTGACTTAAGCTAGAATTAAGAGCCTGTACAGGTGCACTGATCAGTAGTGTAAAACCTTTCTGGATGATTGAGAATTCCTAGAGCTCTTATTGGCAGGTTTCTTTCCTGCAAATAAGGGAAATTAGTAAAATAATAGAAAATCATTAGCAAAATCAACACTGAGTAACTATTCACCATTTGGAAGAGGAATGCCTTAAACCTGCCTTTGCACCAGAGCAGCTTCAAAAAGACATTTTAACACATCTGCTGAAATAAAATATAAGAAAGGGGCTAAGAGGCATCCTTGCTGGAGAGCTCGTTGTGGCTGAATCCTCTTTAGCAACTGACCATTTTCACAAACTGTGGTACAGACATTTGAAAGAAGAGTGCACCACTTGAGTAAAGAAACTCCTAAAACACAACAAGGAGAGCATATCAAGGATTAAATCCCAGTCAACCTATCGCAGTCTGTCAAAGTCAACATTTGGGAATAATACTGTTTGACTGGTTTCTCTTGCCTCTTCAAGGTTTTCCTAAGCTGTAATAAGATTGTTTAGGATGAAGTTTGAACTGGTCTGTAATAAAACTGGTTTGCAGCTGAAGTTCTAATCCTATTGAACTTGTGGGGAATTGCGGGATAAAGAGTGAGATACATTATTGGACTGGAGAAAATATAAGCAACTCTCAATGATTAGTAACTGCAGACAAAACTACTTTTAGACATTTAGAAAGTCGTCTCCGATTTTAAATTACAAGTAGAAATGGAAAGGGCTATTCTTAGCAAATGAATTATGTGAGAGGATAAAAGCTAATTCCCCAATAGTAGAAAGACAACAGAAGGTGTGTACACAAAGATGGCTCTGGGACATTCCCCAACCATCTTTGGTTCCAAGGGATGGCAAGGGATGTTTCTTAACTGTCACAAGTCCCTGGGATGCAGGAAATGCAGGGGACATCCTCCCATGAGTTCCATGTAGTACGCTGCAGTAAAGTAGTTCAACATCTCCTTAAACATCCCTTCTAAATTCTTCCACATGGATTTGGATGGATTTCTCTGATGCCCCATGGAAAGAAAATTTTTAGAACCCTGGACTTGGGGTGGTGTACCGGGTACCAAGTCAATATAAATATTCCTGGAGATTGTAAGCTCTATTTATACATTAATACAAGTTTACTGATCTTTAAGTCGGCTTATGTTCTAAACTGTTGTATGAAATGTCCCACTTTTTTGGTTTATTGCTTGTCAGTTTTCTTTTTATGGTAGTTACCATAGTTTGCATTTTCCATGTCTCTAATCCAAGGTTTTTGTATTTTAAGAATTTAATTTCAGTGGTCAATCATTATTGCTTTACTGATTTTGATTTTATTTCTCACTGGAGACCAGCATATAGAAATGTAATAGTTTATGAAAATATTTGTGCTGTTATATATATTATAAAGGGTTACCAGATGACCTATAGAATTTCTATTTGCTGTGTTTCAAGCTTTAATAGTTCACTTGAAAATCCAGTAAATGCTTTTAATTTAACATATCCCGCTCTTGTGCAGATTAATTAAAAACTATAAGCTAACATATCTGTCTGTTGTGCAGATTAACAGCCATAACCCAATTGGTTCACCATGGACTGATCTATGTACCAATTGGCTACACTTTTGGACCTGGAATGTTTGAGATGGAACAAGTCAAGGGAGGTAGTCCATATGGTGCAGGAACATTTGCTGGTGATGGTACACGCCAGCCAACTAAGCTAGAGTTGGATCAGGCTTTCCACCAGGGAAAATATATTTCTGGTATTGCAAAGAAATTGAAAGGGAGCGCTTGATTTGCAAATTATTTTTATGCCTCCCTGCTTATTGCTACAATCAATTTTTTAGTCTCGTGCCTTATAATCTGGTTTCATACTGTAGAAGCAACTAATGGAATATAAATAATTTGGTCAATTATAAATTTATAACTGCCATGCATCCTCAGGTGTAGCTTGTTATTGATTGCCAATGCCAATATTATTTGATGGTACATGATATCTCATGTTTTTATGTTGTGAGAATTTGTCAGTTTTTTTGTGGCTTGGTTTCATGTAATGATTGCAATGAAGTAAATGATCTTTCCCACTTTTAAACTAAATGATAATTTGAGATATGACTCTGGGTTTTGTGGACTATCGGACTGAAATAATCTGCATGTTATAACAGAGCATTGATTTGCATTCATCTAGATTTTTTGACTATAAGTGGCCCATCTCTATCTTGGCCCGTGGGTTTCTTATGCTGGAAATCTGAAGTTTATGTGTTTGATGCATGGTGATGTTCTTGAAGGTTGCTTTAATGTGCTTGAATCCTATTCATCCAATTGTGTCATCACTTTATTCCATAAACTTTTTTCTATTTAAACTTTGATAACTTTTCTGCTGATAATTACTTCATGTAATTTTTGCTAAAGCATTTCTTGTAGTGAGCAACCCTATTTCACTAGCACATTTTGGTTCTGTCTAGATTGTGTTGCATGTTTCCACAATCTAATTGTTTAATTTGTCCTGTTTCTGAAGCCCATTTTTTATTTGAATTGTGTTCTATTTAAGGGAAGAAGTTGCCAGTAATGCTAGATCTATGACTTAATGTTTCAGTTAGTAGTTCATCGATTTTGGGTTTAGTAGTTCATTGATCAGAGTTCAAATTAGTTTCATTCTCCTATGGGCTCCATGTTCAATTGTTGTCAATGTCTCAAAGAATTTTTTTGTAAAATGTCCAAGCTTCAATATGAAACTCCAGCTCTGAATATTTTATCCTTCCTTGTCAAATCAACAGTCAAAAAACCCAACAACCAAGAAGGGCAATTTATAGGTTGGTTAATGCCTATTCAAATTCCCTTTGAGACTCTTCAAATGGCAAACTATTTGGCGTTTCACTTTTAAAATGTTTGATCTATTGACATTGTTGGTTGTTCAATTTCTCACTGCGTTGTATCATTTAACATGAAGGTCTCTATTTGGCCAAATCACAAAAAAAGGCCTTCTTTTTCATGCAGTAACTTGCATCAATCTCAATGAGTGTGATCACACCACTGCAATGGAAGGGATTGCAATTTTGTGAAGGAATGAATGCCATCATGGAAACAAAGACAATCGCATCAGTCTTTGTTTCCATGATCATTCACTTGAGTGTGATCACACCATTGCAATTAAAGGGTTTGCAATTTTGTGAAGGATTGAATGCCATCATGGAAACAAAGACAATCTCATAAGTTTTTGTTTCCATGATCATTCACTTGAATGGGTGCAAGCCTTTGTAGAGAGATGTGATTGCCTTTATTTGAATTGGTGTGAGCACACTCAACCAAAATACTTGATGTAGCCAATAAACTTTGATTTATTCACGAGATCTAAAAACCATGCAAACACACAAGAATAGAAAAGTAACTATCTTTTATTCCTCCTCCATCACTAACTATTACAATGAAAGCTCAACCCCTTGTAACTACTATATGAAATTTTTGAAAATTCTTGCATGACTCTAAAATTGACCAATAACTAAAAGCTAACTAGAGCGACACTAGTTGTCAACTCCCTTTTTTTATTAGGTGCATAAACTAAGAGATAACTGATAATTACAAATTTAAAAATCTCGAAAAAACACTAAAATCCCATTTTGAGGCATTATAAAAGGAATTTGGCCTTGGAAAAATGTCGAAATGAGGTCCAATGAGAAGGATCTGATTGGTCACTACAGTGAACTCTTCGAGACACAACTTGTTATATTTCATCCCAAACGGATAGCTAAGTTAAAAGTTATGATTTTCTAAAAATTTTGCAGCATTCTCCTTTGGTTGAAAATAATGCATCTCTTGCAAGTTACTGTTTTCAAACTGCTGCTACTTAATAGGATCCAAGTTCAACAAGACCACTTATGCAATCCATGTACTCGTTGTTGGTGCTAAGCTTTTCCACTGGACTAGATATCAATTGTATTGGCCTTGTCAAGTATGAAAGGTCTTCTTATCTAAAATATGCACAATATTTTCATTTTTTTTGCTCGGAATGGCCTGTTCCCAATCCACCTCCTCCTAATTTCATCACTCATATCGTCTCCATGGAATATATATAAATCATAAACGTTAAACACAGGTAAAATATCGAGATTAGCTGGTAAATCGACCTTGTAAGCATTGTCATTAATTTTCTTGAGAATCTTGCAATGACCAATTTTCTTATACTTCAATTTGTGGTATAGATTCCTTTAGGAAATCGCTCTTTCCGTAAATAAGCCATCATCAAATCACCTTCATTGAATACCTGATCTCTTCGATGGACATCTTTTATAATTTTGTTTGGCTTGTTACTAACTTGCAGCTTTTGTCTCACTTGTTGTAATTGTTGAATGTGTTATGCAAATGCATCTCCATCATCACTGATTCTATGCCCAAGCGGTAGCTGCACCAAATGTAGGACACCCATAGGATTTCTATCGTAAATAACCTGAAATGGAGATTACCTGTAGATCTATTCATTGAGCTATTGTAGGCAAATTATGCTTTAGGTAAAGCCAAATCCCACTGCTTTGGCTTCTCTCCAACAATGCTCCGTACCAGGTTTCCCAAACTCCTATTTACTACCTCGGTTTGCTCATCTGTTTGGGGGCGATAGGCATTGTTTAGTTTCCATTTTCTTCCATAAATTCCTCCAAAAATGACCCAAGAATTGAGTATCTTTATTAGAGGTAATAGTTCTTGGAACACCATGCAATCTAACAATTTCAGAAAAAAACAATTCTACCATCCTTGATGCAGCATTAGTTTTTTTGCAAGTAATGAAATGAGCCATTTTAGAGAACCTATCAACAACCAAAAAAATAGAATCATTACCTTGCTGTGTGTTTGGGAGCTCCAACACAAATCCATGCTCAGATTTGTCCATGGGTATGTGGAAATTGATAATGGCATGTACAACCCTATATTCTATTTGTGCCTTTATCCATTTGACAAATCCTACATCATGCCACATACCTGGTTATATTCTTTTTCATCTTTGGCCAGTAATACTTATTTTCAATTAAGGCTAGCATCTTATCATTTCCAAAATGTCCTGCCAAGTCATTACCGTGAAGTTTTATGATAATATTTTCACTCATAGAACCAATTGGAATGCATAATTGTTTTCTTTAGAAGAGGTGTCCATCTTGCATAAAATATTCACCTTGAATAGGATCCATGTTCCCAACGACTGGATTCTTCAATTGTTCCACAATCTCCCAAAAATTGTTGTGAGATGCATAGAAATCCTTCAATGCAACAAACCCAATTACTTGATTTCCCATGGTTGTCAAAAGAACAGTGCGTCGAATTAAAGCATCTACAACTTGATTTTGCCTTCTTGATTTGTGCTTCAGAACAAAGGTGTAGCCTTGTAAGAAAGAGACCCATTCTGCATGTCTAATGTTCAATATCTTTTGGGTGTTTACATATTTTAATGCAATATGATCGGTAAATAACACACTCTTTTGGCACTAAATAATGTCTCCAATGTCACAATGCTTGCACAATTGCATAAATTTCTACATTATATGTGGAGTAGTTCTTTCTTCTTCATTCAACTTTTTGCTAAAAAATGCAATTGGTCTACCTACTTGGCTAAGTACAACTCCAATCCCTACATGTGAAGCATCACATTTTACCTCAAACACTTCATCAAATTCTGGTAAGGCTAATATAGGTGCTTTAGTTAACTTCTTCTTTACAAACTTAAAACTTTCCTCAGCTTCATTGGTCCACTTGAATGTCGTGCCTTTGGTGCAATTTGTTATGGGTGCTACAATACTGCTAAAATTTTGAATAAATTTTCGGTAAAAGGTGGCTAATCTATGAAAACTTCTTACCTTTGTTATGCTCCGGGGACTAGGCCTCTCCAAAATTGTTTTGTTCTTCTCTGAATCCTTCTTGACACCTTCTGCTGAAATGACAACCAGAAATACCAAACTTTATTGCAGAAACCTACATTTCTTCAAGTTTGCATAAAGCTGACGTTTTCTCAACGCATCCAATACAATCTTTAAATGTTGCAAGTGATCTTATTTGTTGTTATTGAAAACTAGAATGTCATCAAAATAAATGATAACAAACTTACCAACATAAGGTCGAAGCACAATATTCATCAATCACATGAAGGTAATAGGTGCATTGGACAACCTGAATGACATCACCATCCATTCATAGAGTCCATCCCTTGTCTTGAAGGCAATTTTCCATTCATCTCCTTCACGAATACAGATCTAGTGGTATCCACTTCCCAAATCAATTTTACTAAAATATTTAGCTTCAATTAACACATCCATCATGTCATCCAAGTGCATTATAGGAAACCGATATTTGATGGTAATTTTATTGTTTGCTTTGCTATCTATGCACATCCTCCACGTATTATCTTTTTTTGGAGTCAACAATGCTGGTACAACACAAGTACTCATGCTTTCTCTTACCACACCTTTCTTTATAAGATTTGTTACTTGTTGGTTGAGATTTGCATGTTATGTAGGACTCATCCTATAGGTTGTCTGATTAAGTAAAGGTGATCCTAGGATTAGATTAATGTGATGTTGAATATCCCTCTTTGGTGGAAGGCCATCAAGTAGCTCATTAGGGATAACATTAACATATTCTTCTAGTACCTTGGCTACTAGTACCATCAATATATTCTTCTAGTAACAATAACATATTGTTCTAGTACCTTGGATAACATCAACATAAGTATTGGTATGTCTTACTTGACTCCTTTTTGCATTATTAATGCATAGCATAATCCTATTACCTTCATTTCTTTAACAAGCTCTCTTTCTGACAACATATTCTCAACTTTCCCTTCATTCTTAAGGGGCAATAATCCAACTTTTAATCCATCATTCCAAAAGGTGTAGGTATTCTTTTCTCCATCATGCATGGATTTCTGTCATATTGTGAAGGCCTCCCCAATAATAGATGACATGCATCCATCGAAATGATATCACACCATACTTCAACTTAATAATTCTTATCGATGGAAAACTTGACCGGGCATCTTTTATTAATGGTTACTTCATTCCCTTTTCTGAACCATGCAATTTAATAAGGATGGGGATGCGTTTCACAACGTAATATCAACTTATCTACCATCTCTTTGAAAACCATATTCTCACAACTGCCACTATCAACAATATCTTAACAAACCTTTCCCCTGGAAGTGCACTTCGGTTTGAAAAATATTTGTTCGAAGCCACAAATTTTCATTACCGCTACTTTGTATTTTCTCTTTTTTGGGAATCACCATTGACCTTCGTATCATGAGATTCTCCCCTATATTGTGCAAGAATTTAGATTCATCTCCTCCTTCATTATCAACATGGACTAAGTTTAAACTAGGTTGTTGTCCTTTCTTCGGCTCTTGCTTGTTATAATTTGAGCATTCAAATGCTCGAAGAGCCTCTACACCACACCTAAAACACATAAGGTCTTCCTCTGCCACCATCCTAGATCATATTCATTAAATGATAAAAATATAACATGGTATCAGAGCTAACCTAAGAAGAAGACACTGTGCATCTACATAAGCTAGTGATTCTTAATTTTTTGGATTTCTCTCCACAGATCATCAGCAAAAGGAGGCTAGGCTAACTCTCCATTGAAGGGCGCATCTTCCTGTCGAAGCAGAATCTACGGGAAATTAAGGATTTTCACAGAAGTGGAATTTTTGAATGAGCCCAACATAGGATTGCTCTCCTCCTCAAAATCGAAATTTAGATACCAAGATCGAAGTTTTTGGTTGGGTAGAACTCCGGGAAAGTCAAACCCTAATTTGACCATGGACCAAAAAATCAGCACTGCAAAAGATCAGCTCCAGATCCAGTTCGAGCATCTCAAATTGGTAAGATCTAAATCTCTTGAATTTCCATTTGAGGTTCTCATTAAAGATGTCTCATCACACCAAACTTGATCAAAAGCTTGAAGGAGCTGATAACTTCCGAGCATGGCAGTATAGGATTTCACATGTTCTTGAAGAAAATGAATTAGACACCTACATAAGTGGAGAGGTTCCAGTTCTAGAGGGAGATGAGCCTAAAGCCTTACACAAGAAGAAATTGGTCAAGGCCAAGAGGATTATTGTTGATTTTATAAAGGATCACCTTATACCACATGTGTATTCCCTAAAGACACCTAAAGAGATGTTTGATTCATTGACCAAGCTATTTGAAGGGAAGAATATAAATCGGAAGATGACTTTGCGAAATTAGTTGAAGAATGTAAAGATCCAAAATGAAAAGACCATACAATGATACTTTACAAGGGTCTCTCAAATCAAAGAACAACTTGAAGTTGTGGAAGAAGAAGTAGAGAATGGAGAAATTGTGATGACCACCTTGAATGGTCTCCCTAGGTCACGAGACTCCTTCATTCAAGGGATTTGTGCTAGAAGAAAGTTAATCAACTTTAGTAGGTTGTGGGAGGAATTCTCACAAGAAAAGCTCGAATAGTAGCTCGAGAAGAAAATATGGGAAATGAAGATCAAGCTCTCACAACACACACCAAGAAAATTAGAAAGGAGCACTATCATCTCAAGAAAGATAAGCATCCACACCAGAATAAAGAAGATAACCCTAGAAGATCTAGCAGAGATCTATATAGTATCAGATGCTATACATGTGATAAGAAAGGACACTTCGCCAGAAATTGTCCTAGAAATAAAGGTGGCTCTACCAAGAAGGACAACAAAAGAAGACATCATGCTCACACTACAGAGGATGATGAACCTCCCAGGAAGAGAGTAAAAGAAGAAAGTGAAGATTCTTCAAGCGATGAAGAGTATGTTTTGATTTCTTCCCTCACATGAATTGTTACACATGGAAGAAATGATTGGCTCATAGATAGTGGGGCTTCCAAGCATATCCCGGGATTCAAAGAATCCTTTGTGAATCTATCCGAACACGAGTCACCCACAAAGTGAAACTTGGGGATGACTACCAGTATCCCATAAAAGGAAGCGGTGAAGCTTCCCATAAGCTACTATAATAACCCAAAATTTCATTAAAATTTAAAATTTTTAAAGTGACATAAAATGTCTTAAATCACAGTTTAGTAACTACTAGCGGTTAGTGGAAAATGAAATAGTTTAACAAATTTTAAGGATTAGTTTCAAATACAGAAAAACTGATACAACTTTAATTTTTATAAGTCATATAAAGAGGACTTGCATTTAGTTGCTGCTAGCTATACTGATGATTTACTTTTGTCAAGTAGGTGAGAAACCATGTTTGAAATCGGGGCTTACTTAGCGTTCTTCTAACTCAAATGGACTGCTGGTTCTTACATGTTCAACAGGTAAGCGGATAATCAAGTAGGAGTTTATTTTAAATTATGTCGAGAAAGTACTTCTCTAGCATGTTAAGATGCTAGTATGTAGAATGATTATTAAGCTGCAAGTCTTCTATGAGGTACTGTAAATTTTCTTTCATTGTTTTGGATCTATGACAGTATTTATTTTTAAGCCAAAGTGACCTTTTATCCTAGACATAATCAATGCTATTTATAAGAATGAGTTCTTCCACAGTTTCTTTTGTCATAAAATGATTAACTTTTATAAATTATAGTACCCATTCAACTAAAAATTCTTACGATGAGCATAAAGCCCCATGAACTTGGCATATAATTACTTCCACTGTTTCGTGATCTTACTGCTATTATCATGTTTAATACTCAAGTGTACTGCTTTTTATGTATGAACATAATGTTATGTTTTTCGTTGGTAAAGTTTACAATGAGTTATTAGTTTTTTTTATGAGAAACTCTTGCAATAAGGTTTGTCTTCAGTCTCCTTGAAGACTCCTTCATTTATCAGCATCAAATTTTATGTGGAGAAGTCTAGAGCTCTTTAGTTTAGAAATATATTGTAAATAACAACATATCTTTACTCTAATTCTCCTTTACTAGTCATGAAACATTACCAACTTGTTTGAATTGTTTGCAATTATGATTATCTTCTTGCATAGTTAGTATACAAGCTATAATCTTAATCTCTAGGTTATAACCATGATACAAGTGTTATTGCAATATTACAATACTATATTGATTTATGATTTAACATTATCAAACTATACCCATGATTCATCCTAACTTATAACCTAAGGTAGTTTTAGTACCTAGTATCTACTATGGTGTAGTCGAAACCATTGGCATTATATATTATAAGTTTTGTTCCTTATAAAATACTAGTTCCAAAGCATGGTTTAAACGATAGCATGATTGACATTATATGCAATCATATGAACTAGCTAAATGATCGATGGCATGAATTTCATTATTGGCAAATGATATGAACTTTTATAATATAGTCGATAGCATGGTTTGTATTATTGGCAATGATAGGTTTTAAAATCTAAAAAGCAGCACAGACATTGGAACTTGACCCACACTTGGTTATATTTCTGGAAGGGCACGTGGACAAGCCTCCTCCATGCATTGGTTGGCTTATAACGAAAAAAAACCTACTCCTTTGCATTTTGCTCGGAGGGTTTGTCTTCCTGCAGGCTGCGTTGTGAGACTCCTTACGGCCATGAGAGGCCTGCTCTTCCTTAATCTTTGGCACTAAAGCCTGCATTATTGTGCAAAGTGGTTTATGGTTTCGTGGTTTGTGTTTTCAGTTTCTTTTGTGAGTAAAGGAAAACACAGTGTGAGTGTTTTAAACTTGTTCACTTGGCTCGAAGCTTGTAAAAGGTTTTACCCTTGTGTCTATTCGTTCTTTGCCTTGGCATCGTGGAGCTTGAGACTGTATCCTTGCTGCCTCTGTCACAAGGTTGGCTTAAGGGTTTCCTTGGTTTGGTGTATATGAGTTGGGTGGCTGTATCTTCTCGGCTCTGATTTCTTCTTGCTCACAGGTATGCATTTTTACCTTGCCCGAAATTCCTTTGTCAAAATTATTTACTAAGTTAGGGTTTTAGTAATTTATGACTCAGATTTTTAAGTATTGATTGGATTATAATCTTCCAGGCTCACGCTAATAGCTCCAGACTTTGTGTGGAATGCAAACTCGTGCTTCGGTTAACTTCGTGGGCTTCCAACTGGTAAGCCCTGGTCTCGTCGTGGGTTCTCCCTGCTTGCGATTTGGGTTGTTGGATGAAGGTTCATATGGTTGGAAACATGGCTTCGAACTCTCTGCTGGTTATGATATTTAGTTTGTTGTTTATTACCCATGTTTTATTTAAAAACCCTTGCGATACTTCGCTGGGTAGCACAAGCTCTTGAAGTTGTGATGTATATGTGGTTTCAATTAAGTGTTTTCAGACTTATGACTTAAGTGATGTAATGTTGTTGTTAAGATTATAAATAATCTCCTCTGTGCTCAGAGATACTTATGTGATCTCTGTATTGTGTGCTTCAGTTTTCCTATTTGAATTTCAAGAAAATAAAGACTGTGAATTGGGTTTTACTTATCCTGTCAGTAAAGTATTTTATTTACAGTTAATATAAAAGACTTAAGTATATTTGGTTTATTTAGCAGGCTTGGGTTTCGATCCTTCGATTCTACAGGCTATAAAGCCTACCTTTGATTAAGGGTTTTATATTGCAAATGGTTTGTAATTACTAGTTTACTTTGTTCATTATTTACATATGTATTGTATTTATTAATACTCTGTAATTATAATTATTTTAAAGCACTATTGTGAAATAACAATTTAATTTCTAGGACTCTGCTTTGAACATGCTGTTTAACCCTATAGTTTAAAATAGATAATTGTTTATTTTTACAGCATTAATAACTCTGTTTTCAAAATAGGATAAGGAATGATGAAGTGACTTACAATTATAAGTATGATGCTAATTATGTAAAAAAAGTAAGAAATCCTAAACAGTTCTGCTTCTAAATCTTAGTTAATAAATACTTAGGGTTTAGTACAGCATACTCGAACTAGGTAATATTGACTTTCAGTAATTTTTGTAACATAAAAGGATTATAAAAGAATCCTTAGGTCCTGGATAAGACACACTCTGGTCTGTAAAGTTAATATTTATAAACTGTTTTATTATTTCCTTTTTACATGTTTTCTTAAATATGAATGGCTTAATTTACTTCTGTTAACTATAATATCTTATATGTTATCAGTATACTAATACTGGAAGTAATAATATTTACTATTTTATTTTACACCTATGTTTCTATTTAGTTGGCTGAAGTAAATAAGTGCAGACAAAACATAGCACTACTATTTAGTAAAATTCATAAACATTGAAGTAAAATCTATTTAATGTTTACATTCAAATAAAGAATCATATCTACTGTTTACATTCCAATAAAAGAATCATTTCATTTACCTAAGACAATCCAATTGTGCTAGAGTACGACCTGAGTCCAGGTGTGGAAAAACACAGCTTGGAAATTCAATTTCTATCTGTTTCACTATTTACATAATCATTTTCATTTCTACTATAATCTAAAATTTTACTGAAACTAACATTACACAGTTACCTTTCAATTCATAAACCCTAAACACTAACATGCATGTAGTAGATAAACTACGAATTACTTAACTAAAAACAATAAAATAAAATAGAACCTGTTGAGGACAAGATGACAATAGCTTAAGGAGGCTGTTCCTCCCAACCAAACTCCTGGAGAGTGTTCAAACAACGCTTCCTCAGGACCCCCGAGCTTGTTCCTGGTCTTCTTAGCTGAGAACTGGGTGGAAAATGCAACTGTAAGACCTTTGTCGCCTTACTGGTCCAATTAACTCAGTAATAAAAATCTGCTCTCAGGAGTATGATCTTTAGCTTAGAAGCTATAACTAGATCAATCTCAGCAGTTATCCCCTCAAACACACTCCAGACTCCCCTCCGTTGAATTTCTTTAGAGTAAATTCATTCACCCTGAATGATCACTTCTCTATAATGAGTAGCCTCAGCTCTCTTCAATGGGAAATTTTATAGAGATGCCTAGGTCTTCTGGGTCAGTTTTCATTAAATGAGCCACCTTCTTTGATTCCACTTTCTTGTGGAATCATGACCACAAATATAGGGAAGTTGCCACCTGCAACAGTTGGAAGTGGTTTGAGGATGCTGCCAGTTGTCAGTTTTCTTTCCACCCAGTCTCCTCCACCAATTGACCAGTAAACACTCTTTTAACAACTTCCCTAAGCTGTTGTCTCCTCATTTATTTATTTATAAATAAAATATTCTGAATTTACATTAAATATTCTTGACCCCACTGGGTCATCAATTACAACTTAGCATAAAATTTAACACAATGTTCCTCAAATATTATAAAATTGTTTTTGCAAATTGGGGCATGTGACATACACACTCCCTTAAATTATAACATTGTTCTCGATGTTATTTATTCTTCATCCTCAGAGTTCCCCTGAAATAGAATTGGATATGCATTCCGCATATGACTTTCCAATTCCCAGGTGTCTTCCTTTGGACTAAGGTACTTCCATTGTACCTTCACTTAACCAATGGTGTGGTTCCGAAGTGAGATCTCCCTCCGCTCAAGGATACAGTCCGGTTGCACCAGAAAATCTCCTTCGGGTTCCACCTACACATCATTCCAGTTAATAACATGAGTAGCATCATGCGCATATTTCTTTAATACAGAATTGTGAAAAACATTGTGAACTCTTAAATTCAGTGGTAAAGCTAACTAATCTTGGAAAGTATTTCAAAAGGACCACAATAACGAGGTGCTAGTTTGGCACAACTACCCAACCCCAGAGAACTCTTTTTGGGTCTCACCTTAATGAAAACATGTTCACCTACCTGGAACTCTTTTGGAGTTCGTTTAAGCTCTGTTTGACTTTTTTGTCGATCTTACGCAATTTTCAGATTACCTTGTACCTGCTTTACAATTACTTTCATTTCTTTCAATAATTCAGGTCCTAATACTAACCTGTCCATCGGATTACTCCAAGAGATGGGAGTGTTACATTTTCTTTCATACAGAATTTCGAAAGGACTATATCTAGCTGAAGCTTGATAATTATTATTATAAGCAAATTCTACCAAGTGTAAATAATCTTCCCATTTACCTGGCTATTCCTTTACATACATTCTTAGTAGATCTTCCAGTACCTGATTTACTCTTTCAGTCTGTCCATCAGTTTGAGGATGGAAGGAGGTACTAAAATTTAACGTGGTATTTAATCCTTTAAACAAAGATCTCCAAAAGTTACCTGTAAATTTAGGGTCTCGGTCTGAAATTATGACCTTCGGTATCCCATGCAGTCAGAAAATTTGCTTTAAGAAAATATCAGCTATATTTGTAGCTTTATAAGTAGTTTTTACAGGTAGAAAATGGGTTGCTTTACTCAATTTGTCAACCACTACCATTATGGAGTCATTTAAGTTCTAATTTTTAGGCAGTCCAGTAACAAAATCAAGGCTAATTATCTCCCATTTCCAGCTAGGAATGGGTAAAGGCTGAAGTAGTCCAGCTGGATGCTAATGTTCAGTTTTTACTTGCTGACATTCAAAGCATCTAGAAATATATTCTGCTAATTCAGTCTTCATATTTGGCCAGAAATAATCTTTTCTTAGCATGGTTATAGTTTTCTGATAACCCAGATGCCCTGAATAAAGAGTTTTATGGATTTCATCTAAAATTAATAACTTTATCTTAGGTACATTAGGTACATATATTATGTCTTTATACAGTAATAATCCTTTTTCATTCAAGTTGTACCCTGTACTTAAACTTTCTATTGGATTTTTTTTTGCTTTTGCTTGTAACTTAGGTAATTTTCATCTTGTTTTATCCCTGTTTTAAGCTGTTCTTCCAAATCTGTTGTATAAGTGCTTTTAGCTGTTGTAAAATTCAGCTTTGCATTTCTACTTAATGTATCAACAATTTTATTTTCTTTCCCTTTAATGTGTTGAATTTCGAAATCATATTCACTTAGAAAAGCTAGCCACCTAGCTTGCCTAGCATTCAGGTTAGGTTGATCTAACATATATTTTAATCCCTTATTATCCGTCATTAAGATAAATTTTCTTCCAATTAGATGATGACGCCACATCTTTAAAGCATGTATGCCAACAACTAATTCCAAGTCATAGGTTGCATAATTCTTTTCATGAATCTTCAATTTCCTAGACTCATAAG
This sequence comes from Pseudotsuga menziesii, assembly GCA_001517045.1. NCBI lineage: Eukaryota > Viridiplantae > Streptophyta > Pinopsida > Pinales > Pinaceae > Pseudotsuga > Pseudotsuga menziesii. Next base: position 478,561 of record LPNX010067792.1, on the reverse strand, counting down.
CAATGACATGTCCTTCCTAAGTCAATACTCCACCTAAACCGTCATTGCAGGCGTCAGTACATACTATAAAATCTTTATTTGGATCAACAATTCTTAAAATTGGTGCGCTAGTTAATAAGGTTTGTAACTTTTTAAAACTATCTTCACACTTCTGATTCCGATCAAATTTCTTTCCTTTTTTCTGCAAAGAGGTTATCGGATTTGCGATTCTCGAAAACCCTTCGATGAACCTCCGGTAATAACTGGTAATCCCCATGAATGATCGGACATCAGTTACTTCTTTAGGAACTGGCCAATCTTCGATTGCCTTTATCTTTTCGGGATCCACCGAAATTCCTTCTTTAGTCACCACATGACCTAAGTATTGGATTTTATCTTTAAAGAAGTCGCATTTACTAAACTTTGCAAAGAGTTGATGTTCTCGCAACTCTTGCAAGACAATTTTTAAATGTTCTTAATGTTCTTCTTCATATTTCGAATAAATTAATATGTTGTCGATAAACACGACCACAAATTTATCCAGGTATTTATGCATTACATTATTCATTAGACACATAAAGACAACTGGAGCATTAGTAAGCCCGAATGGCATGACGACAAACTCGTATTGTCCATATCGAGTTCTAAAAGATGTTTTAAAGATGTCTTCATCTTTAATTCTGACTTGGTGATATCCAAACCGCAAGTCAATCTTTGAAAATACCGTGGCTCCACGTAGTTGATCAAACAGATAATCTATGCGAGGTAACGGGTATTTGTTCTTGATAGTCATCTTATTTAATTGACGATAATCTATGCATAGTCATAGAGTTCTGTCCTTTTTCTTAACAAAGATGACAGGTGCCCCCCAGGGAGACACACTGGGTCAAATATAATTCTTGTCAGTAAGTCCTTTTAACTGTGACTTAAGTTCATTTAATTCGAGTATAGTCATCTGATAAAGGGCCCTTGAGCTGGGCACTACACTAGGTACCAGCTCAATGGTAAAATCTAATTCCCTCTTTAGAGGCAGTCCTGGAATTTCTTCCAGAAATACATCTGCATATTCCTTTAGAACTGGTATATCCTCCAATTTTAATTTATCTATGTTGTTTAGATTTTCTTCATTGGTTGCCGTTACTGCATAATCCTTACAACCTTTCCTAACATCTCTCTTAAGTTGTAGAGTAGAAATCTGCCTTACGGTTGTTTTCCCAGGGATTCCCTTTACGCTTATTAATTTTTCATCATTATTTATACAAGTAAATGTTTTATCAAAGCAATTCAAGACCACCCTATGCTGCTCTAACCAATCCATACCAATTAATATGTTGTATGAACCTAAAGGTAGTACATTGAGCTTAACAAAAGTTTCAAATTGATCCATAGTTACTGCACAATTCTTTACAAAGCTAATTACCTTTCTCTTTGCACCAGTAGCTAACTGAACTAACCAAGAACTTGCAAACTTTTCAACTGGGAGTTTACACTTTTCTACGAAGTTAGGAGAAATATAGCTTAAACTAGCTCCGGGATCAATTAAAATAGATATGGGTGTTTGATTTATCTTACCTTCTACTTCCACCATGGAAGTTTGATAGTCTGCTTGCCGATTCTCCAAAGCTGCATTGATCCTGGGCATAGTCCTTGATAAATCACCAACATTCATCTCCTCCTATATTGTGTGGATATTGCTGACAGTTTTTTTCTGATTGGGATAGACTGAGGAATAATGTGGACCATTGCATTCCCAACACTTTATGTGTTCTTTTCGTTCAAAGTTCTTTGTGTAATTACTGTGATTGTTAGCAGACTCTTTATTTTTTTGATTGTTCTGATTGTTCTGTGAATTATTCTTATTCCCCTGGAAATTCTTATTAGAAAAATTTCTGGTATTATTATTTTTAGAATTCCGATTAGGCACAAACTCTTTCTTCTTTTGATCAAAATTATTATTATTTTTGGCCTTTCAGTTGGCCATACTCTCTTTTTTATGATTCTATTCATAACATAAATTCACTTTCCTCATGGCTTCTTCTAGGGTTTTCGGATTGTCAAACTCAATCCTATCCTTTATGTGATAAGGTAAACAACTGAGAAACCGTTGTACCTTCGGTTTCTCATCCACAATGTATGGCACATACCTAAGCAGACTTAAAAACTTACTGTTCAATTCTTTCATATTCATTGTACCTAGTTTTAGGTCATAGAATTCTTTAGACCTTTCTTCATAGTACTGTTCAGATAAACATTTCTTTTTCAAGTATTTCTTGAATGTACTCCAATTTATGTTCTTCTCTCTTATACCTTTCACTCTCTTTAAATCTTGCCACCATATATCAACATTCCCTGTAAGATTATAAATAGCCATCCTAGCCTTTAATTGGTTAGAATAGTTATAAATCGGGAAGTACTTCTTCATCCCGGATAACCAGGATTCCGCTTCCTCCCCCTTTTCAGTTTCTCCATTAAATGTTGGTGGCTTGATCTTCTTAAACTCCCCAGAGATTTCTTCATAAGGTTTATATTTTCTTTTTCTAGTATGGTGGTTATCCTCACTACTGTCACTAGTATAATGAGACTTACGTTGATCACCATATACTTCAAAAGATGAGCTACTTTCATTTTTAATCTGTTTAGTCTTTTTATACTTATGTTGATAACTTATATCTTCCGAATCAGCTCTTTTACCCTTTCCCTAAGTATGAAATCTTTCTATTAATATCTGATTCAGCTACTCCTGAGCTCTCAGAATCCTCTCATTTTCTTTCTTAACAGATTCCATTTCTGATTTTAATTCTTTTATTGTTTGTAATAGTTCTTAAGAATTAGTGGTTATGTATTCTTGTATAGGTTCTATTTGTAGATTATCTTGTTTAGTATAAGGAGATTCATCTTCTGCATATTCCTCCAATCTTTCCATACCTGTCGTTAACTCAGAAACAAATTTCTTTGTTTATATCATTCAAAGAAAACAACATCAGCAAAATGATTTAAATTTACTGTTCCATATAAGCAAGTTGAGCTTCATCAAGGCCTAGTGTTTGAACCTTGTGCTCTGATACCACATATAATAATCCAAAATTTCATAAAAATTTAAATTTTTTAAAGTGACATAAAACGTCTTAAATCGCAGTTTAGTAACTGTTAGCGGTTAGCAGAAAATGAAACAGTTTAACAAATTTTAAGGATTTGTTTCAAATACAGAAAAACTAATACAACTTTAATTTTTATAAGTCATATGAAGAGGACTTGCATTTAGTTGCTGCTAGCTGTACTGATGATTTACTTTTTTCAAGTAGGTGAGAAACCATGTTTGAAATCGGGGCTTACTTAGCGTTTTGCTAACTCAAATGGACTGTTGGTTCTTACAGGTTCAGCAGGTAAGCGTATGATCAAGTAGGAGTTTATTTTAAATTATGTCGAGAAAGTACTTCTCTAGCATGTTAAGATGCTAGTATGTAGAATGATTATTAAGCTACAAGTCTCCTATGAGGTACAATAAATTTTCTTTCATTGTTTTGGATCTATGACAGTATTTATTTTTAAGCCAAAGTGACCTTTTATCTTAGACATAATCAATGCTATTTATAAGAATGAGTTCTTCCACAGTTTCTTCTGTCGTAAGATGATTAACTTTTATAAATTATAGTACCTATTCAACTAAATATTCTTACAGTGAGCATAGAGCCCATGATCTTGGCATATAATTACTTCGACTGTTTCGTGATTTTACTACTATTGTCATGTTTAATACTCAAGTGTACTGCTTTTTATGTATGAACATAATCTTCTATTTTTCGTTGGTAGAGTTTATAATGAGTTATTAGTTTTTTTATGAGAAACTCTTGCAATAAGGTTTGTCTTCAATCTCCTTGAAGACTCCTTCATTTATCAGCATCGAATTTTATGTGGAGAAGTTTAGAGCTCTCCAGTTTAGAAATATATTGTAAATAACAACATATCTCTACTCTAATTCTCCTTTACTAGTCATGAAACATTACCAAATTGTTTGAATTGTTTCCAATTATGATTATCTTCTTGCACAGCTAGTATACAAGCTGTAATATTAATCTCTAGGTTATAACCATGATACAAGTGTTATTGCAATATTACAATACTATATTGATTTATGATTTAACATTATCAAACTATACCCATCATCCTAACTTATAACCTAAGGTAGTTTTACTACCTAGTATCTACTATGGTGTAGCCGAAACTATTGGCATTATATATTATAAGTTTTGTTCCTTATAAAATACTAGTTCCAAAGCATGGTTTAAATGATAGCATGATTGACATTATATGCAATCATATGAACTAGCTAAATGATCGATGGCATGAATTTCATTATTGGCAAATGATATGAACTTTTATAATATAGTCGATAGCATGGTTTATATTATTGGCAATGATAAGTTTTAAAATCTAAAAAGCAGCGCAGACATTGGAACTTGACCCACACTTGGTTATATTTCTGGAAGGGCACGTTGACAAGCCTCCTCCATGCATTGGTTGACTTATAACGAAAGAAAACCTACTCCTTTGCATTTTGATTGGAGGGTTTGTCTTCCTATAGGCTGCGCTGTGAGACTCCTTGCGGCCATGAGAGGCCTGCTCTTCCTTAATCTTTGGCACTAAAGCTTGCATTACTGTGCAAAGTGGTTTATGGTTTCGTGGTTTGTGTTTTCAGTTTCTTTTGTGAGTTAAGGAAAACACAATGTGTGTGTTTTAAACTTATTCACTTGGCTCGAAGCCTGTAAAAGGTTTTACCCTTGTGTCTATTCGTTCTTTGCCTTGGCATCGTGGGGCTTGAGACTGTATCCTTGCTGCTTCTGTCGCAGGGTTGGCTTAAGGGTTTCCTTGGTTTGGTGCATACGAGTTGGGTGGCCGTATCTTCTCGGCTCTGATTACTTCTTGCTCACAGGTATGCATTTTTACCTTGCCCGGAATTCCTTTGTCAAAATTATTTACTAAGTTAGGGTTTTAGTAATTTATGACTTAGAGTTTTAAGGATTTATTGGATTATAATCTTGCAGGCTCACACTGACAGCTCCAAACTTTGTGTGGAATGCAAACCCATGCTTCGCTTAAATTCTTGGGCTTCCAACTGGTAAGCCCCGGTATCGTCGTGGGTTCTCCCTGCTTGCGATTTGGGTTGTTGGATGAAGGTTCATGTGGTTGGAAACATGGCTTCAAACTCTCTGCTGGTTATGATATTTAGTTTGTTGTTTATTACCCATGTTTTATTTAAAAACCCTTGCGATACTTCGCTGGGCAGCACAAGCTCTTGAAGCTGTGATGTATATGTGGTTTCGGTTAAGCGTTTTCAACCTTACGGCTTAAGTGATGTAATGCTGTTGTTAAGATTATAAATAACCTCCTCTGTGCTCAGAGATGCTTATGTGATCTATGTATCGTTTTCTTCAGTTTTCCTATTTGAACTTCAAGAAAATGAAGACTGTGAACTGGGTTTTACTTATCCTGTCAGTAAAGTATTTTATTTACAGTTAATATAAAAGACTTAAGTATACTTGGATTATTTAGCAGGCTTGGGTTTCGATCCTTTTATTTTACAGGCTATAAAGCCTACCTTTGATTAAGGATTTTATATTGCAAATGGTTTGTAATTACTAGTTTACTTTGTTCATTATTTACATATGTATTGTATTTATTAATACTCTGTAATTATAATTATTTTAAAGCACTGTTGTGAAATAATAATTTAATTTCTAGGACTCTACTTTGAACATGCTGTTTAACCCTATAGTTTAAAATAGATCATTGTTTATTTTTACAGCATTAATAACTATGTTTTCAAAATAGGATAAGGAATGATGAAGTGACTTACAATTATAAGTATGATGCTCTGTAAGAAAAGTAAGAAATCCTAAACAGTTCTGCTTCTAAATATTAGTTAATAAATACTTAGGGTTTAGTATAGCATACTCGAACTAGGTAATATTGACTTTCAGTAATTTTTGTAACATAAAATGATTATAAAAGAATCCTTAGGTCCTGGATAAGACACACTCTGGTCTGTAAAGTTAATATTTATAAACTGTTTTATTATTTCCTTTTTACATGTTATCTTAAATATTAATGGCTTACTTTACTTTTGTTAACTATAATATCTTATATGTTATCAATATACTAATACTGGAAATAATAATATTTACTATTTTCTTTTACACATATGTTTCTATTTAGTTGGTTGAAGTAAATAAGTGCAGACAAAACATAGCACTCCTATTTAGTAAAATTCATAAACATTGAAGTAAAATCTATTTACTGTTTACATTCAAATAAAGAATCACATCTACTGTTTACATTCCAATAAAAGAATCATTTAATTTACCTAAGACAATCCAATTGTGTCAGAGTACGACCTGAGTCCAGGTGTGGAAAAACACAGCTTGAAAATTTAATTTCTATCTATTTCACTATTTACATAATCATTTCCATTTCTACTATAATCTAAAATTTTACTGAACCTAACATTACACAGTTACCTTTCAATTCATAAACCCTAAACACTAACATGCATGTAGTAGATAAACTATGAATTACTTAACTAAAAACAGTAAAATAAAATAGAACTTGTTGAGGACAAGACGACAATAGCTTAAGGAGGCTGTTCCTCCCAACCAAACTCCTGGAGAGGCTCAAACAATGCTTCCCCTAGACCCTTGAGCTTGTTCCTGGTCTTCTTGGCTGAGAACTGGGTGGAGAATGCAACTGTAAGACCTCTGTCACCTGACTGGTCCAATTACCTCAGTAATAAAAATATGCTCTTAGTAGTATGAGCTTCAGCTTAGAAGCTGTAACTAGATCAATCTCAACAGTTATCCCCTCAAACACACTCCAGACTCCCCTCCATTGAATTTCTCTTGAGTAAATTCATTCACCCTGAATCTAGAATGAGTAGCCTCAGCTCTCTTCAATGGGAAATTTTATAGAGATGCCTAGGTCTTCTGGGTCAGTTTTCATTAGATGAGCCACCTGCTCTGATTCCACTTTCTTGGGGAATCATGACCACAAATACAGGGAAGTTTCCACCTGCAACAGTTGGAAGTGGTTTGAGGATGCTGCCACTTGTCAGTTTGCTCTCCACCCAGTCTCCTCCACCAATTGACTAGTAAACACTCTTTTAACAGCTTCCCTAAGCTGTTGTCTCCTCATTTATTTATTTATAAATAAAATATTCTGAATTTACATTAAATATTCTTGACCCCACTAGGTCATCAATTACAACTTAGCATAAAATTTAACACAATGTTTCTCAAATATTAGAAAATTGTTTTTGCAAATTGGGGCATGTGATAGCTAGAATCTGGAAAATCTATGAAGATGAAGGATGTCTTGTTTGTACCAGGACTAAAGAAGAATCTTCTCTCCATATCTGCATTGGATGTAAAAGGTATGAGGGTTGCATTTGTAGATGGCCAAGTCCGTATGTGGTCAAAGAAAAATACCATAGATGATGCAGTAGTGATTGGAGAGCAAGAGGGGGGCTTATACAAATTAAAGGGCCAGCCAGAACAAGCTTTGGTCCATGACTCAGTAGAGCCAAGTGAACTTTGGCATAGAAGGCTTGCACGTGTGCACTATAGGGCACTACCACTTGCAAGAAATGCCGTTGAAGGTCTTCCATAAATACAGTAAAAACATGAAGGCGTTTACAAAGGATGTGTGAAGGGAAAGAACAAAAAGAAGACATTTCCAAGTAGCGAGAGCAAGGAAAAATGAATCTTCGAAATCATCCACTTCGATGTATGTGGTCCGATGTCATCCAGTTCATTGAGTGGGTATGTATATTATGTTTCTTTCATTGATAATTTTTCTAAGAAGACATGTATATATTTCTTGAAAAGAAAGGATGAAGTATTCAGTAAGTTCAAAGAATTCAAAGCCTTGATCGAGAACCACACAGAGAAGAAGATCAAGACCTTTCGATCAGAAAATGTTGGAGAATTCACATCGGATGAATTCAAGGAATTATGCAGAGAGTCAGGGATTAAGAGGGAGTTGACCACTCCATATAATCCACAACAGAATGGAGTTGCAGAAAGGAATAATAGAACAATTATGGAAGCAACAAAGGCAATGCTTCATGATTAGGATCTTCCTATGCATATATGGGCAGAAGATGCTAGGACAACTGTGTATGTACAAAATTGTACTCCGCATAGAGTACTTGACAACAAGACACCAGAAGAAATCTTCTCTGGGAAGAAACCAAAAGTCAGCCATCTTCGAATATTTTGCTGCCCGATGTACATACACATTCCAAAAGAAAAGAGAATAAAGTTAGATCCTTCAGGAAAGAAGGGTATATTTGTGGGATATAGTGAAATCTTGAAGGCTTACAGAATATATTTTCTGGGATTCAGGAAGATCGACATCAGCAGGGACATGGCATTTGACGAAGACTCAACTTACAACAAATCCAGAAAGAGACCCGTTGTAGACCTTAAAGAAACAGAATTACCTAGGGTTTGAGATACAACAATGAATGAAGCAACTCCAGAAGAAGATCGAGAAATGGAAGAACCTTGGGAACCTATAGATCCACCCCGTGAGAATAATTATTACAAGAGAAAACCAACATGGGTACGTGATTCTATCCAAGGTGCATAGAGATATGGCGCTCCAGAAGAAATGCATAGAGAAAGGAAGAGAACTAGGTCCTACTCTAGTTATGTAGCCATACTGTGTGACATCATTGATAAAGAAACTTCCAACTATGAAGAAGCGACAAAAAAGAAAGAATGGAAGGATGCGATGATCAAGCAGTACTAGTTGATCATGAAGAATGATGTATGGGATGTGGTCCTGAGACCAAAAGGGAAGTCTTTTGTGACTTCTAAGTGGATCTACAAGATTAAGCATGCTGCAGATGGAAGCATAGAGAAATATAAAGCGAGATTTGTGGCACGTGGCTTATCCCATAAGGAAGAGATAGATTATGAAGAAAATTTTGCACCTGTAGCCAAATACACTTCCATCAAATCAGTATTCTATTTGGCTGCAATGATGAAATGGAAGATACACGAGATGGATGTCAATACCACGTTCTTGAATGGTGTAGTGGAAGAGGAAGTGTACATGGAGCAACCACTAGGAGTTGAGACACATGATAGGGAGACTAATGTGTGCAAATTGAAGAAGTCTTTGTACGGTTTTAAACAGGTACCCAGGACATGGTATGACAGGATTAACAACTTCCTGACTAGTTTGGGATTTACCAAGAGTAAAGAGGGTTCCAAACTTTACTGCAAGGTTGAGGAAGGGAACCCAGTGATACTCCTACTGTATGTAGATGACCTGTTTGTGACAGGTGAGGATGGGTTGATTGTTGACACAAAGAGGAAGCTTGCTGTCGAGTTCGATATGAAGGACTTGGGTATGATGCACTACTTTCTAGGCATGGAGGTGTGGCAGAGTGTGGATGGAATCTCCCTTGGACAAGGGAAGCATGCAGTGGAAATATTAAAGAGGTTTGGGATGATGGATTGCAAGGTCATGGCCACACCTATGGAATTGAACCCAAAGCTATTGAGTGATGCTTCATCAGAGTCAGTTGATGCCACGATGTATCGTTAGATGATTGGGTCCTTGATGTATCTGATGAATACGAGACCAAATATTTTCTTTGTTGTGAACACATTGAGCCAGTTCCTGACATATCCGAGACATGTTCACCTAATTACTGCAAAGCATATTCCGAGGTACATGAAGCGTACAATTGATTATGGGCTCAAGTATGAGGTGAATCAAAAGATTAACTTGGAGGGTTATGTGGATTTAGATTGGGAAGGTAGTGCCATTGATAGGAAGAACACTTTGGGGTGCTGCTTCAGTATGGGATCAGGTGTGATCTCTTGGATTAGTAGGAAGCAGTCCTGCGTGGCACTGAGTACAACTGAAGAAGAGTATGTTGCAGCTTGTTCGGTTAGTTGTGAGGCAGTGTGGCTAAGGAAGCTACTATCTGATTTGTTTGATCCCAAGTTGGATGCTACTTGTATATATTGCGACAGCTAGAGTTGTGTGAATTTGTTAGAGAACCTGGTATTCCATGACAAGTCGAAGCATATCGAGATCAAGTATCACTATATTAGGGATATGGTGTAGAGAGGATTAGTGAAGCTCCAACATGTTGCGACAGAAGAGAAAATAGCCGATGTATTGACCAAGCTGTTGGCCAGATTGAAGTTTGAGTACTTCATAGAGAAGCTTGGTGTTCTTTAGATCGAGGTTCCCTCCAAAGGGAAGTGATGAGTCCGGAAGACACAGATACACATGAGCCTTTTCGACATGGTGGCAGGTTGGGCCTCCCATGGTTGGATGTAGTAGGTGTGTCCTACCATGATGGTGGAAGTAAGTGCAGAGCCTTTCCCCGGATGGTAGTAGGTGTGTCCTACCATGTCGGTGGATGTAACTGCGGATCCTTTCCCCGGATGGTAGTAGGTGTGTCCTACCATGCCGGTGGATGTAAGTGTAGAGCCTTTCCTTGGATGGTAGTAGGTGTGTCATACCATGCAGGTGGATGTAAGTACAGAGCCTTTCCTCAGATGGTAGTAGGTGTGTCATACCATGTGGGTGGATGTAAGTATAGAGCCTTTCCTCGGATGGTAGTAGGTGTGTCCTACCATTTCGGTGGATGTAAGTGCAGAGCCTTTCCTCGGATGGTAGTAGGTGTGTCCTACCATGCCGATGGTTGTAAGTGCTGAAGCCTTTTCCTGGATGGTAGTAGGTGTGTCCTACCATGCCAGTGAATGTAAGTGCTGTGTTATGTGTATCTGGGTCGTGCTCCATGCAACGATGAGATTATCTGAAGATGATGAGGTAATAGTCGGGTACACAGGTATTGCAAGGCATGCAATCAATCCTGGGATGCTCCTTCAGGTTTTGCAGTGGCATATAATCAGTCCTGGGAGATCTTGTAGGTTTTGCAAGAGGCATGTAATGAGTCCTGGGATGTACCTACTTGATGGCTTGCTCACAGAGATGATGAAGACTTACATGGAGGCTAGGACTACATCCAACATGAAAAAGGGCCAGCTTTGTAGAACTTACTATGATGAGTAGATTTGAGAGATAGCACCATTTTCTCAAGATAGCAAAAATAGTGATGATCATGATCTAGTGATGAAGACTTGTGCTGATGAACTGTGTCAAGAGAATACCTTCCTAGTTAAGAGGGAGTGTTGATGTATTTGTAACTTCAGAATGTATTCACTTGTATATTTCTGATTGTATTTCATTGTACCCCGATGGAGATGTTTGTTCCTCCGATCAGGAGAGTCATTAATATAATTAAGTCATGTAAATTCAATGAGGTTAACCCTCCATTGTAAGTCGGGGCAATAGACCCCACAGTTGATTCATATTAGGGTTATTAGACTCTCCTAGAGAAGTCATCCCTGTAGAGTAATTGTCAAGTGGAAATTAAGTGTAAATAGAGAGTGAGACTCTCTATTTGGAATACACAATAGCGCACGAGTGAGAGAAGAGCAGCCCACACAAGTGAGAGAGAGAACAACTGTCGAAGATCATCTTTGTACTTTTGGGTTTTACTTTTGCTATTGGTTCTCATTCTATCTCTGAGGAATTTGCGAGGTTTTCTCCTTTATGGTTTCCCTGAGGAAAATTATTGCTATGCATGTTATTCTCTCAGATAAGATCCTAGATCATATTGATTAAATGATAAAAATCTAACACTGATCCATGAATGGGTAATAATAAATTGATAAATATTCAATGATTATTTACATTTACAAGGGTTTGACTTATATAAGTCCATTTGTGACTTTCCAACGTAAAGTAATGACTCTTTAATATTTATTAATCATTAATTATTAATTCTCTCTCTCTCTCTCTCTCTCTATATATATATATATCATGTGCATACTTCTTCAACAAATCCACATTCTTCTTATACTTGTTCGAGTGTTCCTTTTCCTTTTTTTGAAGAACATTCTTTGTAGATTCTAGTTGAGATTAAACTTCAATCAATTTGCTCCGAAAATTATGTACCTCTTCCTCAAACTGTTGTGCCCTCAAATATTTTTCATATGGAGTATACAAAACTGATATTGGATGAAGAATGGTTTTTTGTTGCAAAGAGGCAATTTGGTATTTCTATTTTTCAATTTCACTATCATATCCCAAATGTTGTGTTTTTTCTATTCTCCAATAGATTATGTATGAGCTCTATAATAATGATTTCCTTCTCAATTAGTTTCGTCTTCAATGATCATGTATTAAGGATGAGGAAAAAATATCACCTCCAACATTCATTGTTGCAAGTGCTTACTGCAATTTTTTCTCCCGTATTTATAAGGATTCCTCAGACTCAATTAAGGACTTCTAGTGTGCAATATTTTTCTAATGTTTAGCTATAACCATATATTTACTCTTACCTTTACCAAATCCAATGTTCCTTTCTTCTACCTCCTTATTTATCTTACCCTTATCATGTTATTTACTATCAAATTATTTTCCATTTATAATTCCTCTAGAGTTTACCATTGCAACAATTGTATCAGAATTATATCTCTCAATAACACATTTGAAACAGTAAAGTCCATTTCTTATAAAAAAAGCCAGCATAAATACGCCAAATAATCCATGAATGGATAAAATAAATTGATAAATATTCGATGATGATTTACATTTACAAGGGCTGGAATTATATAAGTCCATTAGTGACTTTCCAATGTAAAGTCACGATTATTTAATAATGATTAATCATTAATGATTAATTATAGATCTATATCTATATATATCATCTGCATACTTCTTCAACAAATCCACATTCTTCTTATGCTTGTTCGAGTGTTCCTTTTCCTTTTGTTGAAGAACATTATTTGTAGATTCTAGTTGAGACTAAAATTCAATCTATTTTCTCCTAAGATTCTATACCTCTTCCTCAAACAGTTGTTCCCTCAAATATTTTTCATATGGAGTATACAAAAGTGATACTGGATGAAGAATGGTTTTTTGTTGCAAAGAGGCAATTTGATATTTCTATTTTTCAATTTCACTATCATATCCCAAATGTTGTGCTTTTTCTATTCTCCAATAGATTATGTATGATCTCTTACTAATGCTTTCCTTCTCATCTAGTTTCTTCTTCAATGATTCATGTATTGAGGATGAGGAAAAAAGATCACCTCTAGCATTCATTGCTGCAAGTGCTTCTTGCAATTTTTTCTCCCGTATTTAGAAGGATTCCTCATACTCAATTAAGGACTTCTTGTGTGCAATATTTTTGTAATGTTTAGCGATAACCAGATATTTACTCTCACCTTTACCAAATCCAATGTTCCTTTCTTCTACCTTCTTATTTATCTTACCCTTATCGTGTTTTTTACTATCAAATTATTTTCCATTTATAATTCCTCTAGAGTTGACCATCGTAACAATTCTATCAGAATTATATCTCTCAACAACACATTTTTCTCATCGATGCAAGCCTTCAATTTCACCGTGTTATCTTCATATTTTGTAATACCCTCATTATGTTTAATGCACTCTTTTTCAATTTCTCTTCAAACAAATCTTTACTCTTACTTTCATCTTTCTCCCGATCTACTTGACCCTGACCCTATTTTTTACTATTAGATCCTTTTCCTTTCTTACCCTTCACTGTTGCAGAAATCCTTTTGGGTTTTGTACCTCTCAACAACTTAACCTTCTTTTCAATTGTATTCTTCAATTTTTCCACTCTTTTTTCATATATTGCAATATCCTCTTTATGTTTACTATATTTTGCTTTGAATTTCTCTTCAAATTGAACCTTTAAACAATCAATCAATTGTTCTTTATGATTTAGTTTATGATGAAGTTCTACTTCCCGACAAACCACAATATTTAGTGGCAGTATGTTGACAAACTTAGGCCTATTTTTTGACTATTTTGAATTCTTTGTATATGTTCTGCATAATTATTCTTTTCAACCCAATACTTTTCAAGTAGTGTGTCCAATTCATTCTTGGCATTAGCTATAACCATGTTTATTTGAGAAGACAATCCTTAAATAATTCTATCCATGCTCTATGTATTTTTTTTCTTTTTGTGCATTTTCCACAATTTTATGTAATTATGTAACATATTGTAGAGTATCAACAATCTGGTTATCCTTAACCTTGCACATTTTCAACTTCTTCATACACGAATCATCTTCCATGGAAGCTTGTTTTTTGAAATGCACCGTTTTGTTGAATACAAAAAAAAAACAAATCTACCATCAGAAAACTATGTTGGAGACTTTGAACCAAATATGCCAAAGGCAATTTGATAACCTGCCAACTTTCAAACTGTAACTCTATGAAATTGAGTCTTTGAAGGAGAAAACATATTTGGCATCACTTGGTTCCATATCATTTCTCACAAGTTCCTTCCACTGATCAATAGTTTCATATCCTTGTAAGTCTCTCAAATATTCGATAGCATCAAATTTTGCAGGGTTGAATGAACCATTGTCAGTTCCCACACCTTCCATATTGTGCTCCGAAGGTTGTTCATGTACTTCAATTTCCCCCAAGCTTGGTTGGACCAATTACATTTCCCACGCTTTCCATATCGTTCTTTGAAGGTTGTTCACATACTTTTGAAGTTGTTGTAGTACCAAATCCTTCCACATTGTTCTCTGGAGACTGATGATGCTCTTTCTCATTTTTTTGCTGCATTTAGACTTGCTAATGTGTATTTTATTAGCGAAAGATTGCACAACACTTGGTTGATGTAAATTAATATTTTTTGCAGTGTGCCAGGGTAACTGAACTTGACCCTATCCATCTTACTATCATGCTATGCAAAGTACAATTTATTAGCCAATATATGAGAGACATTTATGGCAATGTATTCAACCGAGTGTATGACCATATTCATGCACTCAACTGAAATATCATTCTTGTGGTGATTCAAAATGGTCCTAAGGACAATATGCATCAAGGTTTTGTAGAGTATTTGGGGAACATCTTGCATTTTAAACCATTCCTGGGAACAATTACCTTTTTCCCACATATTTTATTGTCCATCTCAATCTTTTCTAGCTTGGGGTTTTTTTGGAGCTAAGAATTGCTCCCTCTCTATGTGGAATTTTAGTTTCTTTGGAAACCAAATTGGGGTCCAAATAAACCCTCTTCCCAAAAATTAGCAATTCCATGCCCTCATGATCATAATTAATGATGTCATCATCTATCTCCTTATTTTGAAAATTGAACTGTCTAAAAATAAATTGATGCAATCCTAAGGCTTATAAGGGTATTTAACATACCTATTGGTCACTTGTTTCCATCGCTCCATGCATAAGCACACTCTTTGAATTTTTTCATTGTGAACCTCACGACTTGGGAACCCCCTACTTCAGTTGCTTCCATGGTAGATGATGCCCCTATTTCAACTAGTGATGTGGTAGAGAAATCCCTTGTTTCAATTACGACCATGGTATGCAATCCCCCTATTTCAACTGTAGTCATGGTTTTATTGGTTCTGTGCTAAAATTGTGGATGACAAGCTTGTTCACTAAATTTTGTAATTTATGCCTGTAATGAACTAGTTTGGTTATGTAGGATGAGAAATGGACACAAATGAGGTTTACTTCATTTTAACTGGTTTCAGGTATAATGGTTATGAAATACTTTTTTATAACTTACTTTACCCATAATACCAAATGATTATTAGTTTTTATAACATACTTTTACCCCTAATACTGACACATACAATGAACTACTTATACATGTTTTTATTTAAAAACAAAGTGCAAATTTGCAAAACTGGGCTTAGAAAAATGCAGGCTACAATATGTACATAAAAAATAATTAAAAGGAAAATTGTGGGCTTGAAGCTAGTTATATTGTTGATAAAAACCTTTTTCAGATTCCTAAAATTATATTTCATTTCCCCGCAATGAATCTAACTTAGTTTACCCTGAATACCAAATGGTTTATTAATTCTTTTATAACATACCTTTACTGCTAATACGAACACATACTATAAACAACTTATACAAGGTGTTATGTGAAAACAAAGTGTAAATTTGCAAAAACGGGCTTAGTAAAATGCATGCTACAGTCCGTACATAGGTCAATAATTTAAAGTAATATTGTGGGATTGAAGCTAGTTACATTGTTGACAAAAAACTCATTTAGATTCCTAAAATTATGTTTCATTTACCTGCAATGAAACTTCCAAGATGACAATTTTTCAAGCAACTCATGCTCAGAGTTTAGCTAGGAACAACTTATATAGGTTGATATGTAAAATAGTGTATGTTTGCGAAATTGGTCATAGTAAAATGCACGTAATAGTTTATATGCAGGTTAATAATTGAATGCAATACCATTGGACTTAAGCTAGTTACATTGTTGACAAAAACCTTTTTTAGATTCCTAAAATGATGTTTCATTTTCCTATAATAAATATGCCAAGATGACAATTTTTCTTTTTTGGACCCATCCTTACTCACTTCACTAAAATGCACACCTAACCCTATATAATGGACGTTTTTGAGTAATTTCAGTTGGAAACGGCGTGGATTACTATTTTACAACTTATTATACATATATTTTTTCCATTTGTGTTAAAAAAGTGTTTGATTTGAAGAAACTCTTGATGGATGTCCCGTATTTATGAAATGCCCACTTAGTATAATAAAAAAGAAAGCTAAATCCTCTTATTGAATTTTTATAGAAAATAGATTTGGAAATAGGATAGCTAGATATATTGAGAAGAATATCCTTGTGCTATTTTTATATAACCTAGCCTTGTATTCTCACATTCAAGCCATGAACTACTTTACATGTTGTTATGTAAAAAAAGGTGTAAATTTGCAAAATAGTCTTAGTAAAATACACACCTACATAGGTCAATAATTGAAAGAAATAGTCTCGTATTGAATCCAGTGACATTGTTGACAAAATCCTCTTTCAAATTCCTAAAATATGTTTCATTTTCTCGCAATGAATCCTGCCAAGATGGGAATTTTTCTTTTATGGACCCATCTTTACCCATTTCTGTAAAATCCACATCCAACCCTCTTTATTGGGAATTTTTGAGTGAATTTAGTTGGAAATAGTGTGGATTACTAGTTCCACTTTCTGATACATTTATTTTTCCAATTTGGGTTCAAAAAGTTCCTACTTCGAAGAAAATCTTCATGTTATATTTATGAATTGTCCACCTAGTTTAATGAAAATGCAAGCTGAAGCCTCCTATCAAATGTTTACAGCAAATGGATTTGAAAATAGGATATGTAGATGTATTGAGAAGAATATCTTTTTTTTTTTTTATATAACCTAACCTCTTCATGGATGTCTTGCATCTATGAAATGCCCACCTCCTTTAATCAAAATGCAAGCCAAATTCTCCTATAAAATGTTTATAGTAAATGGATTTGAAAATGCGATAGCTAGATATATTGAGAAGCATATCATTGTGCTATTTTTATATAACCTAACCTTTTATGCTCACAATAAATCTTTGAACTACTTTAACGAGTTGTTATGTAAAAGCAAAGTGTAAATTTGCAAAAATGGGTTTAGTAAAATGCACGCCATAGTTTGTACATTGGTCAATAATTGAAAGTAATAATGCGATATTGAATCTAGTCACATTGTTGACAAAAACCTATTTCATATTCCTAAAATTATGTTTCATTTTCTTGCAATGAATCTGCCAAGATGACAATTTTTCTTTTCTGGACCCATCTTTACCCACTTCAGTAAATGCATGCCCAACCCTCTTTATTGGGTCTTTTTGAGCGGGTTTACTTGGAAATGGCGCGGATTACTATTTTCCACCTTATACATCTATTTTTCCAATTTGGGTTCAAAAAGTGCTTGCTATGAAGAAACTCTCCATGAATGTCTTGTATTTATGAAATGCCTACCTTGTTTAATGAAAATGCAAGCCAAAGTCTCCTATCAAAAGTTTAGAGTAAATGGATTTGAAAACAGGATAGCTAGATATATAATATACTTATTCTATTTTCATATAGCCTAAACGCTTACGATTAAGCTATGAACTACTTATACAAGTTGTTATGTAAAAACAAAATCTAACTTTGCAAAAATGGGCTTAGTAAAATGCACTCTATAGTATGTACATAAGTCAATAATTGCAAGTAATACTGAGGGATTGAAGACAGTTATATTGTTTACAAAAACCACTTTCAAATTCTTAAAAGGATGCTTCATTTTCCTACAATGAATTTGCCAAGATGTCATTTTTTATTTTTTGGGGCCATCTTTACCCACTTTAATAAAATGCACACCAAACCCTCTTTATTAGGTCTTTTTGAGTGATTTTAGTTGAAAATGGTGTGGATTATTATTTTCTACCTTATTATACATCTATTTTTCCATTTGTGATAAAAAAATGCATGCTTTGAAGAAACTAATTTATGAAATGCTTGCCTAGTTTAATAAACATGAAAGCCAAAGCCTCCTATCAAAAGTTTATAGTAAATGGATTTTCAGATAGGATAGTTAGATATATTGACGGATTTTTAGATAGGATAGTTAGATATATTGATAATAATATATTTATATAACATAACCTTGTATGCTCATAGTCAAGCTATGAACATCTTATACAGGGTATCATGTAAAAATAATGTAAATTTGCAAACAAGGTCTTAGTAAAGTGCACACCATAGTTTGTACATAGGTTAATGATTGAAAGTAAGACTGTGGGATTGAATCTAGTTTTATTTTTGACAAAAATATCTTTCATATTCCTAAAATTATGTGTCATTTTTCAGCAATGAATCTACCAAAATGACATTTTTTCTTTTTTGGACCCATCTTTACCCACTTTAGTAAATTGCACGCCCAACCCTCATTATTGGGTCTTTTTGAGTGATTTCAGTTGGAAATGGTTTGGATTACTTTTTTCTAGATTCTTATACATCTAATTTCCAATTTGGGTTCAAAGGTTCCCACTTTGAAGAAACTCTTCATGGATGTCTTGTATTTATGAAATGCCTGCCCAATTTAATTAAAAAACAAGACAAAGCCTCCTATCAAATGTTTATAGTAAATGGATTTTCAAATAGGATAGATATATATATTGGGAAGAATACCATTGTTCTATATTTATATAACCTAACATAGTAAGCTCAAAGTCAATCTATGAACAACTTATACAGGGTGTTATGTAATAATAATGTAAATTTGCAAAAATGGTCTTAGTAAAATGAGCACCATAGTTTGTACATATGTTAATAATTAAAAGTGAGACTGTGGTAGAATATAGTTCTATTTTTATAAACACCTCTTTTATTTTCCTAAAATTATGTGTTATTTTCCCACATTGAATCTGTCAAAATGATGATTTTACTTTTTTTCGACCCATCTTTACCCACTTCAATAAAATGCACACCCAACCGTCATTATTGGGTCTTTTTAAGTGATTTTAGTTGGAAATGGCATGGATTACTATTTCCACACGTCTACATGTCTATTTTTCAAATTTGTGTTCAAAAAGTTCCTAGCTTGAATAATTTCTTCATGGATGTCTTGTATTTATGAAATACCTATCTAGTTTAATAAAAATGCAAGCCAAAGCCACATATCAAAATTTTATAGTAAATGGATTTGGAAATAGGATAACTAGATATATTAGGAAGAATATCCATGTTATATTTTTATATAGCCTAACCTTTTATGCTTAGTTTCAAGCTTTGAGCAACTTATATATGGTGCTATGTAAAAACAAAGTGTAAATTTGCAAAAAATAGGCTTAGTAAAATGCATGCCATAGTTTATACATAGGTCAATAAATGAACATAATACTGCGGGATTGAAGCTAGTTACATTGTTGACAAAAAACTCTTTCAGATTCCTAAAATGATATTTCATTTTTACAAAATGAATCTTCCTAGATGACAATTTGTCTTTCTTGGACCCATGTTTACCCACTTCAGTAAATGCATGCCCAACCCTCGTTAATAGGTATTTTGAGTGATTTCAGTTGTAAATGGTGTGTATTGCTATAAATTTGGGTCCAAATAGTGTTTTCTTTGAATAAACTCTTCATGGATGTCTTGTATTTATGAAATTCCGACCTAGTTCAATAAAAGTGCAAGCCAAAGCCTCCTATCAAATGTTGAGTAAATGGATGTCGAATAGGATAACTAGATATATTGATATGAATATCCTAGTGCTATTTTTATATAACCAAACCTCATACCCTCAAAGTAAATCTATGAACAACTTATACAAGGTGCTATATAAAAACAAATTGCAAATTTGCAAAAATGGGATTAGTAAAATGCATGCCACATTCTGTACATATGTCAATAATTGAAATTAATACCACGACTTGTTGGGTCTAATAGTGATTACAACATGTTTGCAAATTGATTCATAGAATTGAATTGTTGAAGTTTTATACCTTGGAAGTTGTCCCATTAGTGACTTTGCTTAAGTCACTAGGAAAAAGGGGTCATGTCACATGGACTTTATATTAATTACTTGAGATGAGCATTAAATGCACTTTAGTGATTAAAGTGCACTTTAAGTAAAGATTTAAAAAGTGAGTGAATTAAAAAATTATTTTTTTAAAGAAAAGTGATTTTATCTAAACCACTCATATAATCCAATATGGCCCCTTGGATTAAATGACCTTTCACTCACCCATCTAATTTTACCTAAAAGGAAATTTCCATGTGAAGAGGCATGTTGTTCATTTTTTAGAGAGAGAGTCGATTTTTCTGAGAAGAAGAGAGAACACAGCTTGAGAGGTTTTTTTCCAGGCACAAATTTCAAGGTGATTGTACAACAAGTTATTGGCATGCAATGCATCTGACACAAATTTTGAGGAAGGTATTTTTGCATTAATTGCACCGTACAGTACAATCTGTACTGTATGATTTTCTTCTACAGGGGCATGAAAATCGAGGAGGTTGTTTGGTGGGTTGGTGTGAAGCTCCATATTTGCACAAGCATGAATTTTGAGGTGTGATCGTACAACTGAGTAAATAAGGGACCATACAATAGGTACAAAAATCGAGGAAGATTCTACTATTATGTACAGTCTGTTTAATTACACTTTGGCACACAATTCAAGGCGTTGGGTAGAGATAAGTTGGTCTGAGTTTTGTCAATTTTGATATAACTTGAATTTTACTAAAATAAAAATTTCTCTCACTCTCTAACAAGTTTTCCCATTTTGGGTTTTTCTTGGGATATTTGCCGAAAAATCCTTATGTCCAAAATTTCATAGTGTAATTATTATTTATTTTCTGCCTGTAGAATGCGATGTTCATTCATTGTTTTAAGTCTGATATTTTATATGAAGTTGCAATAGTCATTCATATGTGGGTTGGGCATTAAATTTTTTTAAATTTGACTTGAAACCGGTTGGGGTGAACACAAAAAAATTACATGATATCAGAGCTTGGGGGGTAGATTTTTTGCATTGAAATTTTTACACTATCAATGAATTCTTTTATCAGACTTGGGAAGCACCTTGTTGAGACTTGAACTTTGCAGTGAAATGGAAACAAGACTTAGGTTGGAGGATAGGATAGATGGGGCTGGGAATTTTGTCCCATGGAAAGCTAGATTGGTGCTTATATTGGAGGAAAATGAAATTTGGGAAGGACATAATCCAGAAGGATTATTCTATATCCAGTTAAAGATCATGTTATCCCACACATCTCTAGTAAAACACGTGCATATCATACATGAGATGCTTTGACCAACTTGTTTCAAAGCTCAAATGAAAATAAGAAAATGGTGTCGAGGGAGAAATTGAAGAGTATCGAGATGGCCAAGTTTGAGGGAGTGATTTCTTACCTTACTAGGATATCTTAGACGAGAGATGAGCTTGCAGTAGTGGGGGAGGTTGTTTCTGGCACTGGGCTAGTGCGAACAACATTGAATGGGGTTGCAAAGCCTTGGGATGTTTTTGTGGAGGCTATAATATACATGGAGAACTTGAATTCTCATGACATACTTTGGGATGAATTTGTTCAGGAGGAGACCCGGAGAGGTCTTGTGTAGAGGAGCTCTTCTACTAGCAGGGAGGATGAGGAGAATGTGGCTTTGACTTCCAAGGGAAAGAAGAATTTCAAGAAGGACCCCAAGAGGGGTGGGGCTAAGTAGTAGGGTGGACAAAAGAAGGACTTGAGCATTGTAAAGTGGTTTGCTTGTCAGAATATTGGGCACTATGATGGAAAATTCCCACAAAAGCAGAAGAAGTAGCAGCAACATATAACAACTTCAAAGGAGGTTGAGGAGTTTACAACTAGATTTGAGAGAGAGTTTTCTCTCTGTGTTGGAAATGTTGAGGGAGCGTGGACATCCATACAAACATTGAGGTTGAGAGGGATTATTCTTTGTTGACTAGTTATTTATTCAATGCATCCACCATCAACACGTGGTATATTGATAGTGGATCCTCGATCCACATGATGTTCTTTGAGCTTTCATAAGAAGGTATAGATGTGGAGGTAGCATTGTGGGATGAGACAGTTGTTAGAGTAGTTAGGTGTGGGACCATCACATTTAAAAGGGAGTCCATGAGTCCCATGACCTTGAGGGATGTGTTGTTTGTACTTAAGATAAAGAAGAACTTGATATCAATTTCCATGATCAAGGACAGAGGTCTTAGGGTGTGTTTCCCACATGAACATGTGCGAATTTTCCCCAATACTAGAGGACCATCTACC
This sequence comes from Pseudotsuga menziesii, assembly GCA_001517045.1. Taxonomy (NCBI): domain Eukaryota; kingdom Viridiplantae; phylum Streptophyta; class Pinopsida; order Pinales; family Pinaceae; genus Pseudotsuga; species Pseudotsuga menziesii. The sequence continues at coordinate 455,892 of LPNX010067792.1, read as the reverse complement.
TCTTACACCATTGGAGTCAAACGTGGGAAGCTCTACACACTCTTGTTTCATGCTTTGACACATAATGACAACAATGAGATTTGTGAGCTATGGCATAAGAGGATGGCTCATCTGTATCATCCAAATTTGAGGATGTTGAGTGACATGGTTATTAGATTGCCTAAGTTCAGCTCTGAGTACAGTGATGTATGCAGAGGATGTGATTTGGAAAAGTACACTGAGACTATTTTTCTGAGCAGTGATAGCGAGTCAGCAGGAGTACTTGATTTGATACATTCCAATTTGTGTGGTCCTATGTCATATATTTCTCTTAGAGGTTTTGAGTATTATGTGGCATTTATAGATGATCATTCCAAGAAGAATTGGATTTAATTGCCGAGGAGAATTTTTTTTGAGGAGGTCATGCAGAGGTTCCAAGAGTTCAAAGCTATTGTGGAGAACCATACTAGGAGGAGGATTCAGGAACTTAGATCATATAACGTGGGTGAGTATACCTCCAAGGTGTTCAATGAGTATTGCGAATAGGAGGGAATTTCGAGACAGTTGATAGTACCATATACTCCTGAGAAGAATGGAGTGGAAAAAAGGAAGAACTAATCCATTGTTGGAGCAATGAGAGCCATGTTACATGATCAATCACTTCCTTTATTTATTTGTGTTGAGGCATGTAGTACAAATGTATACTTTTAGAACATGATTCCCCATTGTGCCTTGGGGATCAAGACTCATGAGGAGATGTTCATAGGAAAGAAGCCCGATATTAGTCATTTTTATATATTTGGTTGCCTAATTTTTCACATGTCCCTTTTGAGAAGAGGAGAAAGCTTGATCCCACTGCAAAGAGATGACTCTTTATGGGGTATGACGAGACTTTGAAGGCCTTTTGCATTTATCTTCATGCCCCGAGGAGGGTTGTTGTGAGGGAGGAAGTGATATTTGAGGAGGAATGGGCCTTTAGGAAGTCTAGAGAGTTAGTGTAGGAGGAGCAACAAGTTCCTCCACCTCAGGAAGCTTCACATGTACCTTCAGTATTGAGTTCAAGTTCACAGGTTTTTGGGGTTACTGGGGGACAAGTTATAGTCACAAGATCTTCAGGTTTAGTGGTTCAACCAACAGGTACTTGGGGGATAGGTTTTGGATCTTAAGTCATAGGTTCACCATGCATATACACCAAATCACAGATTTCACCAGTTGTTCGTTCACCAGCTCCTGGTACACGGGTTTTTGGGCCTTCTACATCTAGGAGTTCTTCAGACGATGAAAAACCAATTTGGGAGAAACCTTCAGGGAAGAGGAAGCCTAAATGGATCCGAGAGAACTTGAAGGAAGCTAAGGATTTTGGAGAGCCTAAGGAAGCATTTAGGACTATAGTGATGTCAGAAAGGTTGGGTATGGCCTTGGTTTCTAGTCTTCATGATTCGAAGCCATCTACTTTTGAGGAGGCCTCTCAACATCATGTTTGGAGAGATACCATGATGGAAGAGTACCATTCCATCATGAAGAACGATGTTTGGGAGATGTTTCGAGACCCGAGGTGAAGTCAATGGTGACTTCTTGATGGATTTACAAGGTAAAGCATGCTACAGATGGCAGTGTGGAGAAATACAAATCTCGGTTTGTGGCGCAGAGGGTTTTCATAGGTAGAGGGAGTTGATAATGATGAGACCTTTGCACTAGTTGCTCGTTACACTTCTATCATATCATTGATTTCCATTGTTGCGGAAATGGGTTGGAAGATCCATCATATGGATGTGAAGACTACATTTCTCAATGGAATCATACTGGGGGAGGTTTATATGGAGCATCCATAGGGATTTGAGATTCATGGGAGAGAGTCTCATGTTTGCAGGCTGAAGAAAGCCTTGTACGGGCTTAAGCAATCTCCTAGAGCTTGGTATTCCAAGATAGAATATTAGTTGTTGTCGATGGGTTTTCAAAAGAGTGAGGTTGATCTGAATCTCTAATTCATCATAGTTGGATATGATCTATTCATTCTTCTGTTATATGTGGATGATTTATTTATCACAGGTGAGGAGAGACCTATTACAGTTTGCATGAGAGATCTTGCTTTAGAGTATGAGATGACTGACATTGGGTTGATGCATTATATTTTGGGATTGGAGCTTTGGCAGGAGACTGGTCATATTTTCATGGGGAAAGGAAATTATGAGTGGATATTCTAAGGATATTTTAGATGGAGGATTGCAGGACAATGTGTACACCTATGATCACCAACTAGAAGAAGCTTCATGCTTATGAGGGAGAGTTGGTGGATCCTACCTTATATCGTCAGCTCATTGATTCGTTGATGTATCTAGTCAACTCTAGGCCAGATTTGTGTTTTATATTGAACACTCTCAATCAGTTCATGGTGGATCTTAGGAGAGTGCATTGGGTTTCCATGAAACATGTGTTGAGATACCTTGCAGGTACGTTGGATTATAGGAGATCAGATGGGGTTAGTTTAATTGGATTCATGAATTCAGATTAGGCAGGCAGTGTGGCGGACTGGAAGAGCACTTCCGGATGTTGTTTTAGTTTGGGCTCGGTAATAGTGTCGTGGTTCAGTCAGAAGAAAATTTATATTTATTTGCATTATGCAGAGGCTGAGTACATGGAATCTAGTCATGCTAGTTGTGAGGCATTGTGGATTCACAAGTTATGGGTGGATTTATTTGATCAGGAGTTGAGGCCTACGATGATTTATTGTGACAATCAGAGTTGCATCTAGCTCTCTAAGAATCCTATATTTCACGACAGTTCAAATCATATTGAGATAAGGTACCATTACATCTGCGATTATGTTCAGAGAGGAGTTGTGGAGTTATAGTACCTTTCCACTGATGAGCGGGTTGAATATATCCCAATGGAGACTTTTGAAAGAGGAAAACTCATTCATTTCAGAGATAAGTTGGGAGTGGTGAAGAACAACTTCCTTGGTAAGAGGGACTGTTGAAGTTTTATACCTTGAAAATTGTTCCCCTTAGTGACTTTTCCTAAGTCACTAGGAAAAAGTGTTCATGTCACATGGACTTTATATTTATGACTTGAGATGAACATTAAATGCACTTTAGTGATTAAATTTCACTTTAAGTAAATATTTAAAAAGTGAGTGAATTAAAAATTTAATTTTTTTAAAGAAAAGTGATTTTATCTCAACTACTCATCTAATCCAATATGGGCCCTTGGATTAGATGACCTTTCACTCACCCATCTAATTTTAACTAAAATGAAAATTTCCATGTGAAGAGGCATGTTGTTCATTTTTTAGAGAGAGAGTCGATTTTTCTGAGAAGAAGAGAGAACACTTTTTTTCTAGGCAAAAATTTCAAGGTGATTGTACAACAAGTTATTAGCATGATTCCCAATGCATTTGGCACATATTTCAAGGAAGGTATTTTTGCATTAATTGCACTGTATAGTTCATGTCATACAATACAGTTTGTACTATACGATTTTCTTTTGTAGGGGGCACACAAATCGAGGAGGTTGTTTGTTGGGTTGGCATGAAGATCCATATTTTAATAGGCATGAATTTAGAGGTGTGACCGTACAATAGAGTACGGAAGGGACCGTACAACAAGAACAAATATCGAGGAAGATTATGTTGGTCCTTACAATCTGTTTAATTACACTTTGGCACAAAATTCAAGGCGTTGGGTAAAGATAAGTTAGTTTGAGTTTTGTCAATTTTGCTGTAACTTGAATTTTACTGAAATACAAATTCCTCTCTCACTGTCTAACATGCTTTCCTATTCTGGGTTTTTCCTGGGCTATTTGTCGAAAAATCCTTGTGTCTAAAATTTCATGGAGTGCAATTATTATTTATTTTTGTCCTATAGAATGTGATGTTCATTTAGTGTTTCAAGTCTGATATTTTATGTGAAGTTGTAGCAGTCATTCATATGTGGGTTGGGCATTAAACTCTTTTAAATTTGACTTGAAACCTGTTGGGCTGAACACCAAAAATTTACATGAACTCAATTAACCATAAGACAATTCCACACAACAAATAAACGCATTACACATAAATTATCATGGAAACCTCTCTTATAGAGGTAAACTAACAAACCAGTGACTTTTTTCTCATTTATTAATCAAATGCTAAAATAAATGTGTTTACAATTGTGACTTGCTAGGGAACAAATCACACTTCATTATGCCATGATCATGCTACACCCTACTACTCGTACATTATGTATAAACATGCATTACATTTTATTATAGATACAATACAACCAACTACTCATTAATGAAAATCCATAACTTCCTAACCACATTCAGTTATTTTGTTACAGTCAACTTGTTTGGGTTAATTTTGATTGATTTCTCATGAGCTTGTGGTCATTTCATCAACTTCCCATTGACCAATTGTTTTCCTTCAATCAAACAACTAATTTGGTCAGTTGGTTGACAAATTCCACCGTCTGTCACCTCTAACTCCAGTTGACTTATATTAGTCGATTATTGACTTTACCAATCAATTTACATGAAAATAACATAACATTCCCAACATTCTCCCACTTGTTGTCTTCTTTGCATAAACAAGAGATTTAGAACTTTAGTTCACTTTAGTAGGGATTGAGATCCCATTATTTCCCTATTCCAAGAGAAATCCTCTATGCTTATTGACTTGGTCAATGAATTTGCAACATTCTTCACTATGTCTACCTTTTCCAATAATTTTTTTGGGTTCTCCAATATCTCCCTCACAAAATGGTATTGAATATCAATGTGTTTGGTCTTTGAATGATATGTTGAATTCTTTGCCAGGAATATTGCACTTTGATTGTCACAATCCAACCTAACAATATGTTTTCCAAACCCAACATCTGAAAACAACATTTGCAACCAAACAACTTCCTTACATGCATGATTAGATTCCATGTATTCAACCTCAATAGTCGATAGTGCAATGAACAACTACCTCGTACTCATCGAACTAACTTCACCGTTGAATATCTGAACACATATACACTAGTCTATTGTCTACGGTCAATTTCTGTAGACCAATTGAACTTGGAAAAACCATATACATTGATTTCCTTATTGTCCTCAGTCTCTCCTCCATAACATATTGCATAATATATTATGTCGTGTAGATATATGAATCCTCTTTTTATTGTGGTCAAGTGATCTTTTCTAGGTTCCGAGATGCATCTACTCAATACTCCCATGGAATGGGTAATATCAAATCATGTATAGACGATAGCATACATTAAAATACCTACAACACTAGAATAGGGCACATGTAACATGTATCATATTTCTTCTTGTGTCTTATGACACTGTTCAATGTATAGATTAACTCCCACAATAATAGCACCTTGAGTGGTCTACTCTCCTACATGTTGAAACATTTCAAGACTGTCTCAACATTTTGTCTCTGAATTAATTTGAGTCTTCTACCTACTCGATCTCTATGTATTTCCAGTCATATAATGAAATTTTCTACTTTGAGATCCTTCATGTTGAACTTGGATGATTACTATAGTTTCACCTCCTTTATTATATCCATGCTATTCCCAACCAATGACATGTCATTGACATACAAAACTAAATATATGAAATGACCACCGACTTTCTTTCAATAAACATAGTGATCATCCTGACTTCTCACAAACCCCAACTGTTGGATTTACATGTCAAATTTATGATACCACAAGTTGGGTGATTGTTTTAAACCATAAAGTGATTTCTTGAGCTGGCAAGCTAGCTATTTTTCTCTTTCCATTGTAAAACCTTCATGCTGCTTCATATACACCTCTTCTTCAAGATCACCATGAAGAAATTATATATTTACATCCATATGTTTTATCTCAATATAAAATGTTGCAGCTAAAGGAATTAGTACCCTTATGGAATTTAACTTAGCAACATGCAAGAAATTTCACTGAAGTCAACTCCCCCGACTTGACAATACTCTTTGACTATCAATCGAGCCTTGTACTTCTCGACTTGACCTGCTGCATTCAATATTTTCTTGAACACCCACTTAGTGTTAACGATTTTCCTTCCATTTGGTAACACAACTAGATACCCTGTTTCGTTCTTCTTCAAGGACTCCATTTCTTCTTCCATAACCCTTTTCTAAATTTTACCCTTTGTCGAGTCAATCACTTCCTTTACCAACTTGGGACCATCATCTATGGAGGATAACACAAAAGAAAGTGAAAGACATGTGGAATATACCTTTCTGGTTGTTTCCTCTCTCAACTAGACCTCCTAACATTTGGATTCTATTGTTCCACTTCTTAGTCAAATTCAGTTGACTCATATAAATCCAGGATTTTGAAATTCTTTTCAAACTCTTTCTTTTATGTTTTTTCTCTTTTAACTTCTTCATCCATGGAATTTGTTTCGACCTTTCTGAAGATCACATCTCTACTATAAAATTATTTCCTCGTTATTGGGTTCCACAACTTATACCATTTCACTCTCTCTTTATTCCCAATGAATATGCATTTCTTTCACTTGCTGTCGAGTTTGGTTCTTTTCTCCTTTCGGCCACGCACAAAGGAATTACGCCCATACACTTTGAGATGTGCAAGAGTGGGCCTTTTACTATCCCATTCCTCATACAAAGTCTTGTCGACCATATCTTTTGATGAAAACCTATTCAACTTGTAACATGTTATGTCGATTGCCTCTTCCCATAATTCTTATGTGACCCTTTCACCATTGAGCACGATCCTAGATTTCTCCATCAATGTTCCACTCATTCTTTCAATAAATCCATTTCATTGAGGCGTGTATGGAGTTTTGTTTTTTCAAGTTATACTATGGTATCTACAGAGCTGGTTGAATGCCTTTTCTTAGAATTATCCTATATTATCAGTTTTTTATTGTGGTTCACATCCCGAAAGATAGAGGGATTTCTACATCCACAATAATAATTCCCACGGGGGAAACCCAAAGGGCCCTCACCTTGTCGGCTCCTGGTTTGGGAACCTAAACTTGAAGGACCCAAATAATTAAACCTCTGACCTTGACTACTTTGGTCTTGGAATCGGAAACACCAACAAACTGAGCTACCCCTTGGGACTACTCTATTATCAATTCTCAATACCTTGATATTTTTACTAGTTTGATTCTCTACAAGATCTTTGAACTCTTTAAACTTCTAAAAAACCTTATATTTATTCCCCAGAAAATACAACCATGTCATTATGGAGAAATCATTTATGAAATAAATGTAAAGCTAAGATCCTTCTAGTGAAGGGACTGACATAGGTCCAAACAATTCTCTATGTATTAATTCTATTATTTCCTTAGCCCTAGTAGCACCACATAAGAACCTTACACAACTATGCTTACCATAAATACGATGTTTACATAATTCAACTTCTTTAGAGCAATCAGGGAGACCTTTGACCATACATTTATTGCTCATAAGACGAAGACCTTTCTCACCTATATGTCCCATCTACTGATGCCACAACATGATCGAGTCAACTAGATAAGAAAATGTTCCGTCAAACTAAAGTCAAACCACATTAGCACTTTTTTTGTGTCTATTCTTCACATTAGATTATACAAGGTTCTAGTCCAAAATACTATGATTAATACCATTACTCCTCACATCATCTTGCATGTATCTTTCTCAAATATAGACTACACAGCTTCATTCCCTATCTTTCTCACTAAGATCATGTTTCGAGCCAAACCTAGGATATGCAACAGTCCTGGAAGTGTTCCTATCTTTCCCTTTTTGTTTCAGTTGAACGTTTCCTCATATGACTATCCTGGTTGATGAGTAATGTCTTAGTAGAATATCATCACCATCGATCCTCTCATAGTCATAGAACCACTCTCTATGATGTGTCATATGATGTGATGCTCTGGAGTTAATCAATCAAGAGTCATGATCTGATTGTGTGCTTATGAAATCTAAATACATGTTTCATTTATCTTCTTGGGAAGAATTACCATCGGTCGATTGAATTTCCTCACTCCCTTTTCCTTTCTCAACTTCCAACAACCTACAATTTTATCTATAATTCATTATACAAGGGGATTTGGTCTTAGATCTACCCCTCAAATTCAATCTGATTTCCCCCTTTCCTCTATCTACTAGTCGACCTCATACGTCAAGACGTCATGGGTCATACCTTCCATGTTGTTTCGTCTCATCTCTTCTAACAAAAATGATGTGTCCACATCATTGATCTTCAATTTGTAGTATTACTTATAATAGCCATGACCAATCTATCCTAGGAATATGGAAAAGAACCTAATAGACCGATGCATTTTTCCTCCTAAGTGATTTTAATATCTACCGAAAACAATTCATTAATAATAGTGTTGAACGTATTCAGGTGCTCTGTAATTGGGTCACCTTTACCCATTCTTAGAAGATACAACTTCTTATGAATAAACAACTTGTTAGACAAATATTTTGACTGGTACATGTTCCCCAAATTTTCCCGTAGCTTCTTTGCAGCATCTTCTTCTAAGACATTCAAAAATACAAAATCTGTTAAACAAAGTCATATTGTGCTCCTTTCCTTTCTGTAGATATTTTCCCAGTCTTCCTTCAGCACACCTACTGGAGTCATTCCTGGTTGTTCTCAATCTACAAGGATATCCTCCATCTTAAGCTTCCAAAGCTCAAAATTTTTTCTATTAAACTTTTCAATTTCCATCCTCAATGTGTTATCCATTCTAACTATGAATCAATTTTTTTGGAAGACTCCCATCGTAACAAGTATTCCCCATATCCAAGACCAAGTTAAAAAATCCTAATCAACAAAGGCACCCCCCTACAACCAAATTCAACTTTTATACCAAGTGTTGGTTCTAATATCGATTACAACAAGTTTGCAAATTGATTCATAGAGTTAAACATAATTAAACATAACATGACACACAACACATCAACACATTACAAAACAATTACCCTTGAAACCTCTCTCCTAGAGGAAAACCAACAAAGGTCTAGTGAGATTTCACTCATCTATTAATCAAATACTAAAAAACCGGTGTTTACAACAATTACTTGCTAGACCAAAAATCACACTTCATTACATGATCATGCTACACACTACTACTTGAATATAATGGATAGCCATTACATATTAATTATAGATGAAATACAACCAACTACTCATTAATGACAATCCATAACTTCCTAACCACTTTCTATTATTATGTTACACTCGACTTATGTTGGTCAACTTTGGATAATTACCCATTGAGCTTCTAGTTGTTCTATCAAATTCTTGTTGACTGGTCATTTGCCTTAAACCAAAAAATTGATATGGTTGATCGACCGACCACACTTTCATTGTTTGTTGCCTCCAACTCTTGTCAACTTATACCAGTTGACTATCAACTGTGTTGATTAGTTTACATGCAAAGAATACAACATTCCCAACAAGGGTTGAAGCTAGTTACATTGTTGACAAAAACCTCTTTCAGATTCCTAAAATCATGTTTCATTTTTCTGAAATGAATCTGCATTTATCCACTTCAATAAAATGCACGCCCAACCCTCTTTATGTTAAATTTTGAGAAAATATGAAGAGTTTTGGTCTTTAAAAATTTAATTGCAGAATTACTAAACACTAGAATCAATTGAACATTTAATCACATAAATAATTCATCCACAATACAAGATGTACCCTAGGAAAACTCTCAAAATAACGAGGATGAAAAACCCAACAATTCTTCATAGTATAATTAGATAGATTGCAGAGAATTTATTTTTACACAATAGCGGCTTGTCTTTGGCATCTCGGGTGCTCGATAGCAGAGAATAAATATGCAATAGATAACATAGATCAACTGTATGAACTTGCCATGTTCCCAACACATTAATAACAAGCCAAAATCATTGCCATGCATACGACAGTGAATGGCTACATGAGAATTGTGCACACCTTGCAATAAAACTATGAATTGCCTTCATTGATAATAATTCCAGTGCATTGGAATATCCATCATGCATAACATATGCGCCATGCCTTACATATTTGACATTAATTGGTGCTTAAGTGACTCGAAAGTGAACTCAACATCTAACTGGATGTATGATCACTTAGTTAACATGCTAACATAAGTGTCATTGTGCTTTCACTCAAGTGTCGTCATGCAAATACTTTATTAATTGAAGTGTCATCTTTTGATTAACTTAAGTGTTGTCTTTTAGTTTAACTAAAGTATAACTAATTTAGCTAACTAGTCCTTCATTATTAACACTTAGTTAACTATTATTAACCGAATCATGTTGATTGATTTACTTTTGAGTGAACATTGTGATTTCTTTAATTAATTAAAGCACACATTGTAACTTTAATTGAAGCATACAAATTTGAGTTCACCTAGTCATATCATAGGCAATTTGAATTCTCTTTTTTCTTTTTATTTTGTCTATGCATTATCTCTTTATATTTTTACATGGTTGATATGTGTTAACATTAATTATCTATCATATCACATTATACTTAGAAACATTGTCACATGCAATGGCCATGTTATATTACTCTCGAACCATATAGTCATATGCTATAGTAATTCACTCTAGAGGTAGCTAATATCTAAAGGAGACTTAATAGAAATTGATGACCATGGTTAGTTATACATCACATAAAATTTATGCTTCAACATGTAAAGAATTTAACCTCTATAACTAGAGACCCACCCCATGGGTACCTTCTATAACTAGAGGTCCACATAAGAATCATGACTTGATATACTCACAAGTCTGGAGCCTTGTCCAACTAGACTTTACAACATCATAACTATGATAAATTAAAGTATCCACTTTGGAAACACATGAGGGATAGCCTCTATAACTAAAGGTTTAGTCATACTTAGGTCCAACTTAAGAATCTACTCCAAGTACGTGATTCCAACTCAGGATAACCTTTATAACTGAAGGTCCCAATCTTAGCTGTGCAAGGTTGGCTTGGAGATTGACTCTTGATGTTGTACATTTAACACTTTATTGTGTATTTTTAATTTATTTAAGTGGGAAATGGTGTGGATTAATATTTTCCACCTTATACATCTAGTTTTTCCATTTTTATTCAAAAAGTGTTTTCTATGAAGAAACTCTCGATGGATGTCTTGTATTTATGAAATGCACACCTAGTTTAATAAAAATGCAAACCAAAGCCTCCTATAAAATGTTTATAGTAAATGGATTTGGAAATATGATAGATGGATATATTGAGAATATCATGTACCCTTCGTCAATCTGACCCACAAAGGGAAAATGAATGATGCAAGGGGTGCTATATTTCTCCCCATGGCCATATTATTAAATTCTTTAACATCTAAATGCATGTGCAAATGCATGATTAACATACACAATAGAATTAAACACTATTAATGCACACACAACATGCAATTACCAACATGCTCATCACATGCATAACACCATAATAATGCACATAAATAAACGCATTTCCATGCTATGCACAAGTATTCAATTTAATCATTCATCTGGTCCAATTTATTCATTCTGGCATAGACAAACAATTAGTCATAATACGTAAAATTGACATAATAAGAGGTAGTAGTGAACAATTACCTTTTAGTTTAAGATGTACAAGCAACAAGCTATGGAAGAGAAACATTCCACCCAATCCTAGGTCTCTTCCCATCATATTCTTTCAGCACTCAGATACCACCCCTGAGATGGGGCTATGTATCCAATAAGAAGGAATGGCTCAGGCTCACTCAAAGCATTGCACACCAATCCCTAAAGCTAATCCAACACTCAATTGGGTTTAAGAATCCAACAAATAGGTAATTGCAACTCTATTAAACTAGTATGCTCAACCATGGAACTATGACATATAAATGGCTTCATCCAGTCTTGACACCTTCCTCTCTTACACACATAGTCGAGTAAGTTTCCCTACTCTACCTCCATAGTCCCTTATATGTTTGCTTCCCTTAATTACTGTCATGGGAAGGTATAGAAGGTACAAACTACTGAATCAATGGATATCTTTCCTCCACTTCAATCTAGTCTTGGATTTTTCCAAATTCTGTCCACGTGACTATGAATCAAGAAATTCAACTTTCAGGCTTGTAAATTTGGGTCTTCCTATGTATTTTCAGGCCAAATAACTCCATGATTTATATCTATGGATACCCCATTGGATTTCATTTTCCATACAAAGTTTTGGGTGGTTTTGGCACTTCAAAACGTGGCTTCTTTACATGTTGCAATTTCTGCAATTTCAACTAATGGAAATGCATAACAAGCTCATAATTGCAGTCTAATTGCTCCACAATGGAATGGGGAAGATGGAAAACGAATTCCCCTGAGGAGAAAAGACTTATGGGTTAAGTAAACCATACGAATTTCTGGGTTTTCCCATTCTCCATTAATGCATGAGCTGATTTCTTAGCTACTTTCTTACAACATAATTAAATGCTAGAAAGGGAAGTCAAGATGGGTTCTCAAGATGACATTTGACAACACAAGGTTCAATCCCACAACCCCTCACCTCTCCTTAGTGGATAAAAATTGCCCCCTCATTTTAGATGCTTCCATAGCCATCTCTTGGTATTCTATTTGCTTTAAAAATATTTACATGATTTTACAATTTCTCATGGATTGCTAGCACATGGCTCACAAATTATAAAATACTTTCCTTTTAAACAACGAGTATTCACTAGCAGGGCCTTGGCCTTGAGCTCCATGCTAGGAATTCATACACCACATATACAAAATATTTACATATCAAGCCAATACATTCTAAGGGCGAAAATGGGGTTATTATAGAGAATAATATTCTTTTGTTATTTTGATATAACTTAACCTCATATGTTCAAAGTCAAGTTATGAACAAATTTTACAGGGTGTTATGTAAAAACAAAGTGTAAATTTACAAAAATGGTCTTAGTAAAATACATGCCATAGTTTGTAGACATGTTAATAATTGAAAGTAATACTTTGAAATTGCAGCTAGTTATATTGTGAAAATGACGTTTCATTTTCCAGCAATGAATCTGCCAATATGCCAAATTGTCTTTTTTTACCCATTTTTACCCACTTCAATAAAATGCATGGACAACCCTCATTATTGGGTCTTTTTGAGTGAATTTAGTTGGAAATGGTGTAGAATACTATTTTACACCTTCTTAAATATATATTTTTCCAATGTGGGTTGAAAAAGTTCATGCTTTGAAGAAACTCTTCATGGATGTTTTGTATTTATGAAGTACCCACCTAATCTAATAAAAATGTAAGCCAAAGCCTTCTATAAAATGTTTATAGTAAATGGATTTGGAAATATGATAGATAGATATATTGAGAAGAGTATCCTTGTGATAATTTTATATAAACTAACCTCGTATCCTCAGAGTCAAGCTATGAACAACTTATACAGGGTGCCATGTAAAAGAAAAGTGTAAATTTGCAAGAACGAGCTTAGTAAAATGCACACCAATTTGTACATAGGTTAATAATTGAAAGTAATACCACATTCTTGAAGGTAGTTACAATGTTGACAAAAATACAAGAAAATAATTACCAACATACAGGAGAGGTTCAACAAATTCAAGAGGAAATATGCAACCTAGACTAGAAGTTTTCTGGTATATATGAAGCAATGTCTCAACAATAAACTCATGAATAAACCCCTTAGAATACACAATAGAATGAGCCAAACTAAGAAGAAACATTTCACTCAATACTATTTAGGCATTAGCAAACCCCTATAAATCCTCATTTCCATAAACCACCCTCCATGGATAATAACGCTTGGAGTCATTTTCCTAAAGCAGACTTGAACACATGTTATAGCTCAAATTTGATATGATGGATAACCCAAATGGAACATTACTTCTCCCTTCATTGCATTAATGATGACAAGATAATAATTAGGGTGGAGGACTTGTATCTATATCTAGAATGATGGAACCGGTAGGAGTGGCATAAAAAATCATATGGGAAATACACTGCAAGGAGTCTATTTGTTGAAGTTCTCCATTGTCATTAACCAAACAATAACAATAATAGAATTTATCTTAACTTTTGAGTAATTATCCATCCATTTGGATAACTTCACATATTCTTTCTATAAAGAATGTTTCATTAGTGGTTTCAAGGAGGAAATTAAAGCACAATCAGAATGCAACATCCTACTACCTAGTTGGAGGCATCTCAAAGGGATCTAAAAGCAGAGATGGTGACCAATGCACAAACCAACAAATAATCTTTCATTCCTTTCTCATGCTTTACATAAGTAAATTCCTTAAGCATGATTCCTTCTCCTCCCTTGAAAGTATAGAGGTCCTCTCCATCAGAAATGGTAGACCGAAAAGGATGGGTGCTCTTTTATAATTGTGATGGAAAGTATGATCTAGGTCATAAATGTAAAGAACATAAGTTATTTAAAATTGAAGTAACCACTCCCACCCATTTTGGAGACATTATTATGGAAGATGGCCCTAAGTTTGAAGTTGTTGACCAAACTCCTCCCATGCAAGATGAATGGAACCTCAAGTCCATCAAGAAGAACCATTATCTCTCTTCATACTTTATTAATTATTTCAATCCCCAAACGTTGAAACTTATGAGTTACATCAAGCATTACAAAAGTGGCAGTCTTTATTGACAATGGCAAAACCCACAAATTTATTCATCAGTGATTGGATAAAGAACTCCATTGTTATATTCACCCAATTCCCACCTTTAAAATTATGATCATGAATGGAAATATGATGAAATGTGGGGGAGGCGTTGTAAAAATGTGAGACTCCAATTAGGTGACTTATATCATCTCTAAACTCATATGTTGGTCATATATTTAAGTGGTTGTGATATCTCTTGAGGGGTTGACTGGCTATGCACATTGGATCCAGTTATCATGGAACTCAAGGAATTATACTTAAGACTTACTAAAAAATCTCATATAGCACCCTTAAAGGGATCTAGGAATGCTCCCCTAAAATTATAAATTCTCATGGGATGGAAAATTTATTGAAGAAAGCCACTCTAGAATGATTTCTTGCTTCCATGCCATACAGGATCTAGATAACATTGCACCCTAACCCCATCTTAAATTGCAGAGGATTTTGGACAAACATCAACAGATATTTGAGACACCAAAGGGTTTACCTCTATCTAGAGGACAACATGATCATGGTATTCCACTGATTACATGTAGTCTACCACCAAATGTAAGACCATATAGTAATCCAATTGCAAAAAAGAATGAAATTAAAAATACAAGTTAGGAGAAACTAGAAGTAGGATTCATTGTTCCCAACAATAGACCACATTCATCCATAGTGGTCACGGTTTTAAATAAAGAAGGCACCTGACACACGTGTCCTAATTTTCCTTCCCTTAATAAGTTGACCATCAAAGATAAATTTCCCATCCCAGTCATTGATAATATTTTGGATGAGTTCCATGGAGCCAAATTTTTCACCGAACTCTGCATTCATCCAGGATACCACAAAAACAAGAAGAAAAATTTCTGCACACATGAAATCCATTATGAGTTTTTGGTAATTCCCTTTGGACTTTGTAATTCTCCCTCTACTTTTTATAGCCCAACGAATAAAATTTTGAGGCCATATATTCATGATTTTACGTTGGTTTTATTTGATGACATCTTGATTTAGAATAAAAATTGGGATTACCATGTACAACATGTTGATAAAGCCTTGTGACTCGTTTAGGGCCATCAATTACTCATTAAATGCTCTAAATGTTCTTTTTGTATCTCATAGGTCGAATACTTGGGTCACATTGTTGGACAAAATGGGGTGAGAGTGGACCCCAAGAATATTGCAACAATGAAAGAATGGGGCTACCCTAAAACCTTGAAGATATTACGTGGGTTTTAGGCCTCGCAGGGAACTATAGGAAGTTTGTGAAGAACTAGGGTAAAATTTCAACCCCATTGATTTACTTCCCAAAATTTATGTTCATTTTTGTAATCTCCAACACCCATTCACCTCGATAATGGCTGTCCAAATTTTTTTATACCAAATTTTCAAACTCCATGGCATGCCTACCTCCATTGTATCAAATCATGATCCCACATTCACCAAATTTTTTTGGAAAGAACTATTTAAACTATAAGGCACTTAGTTGAAAATGAGTACCTCTTATCATCCCCAAACAAATGGTTAGATCGAAGCAGTCAACATGTATCTTGAAACATATTTGTGATATGTTGCATCCAAAAATCAGCACTAGTGGACATAGTGGTTACCCGTGGAATAACGGTGGTATAATAACAGTTATCATAAGGATACAATTACATTATTTGAAGTGGTGTATGGCCAACAACCACCCTTAATGATTTTTTTATCTACCAAGTAATTCAAAAGTACATGTGCATGATTGTCTACTTAATAATTGTGATGTCACTCTTTGCACACTTAAGGAAAATTTGGTAATGGATCAAAATCACATGAAGCGGCTACTGGACCAACACCTCTCAAAGTGTTCATTTGTAGAAGGCAACCATGTGTTCTTTTTCCTCCAACCCTATAGGCATACCTATATTAAAGTTAAAGGCCATCAGAAGCATGCACCAACTTTTCATGGACCATATCATATATGTTCATCGTATTGGTCAGGTGGCCTACAAATTAGTGCTCCCAACACACTCCAAGATCCACCTAGTATTTCATGTGTCCTATTTGAAAAAGGTAGTGGATCAGAATTGTTGACTTCAAACTACATTTTATAAATGGATGAAGAAGGTTCCATTTGGATCTAACCAAAAGTAGTTTTAGACATAAGGGAGCACCAGTTACATCCACACACTAGTGAAATTTCGATTCAGTGAAATAATACCTTACCAGAAGATGTTATTTGGTAACCATCAACCATTTTGAAACATTTTTCTCATCTACAACCTTGAGGACAAAGTTTCTTTTGAAGAGGGAGGGCAAGTTAGAGCCCTACTTTACCCCCCTATTTTTTCAATGTACAAGGACATAAGGCCAATTAGATTATTAGTGGGTAGTGATTAATGTAAAAGAGCCCTCTTTATTGAATAAAGGCCCAGCATTGAATAGATTTGTTGAATTGTGTAAGGGTCAAACTACTCTAATTCGATATTCTATGGCTTTGTGTGTCAATAAATTCTATGATTTAGATGATGATAGGACTTCATACTTGAACTTCTCATCAATATAGTAGAATATCTACTTATCTTTGCATATTGATTTTTATTTCAACTAATTCATTGATGACTTGTATAATTGGGATGTCGATAAGATATCCTTTTATCTAGTGCCATCTTTTTGAAACTTTCATATTTTGACGCTTCTAGTGATTTATTGATTGGTAAGATTTATATTGGATATATATTGCTTCCTTTTTCCAACATCTTGATTTTTACATTTAACAACTTATTTATTTCCCTAGATCAGTCATTGTTTCTTTATTGATGCTCGTTATTTATTGATGAATTTCTCTACCTTTCCCTGTAATGACTTCTTATCATTCTTTAGCTTCTTGATTTGGGTAAGTAAGCTTTGATTATGAACCCTTAAGCATTAAATATCTTCCTCATTCTTTGTCTTTTCGACTTTATCCTTAAGGCCTCGTTTTTTTAACTGCTTAGTTTTCATTCTTTTGATTTTCTCAAGCAACCTTTAATTAAGTTTCCTTCGGCTAAAAACTTGTTCATATTTTTATGATAATCGTTTGTTGAATTCCTTCTCTAGGTCTTGATTATATTGTTCTAACTTTTGAATACATTGATTCTTATCCTTGGACTTCTAGATGTTTGCAACTAGTTTTTTGTTATGATTTTTTTGGGAAGAAATTTATTCATCTTTTTCAACGACAAGCTTGTGACATTCCTTAAACTGATCTTGTAACTTTTGTATTAATTTCTAACTATCTTGAAAACTTACTTCCGAGACAACCTTCAAGTCTTCTGATGAAGGAACTTTTGAGCATTGGTTCATTGTAACATCCTATAATGTTATTTTTTTTCTTCTCATATGAGAATGTCAAAAAAATTTCCTCCATGTTTAAAATGAAAGTACCCAAGATAAACTTAGATTTGTATCGATGTCTTTATAAAACATGTGTTGGAATATATTAAAACCACTCACAAATTAGGATAAAATAATTAATCATTATTTGATTAATTATTCACCCACTAGCTTAATTAGTTGACATCCACTTGCACCTTAAAGTCAATACATGCCATCTATATCCTAGGAATGATTTATTTCCAATTTTGGGTTGATCTTGACCACCTTTTGACCATCCAGAATTAGTATACAGGACTTTACAACGGATTCTGCTTTATTCTGCTTTTTCTGCTTTTCCTGCTTCTCTATGGATAAGATAAAAGCTAGTTAACTAGGAAACTGGGAGCTTTTGTTTCCAACCCATCCTCCATTAGTTTTTCTCCATTTTCTAGGATTAGCATGTTTTTTCCATCTCCTTGACAAATCACTCATGCTTTTTCCAACTCGTGAGGTCCTTGATAGATTTGGTAAGTGCTTTAGCCACCTATGGGGGTTTGCTATTTTTGGTAAGTCAGCCTTTTGAGCTTTATGAGTTGTTTCCATGCAATTCGATTTTCCTATGAGGGATGTAATATTTATGTACACTATTTTTCATCATTATTCAATGGAAGGATACACACTAATATTCATCTCTTCATTCATGTGATTCAGTCTCTTTTCTTCTCTCCATTTTTCCTGTGTATGCTTGTGAGAATTCTTAGTAGCAAGATCAATTTCCTGTGCTTCTTTTTAGCATCATTGCACATAGCATTGATCTATTATTTCTACATGGTATCAGAGCAGCAAGGTTGATCAAGTTCTATAGATTTGAGGAGCACATCCAGTCTCCTATCCCTCTCTGAAGAAGAGCTTGTCTAGCTTACAAGATTTTCTCCTAGTTTGTTTTGCAGGTTGCAGAGATTTTATTCTTGAGCACATCAATTCAGAAATATGGATTCTTCATAAAATATCATTCTTAATTCCTTCAACTACCATGAATGGAAAGCCAAAATCTCCATTCTATTACACAGTAGAGGATTATACAGAGTTACACTAGCTTTGGAGAAAGAGCCCAATGCTGTGATTGAGAAAGCTAAGTGGCATAATAGGTTGGATGAAGCCTATGGATTGCTTTGCCTCTCTATTTCTCTTGATATGCTCTTTTATCTAGATGGTTTGACCACTCCAAACCAAGTATGGACTCAATTGGAGTCTCTCTTTGGAGTTCAAGATGAGCTAAGAGCGCATCAATTGGAGATTGAGTTATTCTCACTGAGTCCAAGCAATTTTGAATCTCTTGAGGGTTTCTTCACCAAGTTCAAGTCACTTGTTATAATGCTCAAGCAATGTGGGATTGAGAAAGTAGATGATCAATTAATCCTTTCCATTGTTTCAAAATTGGGTCCTGATTACTTAGTTTTTGTGTCTACCTTTCATGCAACTAGGCTTGCTGTTCCTAAGTGGAAAATGCCTTCTTTAAATTCTTTTCTTGATTCACTAACAAAGGAGCAAGATAGATTGATCCATATGGGTGTCCTTAATTCTTCAAAGGGAAAGGATCATACTCTCTTGGTTCAAGGAAGCAAGAAATTCAAATCAAAAGAGAAGCAAATTGTGAAGAAGCCAAAGTCAAAAATTGAAGATGAAGATTCATATGAAGATTTAATGAAGAAAGTTAAGAAGAAAGGGAGCACATCCAAGTGTTCTTATTGAAGCAAGGGTTTTCATTCAGAGAATAAGCGTTTCAAGAAGAATATGGACATCATGTATCAGATTCTTGAGAAGAACAAGATTGAAGTTCCAGATGAACTAGAGAAGCCTGTTGATTCCTCAGAACAATGTCATACTGCACAGTTCCTAGGTGATATAACTTATGCTTTGAGTGCCAGAGTTCTCTCCTTTTCTCATGTATCTGATATAGATTTATTCTCTGATATATCAGAATCAGAAATATCAGAACCTTTCTTTGATGATCCTCCTCTCAGTCCACTAGATTCATCTCCCAAAAATTGTGATTTTTCACTAGATATTGACTTACCTTTGAGCAGCTCTTCCTCACAAGCTTGTATATCTGATTTATAAGATTGTTTGCAGGCTGATATGCATGTAATGACACATATAATACCACCATCCATACCATATACCGTACCTCTGAATAATCCAAAGACTATACAAATCCCAAGATCACTAGTTGATTCCTCATTGGTCTCTTATGCAGTGATATTTATCTTACATGGTTTGAAGTCTTTCCTATATTTCATTGGCTAGTTATCCATGTACTTAGTCATATTTGGACTAATATTAAACATTTTTGGATATGTTCTAAACAGTTATTGTTCAGATCTTAAGCCAGTCCATCATTCATATTTTTACACCTATCAGTTTTCCCCAGTTGTTCATAATTTTCCTAGTCTAGCCCTATATCCTCATGGAGCCACTGAAGCCTTTGTCTTTTCTATTCCATATGCTGAGGTTTCTGATATATCAGAGTTTTATCAGCCTCATATCATATCTATATAGGTGCTACAGCATATTGGAATATTTACATGTGATTCACATCACAATTTTGCAGCTATTCAGGGAATTGGGTGTGAAATAAATTGCCTTAACTTTTGTACTCTTTGGGAAGGAGTATGCACAGATCTCTTTTCCATTTAAGATTATGTTTGCAGATCAGAGTTTGACAGCATAAAGAAGCATTCAGATAATTCTCCTACTTCATCAGTTGATGAGATACAAGGAGTCTCTCATCTTCCTTCTTGCAGGTTCTACACTTCAGCGCATGATCATGGAGTTCATGATTTCTTCAACAAGTATTTCATCTAGAAGCAGTTCAGTCTGCTCATTAAAGTGAATATGAAGATATGTTGAAGACATATTTCAAATTTTGTGCTTTGTCCTATCTCGAGGGAAGATTTTCCCCATGTGGTTTTGCCTCTTTCCTCACTTTTCTGGACATAATAATTGTTAAAGGGTGACCATAGCCTTGTTGCTGGGCCA
>LPNX010067792.1:359640-434741 GCA_001517045.1 Pseudotsuga menziesii | reverse complement strand
GGATGTACTATTTATGTACACTATTATTCATCATTATTCAATGGAAGGATACACACCAATATTCATCTCTTCATTCATGTGATTCGGTCTCTTTTCTTCGCTCTATTTTTCCTGTGTATGCTTGTGAGAATTCTTAGTAGCAAGATCAATTTTCTGTGCTTCTTTTTAGCATCATTGCACATAGCATTGATCTATTATTTCTACAACATGGATATCACATTAAATTTAGATATAAAGTGTAATCATTAACTTTCAACAATAAATCATTTATTTCATATTGTTTTCCATTTCTAAATTTTAACTTTTCACTTATGGTCATCTCAAAAATCAATAATTAATTGTCCACATCAACATTGACATGATTTATTTTTTCAAAAAAAAATAACAATGTTAACAAAGTTTTCTTGAAAAGTTCCTATAATTTTTAATAATATCACACACAAAAATTCAAACCTTCGTAAGTAAACCTTTCTTCCTTTTTATTAAAATCCACCATTTTTAAGTCCATTTAATATTATAATCAATAATTATTTTCTTTTAAAGCTTATTATATCACCTTTATAAAAAATATTTTCCCTTTACCCTTCACCTCTCTCTCTCTCTCTATATATATTGGTTGGGGTTTATAACCCCTTTTATAAAAGTACTTGAGTTTAATCCTTCTTAAGAAAGATGGTAGACTCCGAATTTGAGAAAATAGAGTATTTTACACCCTTATACGTTTTTAATCTTTAAATATTAGATGGCATTTAATATGAAATGTAACAATGCTCTTTAGAATGGTGGGAACCACTCAATGGTTTAGAATGTTTTTTTTCTACCAAACCAATTACCCTAAGTTTGGTACGATCCTTGTCCAAGCCCACATCTCAAGGAAATAGGTGTAATGAATGAATGAATGAATGAATGAAATATTTTAACGTCTGCGAGGCTAAGAATAGCCTATGGGACAGACCAACTCGCATGCCGTTTTCTGCAATTCAATTCTTTGTCTATTCAACTTGATAATAAGCGCCCCTAATTTTTCCATAGTCTCTTCGTTAAATAAATCATCCCAAGATTTATCTGCTAAGACATTTGTGTACCTGTCCCTATTGTCCTTAAAGGATTCACACTCTAAAATGAAGTGTTTTTCAGTCTCCACCTTACCAGTAGTGCAAAAAATACACACTCTTTCTGCCCAAGCTTCTTTTGGCCTTTTCCAATGCCCGGTCTCACAATGGAGTTGATGTGAATTAGTTCTTAATTGAGCAATGAGAATTTTGGCTTTCCAAGGTATATTGGCCCCTATGTATGCCTTTTTGATGCTGATTGTAGGTGGGGTTAAACTCTTCAATATAATACTTTCTCTTTCTCCCTAGCTCTTTATCCCAAGTTCGCTTGTGGAACTTATTGATAACAAAAGCCTTTATTTCTTTACTATTCGTAGGGCACGTGCTCAAGCACATATCCCACTTGCTAAGCCATTTAATATTTTGCCGCATCCAAGTCTTCTTTCTTTTGCACAATATGTCATTGAAGACAACCTTAGGCCATCTACCTTCTTCCATTTGCTCAACTCTTTTTAGATATCTTATGAGTCTCACCATAGCTATTGCTTCAATAGAAGTCACCCCCATTTCACTTAGCATGATTTCGTATGGCACTGAACTCTTAATTTTGAACTTGCTTGTGATCATGTGTTTTTGAATCTTTTGTATTTGCTTCCACTGTAAGTCAGAGGTACTGCTGGCCCAAACTTCACATCCATAGAGAACAATCGGGATTACTAAGATCCCCAAAAAGGGTTTGCATAGTTTTCCAATCCCATAACTCTAGCTCTCTGCACCTATTTTGGAAAGCATAAAATGCTTTCCAACCTCCCAGAGTTCTTTTTTCCCTGCATCCTTCCCAACTCAAACTTTTGTTGAAGTCGATTCCGAGATACTTGTATCATCCACTACTTCAAGGGTATTGTCTTCGAAGTAGAACTTATGTTGTTTATGTTTTCTTTTGCTAGAGAAAACTACCACTTTCGTCTTGCTAGTATTTACTTGCACCCCAACTGTTCTACAAAAGTGCTCAAGGGAAATCAAGTGCTCTTGCAAGCCAAGAGCAGACTTAGCAATAAAAATAAGGTCATCTGCATACAAAAGAAGCCTTATCACATACTCGCCCATGAGGACGCCATCCCCACCCTCTAAGTTTAACCACTCTTCAAGTTTGTTAATATATAAGCCAAAAGGGTAGGGGATAATGGGCACCCTTGCTTGACCCCAATATCGCTTCTAAAACTTTTGGAGATACCATATGATGTTCTGATTTTGACTTTGACCTCCTCATATAGCCTGTGAACAGCTGCTCTAAGATGTATAGGAACCCCAAGTTCCTCCATTCTGTGCCATAGCTTATCCCCGAGAACCGTGTCAAAAGCGTTTTTGAAATCGACAAAGCAAAAAAAGGCTTCCCCTTTTTTCTCCCACACTTTTTCAATGATGTGCCTTAAAGTAATACCGTGGTCCACCGTGGAATGTTTAGGTCTAAAACCTGCTTGTCTTTTTCTTCCTCCCACTTTCTAATTCTATTTTCTAGCATGCTTCCAAATAGGTTTGCAAACAAGGGGCTTATCATTATGGTCCTATAATTGGAGGGATTGTTGACATCCCCACTCTTGAAAAGAGGAATTGCAAGGCTAGTTGTCCAATCTGTACAGAATCCCCGCTGAATGATGTTGTTGAAGATTCCTGTGATGTGAGGTGCAAGAGTTTTTGAACCCCACTTTAGATATTCAACTTGAAGTTCTACTAAATATTTGGTTTTTCCAACACCCAATTTTTTAATACCCACCTCAATCTCTTGCACGGTGAAAAGCTTAGTAATGGTGGCGGTGTTGACTAAGGGGGGAGGGGGTTCAACCTTAGGATTCTACTCATAGAGTTTCCTTGCATACTCAAGCCACTGGTCTGTTGTAATACTGTTTTCTGTTTGCTTCTTGCTCGCTTGAAGTTCCTTCCAAAATAGTTTGGGGTTGTTTTTCCCAAGGAATATTAGCTCTTCCCTCCTTGAGACCATGAAATCAATTTTTTTTCTTTCTTATAATCTACTTGTAGCTTTTTAGGTCTCTTTCTTTCCAGTTTGACTCCCCCTTCTCCTTGCTCTTTATTACAGTTCCCATCCTACAGTCAACGACTTGGATTGGATGACGACTGGACATGGGAAAATCGATGGTTGGAAGTAAATGAATATTTGAAATCTTTTCTACCTTTTATTTTTTAATGGAAGCTCCTTCAATATGTTAATGATAAGATGTGAAATTCAAGTCGAGGCTATCCGTGTGATAGTGTAGCTTCAAAACCTAGGCTAGATTCTGACAATAATGATTCTATATCATTATTTTGGGATTATTTGGTAGTGTAAGTTATTAAGCTATGATCCATATCTCATGAGTATAGTCGTAGTTGGCCAATTTTCATGGTTTTGAATAGTACACTTAGCACTCATTGCGTTAGGTATCACAATATGTTTGATTTACTATTTGATAAATAATTTAACAATGGAGAGTTACATTTCCCTTAATCGTTCACCCAAGTACTATTTGACTTGTGCAATTCAATAGTGAACCTAGCAACACTTTGATGTAGGGAAGGGTGTTAGCATTATTTTGGGCTAAGTGGTTGGAAGGGGTTAGGCCAATGAAATGAAGAGTAAGGTCTGCAAATTTTTTATATCATATGACCTGCAGGTTTGTTAATGGAGTTCTTGAAGTGTTCTGAAGGGTTATTCCTATGTTTGGAATGCAATATAATTGAAAACCCTAAGTTCTAACCTTGCAATTGAGTTTGAAAATCAAAATCCGCTCAAAGTTATATGGTGGCAGAAATGGAGGGCATGGATGTACAAGAAAGAAAATCAAAGGTTGCAAATGATTTCACAAAGGTAATATGCTCAGTCAAAATCAATTTTGATATGGGCAGAAGAATGTTGACTTATAAGAAAAATCAACCGTTAGATGAATGGATGGAAGAAGATCGATGGTTGTAAGCCATTTCGCTGAATGAACATGCAAGAATGAATGAAGTTTCCATATTAGCGAAATCGGCTAAGCCCTTCATTTTTCAACGACTAAGATCAGATGCTGAAAGAAATCCAAGACAGGGGATCATTTCGCAATATCAACTTGCACGGGAAAATTGAGTTTTAAAATTTGTAAAATTGTTTAAGGGCCCACATATTTCAATGGTGACAATCTGGTGGACAAAGGATCTACAACGGATATGGATTTCGCAGATACAACATCTATGAATAAATAAACTTTTCAAATCTGTGAAATCCTGTAGGCCCAACAAACTTGAACAATGGACATCTGGACGGGTTCTTGATCCACAGTCCAGATTAATTTCGCAATGTGAACTAGCAAGGGGTAAGTTATGTTGGAGATCTGCGAAATCGGGTAGGAGTTTTATCTTATGGCGGCTCAGATTAAAATCCAATTCCCATCTATGGTCAACAATCATTTTGGAGATTGAAGATGCACGAACAAATGAACTTTCCAAAGTTGCGAAATTTGGTAGGGACCACACCATTGGATGGTCAAGATGCAGGGAGGATTAAGTTCTATGGTTGAATATCATTTTGCAACTCAACCCGGCCAGATCAATGACTTAGATAGATCCGCATTCAAATCAATGGATATAATTCAATTTGTAATTGTGATATGCATGAAGGATAAGGAAGGAAACATTGCAAAGGAGGGAAACACAAAACTTAAGTTGGGATAAAGATTAATGACACATGATGAATCATGCAGGATGAATGGCTAAGAACTATTTCCACTGCAAAAGGTGCAAGACTCATATGAAGATAAAAATAATATAGAAGTACCATGCACGTGGAATTAGGGAATTAGTTTATTCTATGCATTGGAAAACGAAAGCTAAGGACTGTGTGAAAGCAACCAACTCACACAGAATCCTTGGCCCACTTATCAACACACCAGGTAGGCCTTTTGTCTCCATTGGAAGTATTTAAATGGCTCAAATTGAAACCCGAGACTTAGAATACTAGAAAATTGAGGAGTTGTTTGAAGACAAAGATGCAAAAGTATTTGATACCATATTGCTTAATGGACCTATTGATGTTGTCAAACAAAATTTAAAACTTCTTAAGGATAAGGGAATAGATATTCACAATGTATACCATCCTTTTTTCCATTATTTCACTACCAACCAAACCCTAACCTGCCTTGAATTTGTTGACTGGTGTGCCATTATTTGCTCCTCCTCTAAAAGAGTGATTATGGATTCTAGTACTTCAAAAATATTTTTCCCAGTGAGTCCACTCGTCGTTAGAAATGCCTTATTAGTTCTTGTTGAGTTCACCCTGAAGTCCAGAGAGTGTAATGAAGAGTCCATAGTTCAGTATTTTAGAGAGTCCACAATAGAAAATAAATAGGATTTCTTCAAGAGTTGCTTCAAACCTGATGTTCAGTTTCAAAACCAACCATTTCCAGTTGATGCTAACCTTGTTAACCAGGAAACCCCGTGTGTTATAACCATGATGAGTTAGTTTTTAGGGTTAGATACATACAAGTATGTCACTGAACCCCTTATGAGCCTATTGTTTACTCTAAGTACTTGTCGAGTTGAGTCTGAGGATTCTAGTCAGTTGGTACAATCTTCATGCCATAAATTTGATGAATTCTTGGTTGAGAATATTCATTCTCAGCTAATGGATTTCCACAAGACCAAAAGTTTCAGATTTCAATCCTAATTGTTGAAAATGTTTTTGGCATTCAATGAGGAAAACCTACAGTTTCTTGAGATGGTGCTTACAGTGAAAATGAATAGGGACTGCAACAAGTTTATGAATTTCCTCACGTCTGAAGTGTACAATGCTATTTTTCAGAAGAAGTTACCCTTGGTGTTACCAGAAATGAAAGAAATTTTATAGTTTTCTCCATAACAAAGAATTGGTGATTGGTTTATTTTTTAACAAGGAACAATAATCAGGATGTATGGATTTTTTCATCAACCTTATTTATTACCTACATTTTTAACTCCTAGAGTGTTTTCTATGGAATTAATTAGACAGAGGTTAATAGTGGAGACTGAACATTTCTTGAATGTTAATAAGTCTACCAAGATCAGGTTTCCATGGGCTATAGGCCCATTTATCATTAAAAATAAATCTTCCCTCTCCATAATTGAAAATTTGCTCAAAGAGATGGGGTTCCTACCTGAAGCTTCTATAAACTATGACCCCCATCACATCATCTCAATCAGAAGACGGGTTCAAAAAAGGAAACCCTTTGAGCATTTTGAAGTTGCAAGATTACCAGAAGCTGCAAATTCTTTAGATTATCCACATGAGACTCAAAAGGATATTGATATGCATGAAGACTCAACTTCCTCTATAAGGGAAATTAATTCACCACATCCTGTCACTTCCAGCTTTGTCCCAGTAGCTAAGAAAATCACACCCTTGGCCAGTTGCTTTGAAAGGACCACCAAGAGGGATTTCTCAAATGCTATGTATACAAAAGAGGAGGACACATCCAAGAATCCAAAGAAGCAGAGAGTTGAAGAAGAAGGACAACTTGTCCAAATGATAGAAGACAAACGTAAGAAAAAATATGAAAGTGACAGGGCCTGCCTTTGAAGTAAAATAATACGCATTTGATGATACACCAACTAATTCTACTTCTCAGTTCAAAAATAGGAAATAATTATTGGAGAAATACAAGGAGAATAAGGATGTAGCTGCAGAGGAAGCTTTGAAGTTGTATGCAGAAGTAAGGAAAACCTCTAGTCAAGATGTATCTCTTGTCACTATTAGATATTATTCTCAAAACACTCTAAATTTGGCCTTAGCAACCAAGAATAGGATTTCTGAAATGAAGATGAACTTAGAAAAAATTCCCATTTCGAATATGGTACATCTACATAAGCAAACCGGGGACATTCTTTTTACTGATATGTTGAAAGCTACACTAAAATTGTCAAGATTGCAGACCAACAAGAGCAAAATTGAGAACCAGCTGAGACATGAGATGGTGGAGAACAAATCCCACCAAGCACAGATAAAGAAATTAATGAAAGAATTGTTGGTTGTTGAGAGCCAAGCAGATAAAGGAGTATGAATACAAAAATTTCTGAAGGAAAAGGTGAATGCCATTCAACTATTAAAAAATAAGATAAAAATACCTTCTACTTAGTTAATACAAGCATCTGAATTGGCTGAGATTGAGAAGGAAAAAAAGGGCTTGAATGGAGAATTGACAGATTGCAAGGCCAAATTATTGAAGTATGCAGAAAAAGAGAAACAATGGCAGCAAGACATGATTCTTAAAATAGAAAGTGAAAAGACTCTCAAAGTAAAATTTGATGAGTTGGAAAAGAAATTGTAGGTGAAAGAGAAGGAACTACAAGAGAAGGAGGAATAACTTGAATGCAGAATTATTCCTCCTTCAACTGAATCCAGTGAACAAACGATTGTCCAGGATACGTCACGGGTTAGCCTTAAAGAGTTAGAGTTGACTGGATTGAAAAATCAGAATAAGAATTTGGAAAGCATGGCATTGAAAAGGGAACAAGAGAGAAAGGCTTGGGAAACCAAATTCCAAGAATTACAAAATAAGAATGATAAATTAATGAAACAGGTCATAGGTCAGTCATCATTGCAAGGGGGGAAACATATCATTTGGGATGTTATTATAGCAGAAGAAAGCAAATTGATACCTTATCTTGACTATGCGTTAGATAAAGAGGTTGTGATTTAGTCATCCAGACAGATTGTGACAACATCAAAGGAGAAATTAAATAAGAAGCCAATTGATTATGCCAATAATTCCATAAACATTTTGAATGGATTAACAGAGGACGATTTAAAGAATGAAAATTTTAAGGATAGAATAATAATCATAACCTAGGCCAGGAAAGCAGTGAACAAGTATCGACATTTGGACATAGTCCATGCCAAAATTGACATCATGGCACATCAATTAAAGTTTTTTAGAGATATGCTTGATCCTTTATTTAAAAAAGGACTCCCATTCTTTTGGGAATAAAATGACACTATGCTGACTCAAAAGGAATATCAAAACAAGTTGATTCAATGTAGGTTGGATCACACAAATTTTGCTGATATGAACCAATCATTATCTGACATAATGATTGTAGACAAGACATAAAATGAATTTTAAGTTTTCTTTCCTTTCAAGGAAGCATGTGTACACTTGAAAAATCATCTTAGATTGATCATATAGAATTGTGCGTGTTATCAAAGGAGATGTCCACATTGGAGTCGCCATCTATGGACCAATGGAAGACAATGGAAAAATTCGTAAGGACCAAGTACACGTTGCATGGTTGAAGACATGGAAGATCGTGGATAATTTACTGTCGAAGAATAGTTAGTAGGCATTTAGTTTAATTTATAGAATCAGTTAGGATTTAATAAGTGTTGAATGACACATGTAGAGGCAATTATGCCTATTTTTAGCAATTTGTTTTATATTAGCTCATGGAGCAATTGTATAAGAACCTATGAATGTTATGAAAAAAGGGTTGGAACCCATGAGAGCTGAGTTATGTACTTTGAGACTTATCTTTAATAAATCACAGAGCCGAAGCTGGCCTTTTCTTCAAAGATTCATGTGTTGTTCATGATTACAGTCTGTTTTTACCTTCTTATTGTGAATGTTTTCATGTTATTGTTTTTTTTATGTATTCATTCATGTCTAAAATGAGCGTTTAATGATTCATAATTCATATGTATATGCTCTGACTATTATTTTCAGATATTCACCAAGATTTTCCTCTATAGTTAGCATTGGATTCATCTTTGATAGATTCCCATGTTAATGGACTGTTCATTATCTCTTCTTTTACACAAGACTAAAGCATTTTGACTGTAACTGAATAAATATCTTGCATTTGTTGAAGTTTCCATGCAAACAACACTGTGATTGATAAATATATATTTTGACTCCATATCCCAATGTTTACTTGCCCTGTTTCAACCAACAATACAATCCGATTCTTTATTTTATTTACATATATGGCCTAGTTAAACAACCATTGAGAGATCCCTCTCTAGAGAGAAATAAGTCAGCTTTCTTTCCTAAATCTTGGTTATGTGGTTACCTTGAGATTGTCTTCTTACAACCTGAGGTACATTTTGAGGGATAACATATTGGCACCATTGCCGAGAATGAGAGTTCAAATCAACCATGGGAAGAAACGACAAAAACTGCAAGATTCCAAGAAAGAAAGGATTTCTGTGGGAAAACAAATATTTCTACATTTGAAGAAGGTTGTACATATGCCCTAGCGACTCTAAATTCATTTTGAGAAATATTTCAGAAGGCATCCTGTCTTCCAGGAGAGCACACACACGAGGTAATCTTGATACTGAAATTTTACAAAGTGTGGAAAACCAAGAAATTTTGTTTAGACATAGGACTGGAAAAGAGAAAACTAACACTTCTCAAACCGAAAGGTCTTTATTTCAAGAACATTTCTATAGTTTTCAAGATTTGGATTTGGGATTGAATTTTGGAAAATCTTTGTTAAGATCTAAATATGATTCAGACTTAAAACAAACAAAGATTAATCCTAAAAAATTTGAGTCATATTGTAATGCCCCAAATTTTGCATTGGGTCACAATGGCCAAATCACATTTTCCATGTTCATGAAAGTTGTCAAAGGGATGCTAAAAGTCAAATAATTGCCAAGGAGGAAAATCACTAGTTTCCTAGGTTGGGGGTGAAAGCTTTGATATTTGGAATAAGGGGGATACTAAATGATGTTTAGACATTAGAAGGGGATAAATATTTAATAATGTAGCTTATTAAATAAATACAAGAGAAAATGGAAGTGGCAATGGATCATGAAGACACATGGAGACTATGGGGCCCACACTAGCTAGAATTCCTATGTTAAATGGTATCTTTCTCTTGCAAATTCGAATATATGGGAAGCATAATGTTTTTGGATGGATTATAAGGCTAATATACTTTTCCATATACTTCATATGTCAAATTTTGAATGAATTTTAACTTACATGGGAGAGGAAAATCCAAATGGGAGTTTCATGGACACTTGGCTAGATTCCCCTTACATTTATGACATCTATGACACCAATGATGGAGATTCTATGACAGTTATGACATAAGTAAGATATGAAGGCTGACATACTGACATAATGACATGTCAGGACTGAATAGAGCATCTTAGAGGTCGATTTTGGGAGTTGGATAAGGCCAAGAGACTCCTACTCAAATTTGGGAGAAGAGGGAAGGTGAAGAGAGAGGCCACATGGCATAGCATGAGCAGCCACACCAGTTCAACTTGAATTTGGTTTATAGATGGATTTGGAACCTTATAAGGCTAATAATGTTTATAAAATACAGGGATCAGCCATGAGAAGAATCTTTTTCTCATTTGTGAAATTGTCATTTGTGAATTGTGAGAGCTAGTGGATGATTAGTTTTCTTGCTTAAGCCAATTTCGAGGGTGAAAGATTCCCATCCTAGTTGGTGTTTGGAAAGGCCACTCAGGTCTTTCATGGAGATTTAATGAAGTCTTATTTGCAGGTTTAATATATAGGAAATCATGTGGATTCTTCTATTGCAACACTCTCTCTCAACTATTTCCAGTTTTCACACCATATTCATGCAAATGGAGGGATTGCGCTTTGGGTGAGCTATTGATCTCTTTGGGGAAGATTATAATGCCAATTATATCATCTTATGATTTATATGATTTTAATTTCATGTTTAGAATAATCTCAGGTTGAAATACCCTAAATAATTCATGTAAAAATGTTGAACAATAAAGAAATAGTGTTATTTCCCCACTATCTTGTTGTGAACCATTGCAATGCTGATGATTTCGAATTGGGAGAGCCTTTAATTGTCCATTTATGATTTTAATCAGTTAAAAATTCTCTTTTATTCATTCTTCAAAAGTTTCAAGTATAAATTCCCAAGAGTTTTATGCCAAAATGACTTTTGATGAGCAAAGAATGGCCATTTCCACTCTATTTTGATATATGCCATGGTAATGCTTATTATTTCAAATGGAGGAATGTATATCTGATAAATGTATGATGTATGGAATTTAATTAATTTGTATTTCAAGTCTCATGTTTAGTAATTAAGCATTGGAATCCATTTTACTCATTTTTATTGCATTGGGAGAAAATTTGGAGCATTTTCCCCAAGGGTCGAAATTGTGACTTGGGAGTTGTTTTGGAAAGAGTCATAACAGCCTGTTTAAACTGAAACATGATGCATATGAGAATTTTAAAAGGTAAATTACACATACCCAGCATCTGTTCATAAATTCAAGTGACTTTGGGATCATTTGTGAAGCCATTTCCGGCAATTACCCAGGGTGAATTGGAGCCCCAATTTGCTAGTAAAGACTCCTACTTTGAACAGAACATTAAACAAGTTGTAGAAGTAATTGGGAGGTAAAAAAACATACATGAGCATCATATTTAAGTTATATTATCATTCATGTACCTTCATATAAAATTTGGAAGCATTTGGGTCAATTTGGAGGTCTAGACATCAAAACTAGTCAAGAGCCAAAATTGTGAAAAAATTGGAAAATTGGGCATTTTTAATAAAATTCAAAAAAGGGCACCGTTACAGTGGTATCAAAGCATGATATTGGAACCTGATGTGGTCTGATATTTATGAGTACAATAATTCAGTGACCACCATTATATATTGAAACCAAAAGTTCTTTTGTTGAAGAGGAAAAAAAAATGTAGGAGAAGAAGGAATTTTTTTGGAAACTATGACTAGGAATGAAAAGAGAACTCATATGATGGTGAGGAGATAATAAAGAGCATGGAACCTATATTTTAAGACATTAAAAATAATATTATGAAAGTATTTGAATTTTTGGCTATCCAAAGTTGGGAAAAATATATTGATTTTAAGAAAACCAAGGAGAAAAAAACATCAAATTGCTTGAAGGAGCAAAAGGAGCAGACCCATGAACCACCTAGTTCTGAAATAGGTGGAGTAGAAGAAGTAGTACATGAAGATGATATAAATTCACTCCAAAGTGACTCTGAAAAATATGAAGAGACATCACATGAGTATGAAGAAGTTTTTATTGAAAATATTGAAGATAATTTTGAGACACATGCTACCTTGGAAATGAAACAAAGAGCATATACTGATGGATGCTTGAACTATGAAGGAGTACCTATTGATGGGTGCTCAAAACTCTATTTTGGTGACATAGAGATCATATTTAAAAATGTTTCTACAAGACAAAATTCCATTAAACATGAAAATGAATACCTTGTAGTAGTTGAAGAAGAAACAAGATCAACTTCCCCATCACCACTTGAGCTTCATGAAGTTGGTCCAAGCAAGAAGGAAGACGATGAGGAGGTTCATTTGAAAGAGCCTCATTTTATTGAAGGGTATTTAAAGACGAATGAAAATAAGATCCAAGATTACCTTATCATACTCCATGACACTCAAGCATTGGTATCAAATTCTTGTTGGAGTGCAATGCAAACAATGGGACCCTGGGATAATTTTTAGTCCCAATGATTTCAAATTATTTGGGAAACAAGCAGTATGGGAGATGGATTCCCCATTTAATAAGGTGATGTTAATCAGAGTAGTGCAGCAGAAATAATGGTGGTTCCTATATGAAATATTCATGGAATCTCAAAGACTCAAGGTGGGCAGCTCAGTGGCAACTTCAAAGAATCATACAGAAAACAAGTTCTTCAACAACCATGTTTGAAATTGCTTGAGTATAAGCAATATTGGGAAGGGAGGATTTGTAATGTCCCAAATTTTGCATTGGGTCACAATGGAAAAATCACATTTTCCATGTTCATGAAAGTTGTCAAATGGATGCTAATAGTCAAATAATTACCAAGGAGAAAAATCACTAGTTTCCTAGGTTGGGGGTGGAAGCTTTGATATTTGGAATAAGAGGGATAATAAATGATGTTTAGACATTAGAAGGGGATAAATATTTAATAATTTATCTTATTAAATAAATACAATAGAAAATGGAAGTGGCAATGGAGCATGAATACACATGGAGACTATGGGGCCCACACTAGCTAGAATTCCTATGTTAAATGGTATATTTCTCTTGCAAATTCGAATATATGGGAAGCCTAATGTTTTTGGATGGATTATAAGGCTAATATAATTTTCCATATACTTCATAGGTCTAATTTGGGATGAATTGTAACTTACATGGGAGAGGAAGAGCCAAATGGGAGTTTCATGGACACTTGGCTAGATTCCCCTTACATTTATGACATCTATGACACCAATGATGGAGATTCTATGACAGTTATAACACAAGTCAGATATGAAGGCTGAAATACTGACATACTGACATGTCAGGACTGAATATAGCATCTTATAGTTCTAATTTTGGAGTTGGAGAAGGCCAAGAGGCTCCTACTCAAATTTGGGAGAAGATCGAAGGTGAAGAGAGAGGCCACTTGGCATAGCATGAGCAGCCACACCAATTCAACTTGGATTTGGTTTATGGATAGATTTGGAACCTTAGAAGGATAATAAATTTTATAAAATATAGGGATCAAACATGAGAATAATTTTTTTCTCATTTGTGAAATTGTCATTTGTGAATTGTGAGAGCTAGTGGATGACTAGTTTTCTTGCTTAAGCCAATTTCGAGGGTGAAAGATTCCCATCCTAGTTGGTGTTTGGAAAGGCCAGTCAGGTATTTCATGGAGATTTAATGGAGTATTATTTGTAGGTGTAAGCTATAGGAAATCATGTGGATTCTTCAATTGCAACACTCTCTCTCAACTATTTCCAGTTTTCACACCATATTCATGCAAATGGAGGGATTGCGCTTTGGGTGAGCTATTGATCTCTTTGGGGAAGATTATAATGCCAATTATATTATATTATAATTTATATGATATGTATTTCATTTTCAGAATAATCTCAGGTCGAAATACCCAAAATAATTCATGTAAAAATGTTGAACAATGAAGAAATAGTGTCACTTCCCCACTATCTTGTTGTGAACCATTGCAATGCTGATGATTTCGAATTGGGAGATCCTTTAATTGTAAATTTATGATTGTAATAAGTTAAATATTCTCTTTTATTAATTCTTAGAATTTTTCAAGTCTAAATTCCCAATATTTGTATGCCAAAATGACTTTTGATGAGCAAACAATGACCATTTCCACTCTATTTTGATATATACCATGGTAATGCTTATTATTTCGAATGGAGGAATGTATATCTGATAAATATATGATGTATGGAATTTAATTAATGTGTATTTCAAGTATTATTTTCAGTACTTAAGCATTGGAATCCATTTTACTCATTTTTATTGCATTGGGAGAAGATTTGGAGCATTTTCCCCAAGGGTCGAAATTGTGACTTGGGAGTTGTTTTGGAAAGAGTCATAACAGCCTATTTAAACTGAAAAATGATGCATATGAGATTTTGAAAAGGTAACTTACACATACCCAGCCTCTGTTCATAAATTCAAGTGACTTTTGGATCATTTGTGAAGCCATTTCTGGCAATTACCCAGGGGGAATTGGAGCCCCAATTTACTAGTAAAGACTCCTACTTTGAACAGAACATTAAAAAAGTTTGTAGAAGTAATTTGGAGGTAAAAAAACATACATGAGAATCATATTTAAGTTATATTATCATTCATGTACCTTCAAAGAAAATTTGGAAGCATTTGGGTCAATTTGGAGGTCTAGACATCAAAACTAGTCAAGAGCCAAAATTATGAAAAAAATGGAAAATTGGGCATTTTAATAAATTTCCAAAAAGGGAACATTACACATATCTCTTAGATTCCTTGTGGAAAAATTTGCAAAACCCTATAAAATTTGAAGAATGTGGCCATCTTTTTCAAACTCACCAGCATCATACTGCAAGCCCTGTTCACAGTTCTCCTCAAAACCCTCATGTATTGAAAAATCCACCTGTTGTACCAAAACCTCCTCAAAAAATGGCAGCCATGTTTGCACCTTTGGCTTTGCCAGTTGCTTTACATGATCTCCCATGAAACTACTCACAAATAATTTCCTTATATGATGGGGAGGGAAACTTTACAGTAAGACAACATATCGTAGGTTTGAGGATTTTATTTACTTAGATAAAGTTGATCATGATGATGCAAAGATGAGGTTATTTGCTCAGATTTTGTTTGGAGAGGAAAAATGATGATTTAAGGACTTTCCAGCAAGATCTATCCCCGCCTTTGAGGATTTTCAAACATTGTTTTTGGATAGGTGGGAGGAAAAAAAGAGCCATTTACAAATACTATCTCAATATAACAATTTAAAGAAAGGGAACTTTGAGTCTATACATGAGTTTTCCAGTAGGTTCATGAGGGTATATAATTCTATTCTAGCCGATATTAAACCCTTGGTGGGTGCTGCTAAACTTCATTATCCAGATGCCTTTGAAAGTGATTTTGCATTGCTTTTAAGAGAAAAAAAATCTGCTAGTTTGCCTGCTATGTTTAAATATGCACTAGAAGTGGAGGCGAACTTAATGGCTTTAGGGAAAGAGAAAAATAGAGTAGAGGTAGATAGGAGAAGACAAGAAAATCAACCATCTACATCTGTCGCTTCCTCTACAAGTGATTCCAAGTTTGAGATGATGATGAAGACTATGGAAAGACTGATGGACAAGTTGGATTTATATAATTGACCACCTAATAGAGAACAACCTGAAAATCAGATAAGAAATCCCAATTTTAGAAGATCACCTCCTCCTCCAAGAAACCAAAGGAACCTTGAAGATCAACAAATCAGACCACCATTTCCATAAAATTTGGTTGATGAGGGGGGAGAAGAAGAAGATCCAATGGAAAATCAAATTCATCACTTTAATGATACTGATGATGAGATATACCTTACTAAAGAGGAGCATAATATGTTTGTTCAGGATGATGAGAGTACTATTTCAGAGGTAGAATCAGAGCAGTATCTAAGAGGGTATCCGAATGCCATTGATGATGTTCAAAAGAAGTTAAATTTGAGAATTCGAGATGTAACAATAAATAAAGGAAGGCCCAACCAAAATCAGCCTTCTACTAGTAAACAAAATTTAGAAAAAAAAAAGAAAAAGAAAAAGATACCACTGTACATAAAATTTTTGAGAACAAAGAACAAAAGTCAAAAGAGAACAAGCAACCAGTAACAATTGATGTAGAAAAACCGATTTCTTCTTTCAACTTGCAAGCTAAATTGACAAAAATAAAAATTTCTATTCCCTTTAATGAACTATTGAGGAACAATGAATATAGGGAAAATATTACAAAATTGGTCAGGAATCAAGGTGATGATCATCTAGATATTTTAGAAGGGACAAATGATTATCTCGCTATTGTCCTTGGGCCCAAAATTGAAGAAACAAATGATGAGGAAGTTCCTCTTTATTTGAGTCTAAATGTACATGATATGATATTGCACAATGCTATGCTAGATTCTGGTGCATCTCATAATATTATTCCAAGGATTGTAGTAGAAAGTATGGGGTTGGATGTTACTAGGCCTTACAAAGACCTGTATTCTTTGGATTCTAGAAAAGTAAGATGTCTAAGATTAATAAAAGATATGGTGGTAACACTTGCACAACTGCCAGCCAAAAGCATTGTTATGGATGTTGTGGTAGCTAGTATTCCTCCCAAGTTTGGAATGTTGTTTTCAAGATCTTGGACATCAAAATTGAAGGGAAATTTACAAATGGATATGACATATGCCACCATTCCTTTATTTGGAGGGAACATAAGATTGTATAGAGAGAAGAGATTAGCTTATGTGGTTAATAGTAGATATAAACCTGAAAAACCATCATATTTATGATGTTGATACTGATCTAGGATATTCTATATTTTTCAATGATGGCCCTCACACTGATCTTGAGATTCCTGTACAAATAGAGTTGAAAGAAGATGATGAATTTGCAAAAATCTAGGAAGCTTTAGAGAAGAAGCAGAATGAATAAGGTTTGTGGACTATGTATTTTGATGGGTCCATAAGTAAGATTGGTGCTAGTGCTGGTGTGTTCATTATTTCTTCAATTAGATATTTCAAAGCTCTGTCTTATAAATTGACTTTTGAATGTACTAATAACGTGGCTGAGTATGAGTCTTTGCTACTTGGTTTGAATGCTTTAAAGGAGACGAGAGCAAAACTAATAGAGGTGTTTGGGTATTTTGAACTTGTAGTAAACCAAGTGAATGACAATTATCAAACAAAACATCCCAGGATGAGGGCCTATAGAAATGAGGTATAGGATATGTTTGGTAATTATTGTACAAAACACAAAATCAGAGTAATCCTCAGAATTGAAAATAGAGTGGCTAATTATTTGGTTGTGGCTGTTGGTAAATTCGAGACTCCCATCCATTCTCACAAAGAATATAAATTCGAATTTGTAAATAGACCCTCTATACCAGACAATTCCAAATAATGGCAAGTTTTTGATGATGATCTGCAAATAAAGAGATTTTTGGAAATGTTTGATGAATTTGTAAATACCCAGATTGACACAGAAAATGTGAATTTAGAGAACTTCCAAGATGATGAACATAGTGAAGATGAAAAAAATGAAAAACATGTTAGGGGGGAAGGACATAATTCAGCTGAAGATGTTGCTAAGGATCCTAAAGTTAAACCTTCTGATATTGCTGTCAAGGATAAAAATATAGGCACTGAAGAAACTCCACGAGTTATAAATATGTCTACGAATTTGCCTACTAAGGAAAAATAAGAATATACTATTCTAATGAAGAAATACACTGATGTGTTTTCCTAGAGCTATGAATACCTTAAAGAGTATGATACCTCTATCATGCAACATACAATTCTAATAAAACCTGGAGAAAATCCTTTCAGACAAAAGCTGAGAAGGATAAACCCAAAACTGTTGCCTATGATAGAGAAAGAGATTAAAAAGTTATACAATGCTAAAATCATTGTGACTTTGAGATTTTCAAAATGGGTAGCTAATTTAGTACCTGTTAGAAAGAAAAATGGTGAGATTAGGCTTTGTGTAGATTTCAGAAATCTTAACAAAGTTTCATTGAATGACAACTACCCATTACCAAATATGGATCACATTCTATAAAATGTGGTGGGATATGAAAGGATTTCTACCCTGGATGGATTCTCAGGCTACAACCAGATCAAAGTGTTTCCTGAGGGCCAAGAAAAGTTTGCATTTACTACACCATCGGGTACATTCATGTATGCCAAAATTCCCTTTGGTTTGATGAATGCAGGGGCTACTATCATGTACCCATACCCCGTTATCATGTGGTATTAAAAATTCATCGAAATTTTTTATTGTTCATCGAAACACATGGCATGGTCACGAACCACTTCTCGACATTTCCAAAACTGTCATGCTAAGCTCAACGATCTTGCAGGGAAATATCTTAGAGGAGATTGGACATCGGAGAGAAAACACGACAAAAATCAACGATCTCAAATGGTCTCGTAGACTGGAACCAAATCAACAGTTCAAAATCTACCCACAAAAATCAACGGTGCAGATAGCCTGAGTTACGGGGTCAGAAGTTATGAGAATGGAAATCTCACTTCCCACAACTTGCATCCCACATCCCGCATCGGGAACAGATCAACGGTGGAAAATCATCCCGTGAAAATCGACGGTGTGGAAACTTGAACTTGCGGGGTTGGGAATTGTGAAAATCGTGACACCGAAATCCTGCATCCCGCAAGTTGCAGAAACCATGATCCGCAAACCGTTATTCCACATCCCGCATCCCACATCCCGCAGACTGCGTAAATGGGGATTTCTAAAAGAAAACCCAACTTTTTTTCGTTGAAGTCTTGGATCGATCTGATCATTCAGGCCATTACCGATCTAGCCAATCTACCCTGCAACTTAGCTCAAAATGCATTGATGGAAAACATACATATATGCCTATAATTGCATTTATTCAAAGGAACAATGCATCAATTTAACATAGCAACCTGTTCATCGCATTCCATCAAGCAATTTACAATACAAGTATACAACTGCAAAGAATAACATAGAGAAGAACACTTATCTTGAATAGAAGTTTTCCCGCAACCAACTATGTCACTGCAACGTTCCACCCAACCATAGGCCAGTGTGCTCTTTAATC
The DNA here is from genome assembly GCA_001517045.1 of Pseudotsuga menziesii. Taxonomy (NCBI): domain Eukaryota; kingdom Viridiplantae; phylum Streptophyta; class Pinopsida; order Pinales; family Pinaceae; genus Pseudotsuga; species Pseudotsuga menziesii. The sequence continues at coordinate 415,592 of LPNX010067792.1, read as the reverse complement.
TCTCAGCAACATTGCCACCCCCAAGTTGGGCATGATCTTCCCTAAGGAATAAGGAACACTGACAGGATTCACCCATAGCTAAGGATACAATTAAAATTCAGTCAAGCCAACATAGTTGGGTTTATCATACTTACATAGGCAGTGGTTTACACTTATCGAAATTCACATGAGACACAACCAAGCCAACATATGGGTTTATTAGGCTACCAGCCAAGGCATCCTTCCAGTTGGGTTTATCAGGCTGTCAAGAAGGTAGAAAGACTGATTGCTAAGCTAGTGAGCTCATCCCCAGAGCTATGAATGCCCACACCAGATCTAGACTGATTTATAAACAATTACACATCCAACACAAGGAAACATTCCCTTCTCTGCTACATAGTCCCTTAGGCCATGCCTTCCCTTCCAGTGCTATTTAGGGCATGCAAAGAAGAAAACCAACCTTCTAGATTGGTCTGTGAGGTTCTTTCACACACCAAGTTTATCAAGCAAGTCAAGACTCTATTTCCATTCCTTCAATCAATTCAAATGTTAAACATGGATGCACACACACAAGTATCTCTGTCCTATGATTTATCAAAACGTAGTAGATGCCAGGGATTGCATACACACACAAAAATTTACAAATTTCTGAACATTGCTTGTGCCTCTGATTGCTACAAAAATGCCAAACGAAAATGTTGCCGGTATTTCAAAACAAAGGCACAAAATCAGATTCAGGGCATTCCTGTTCAAGAAAACAACTAACAGACAGGAGAAAATGTGAGAGAAACAATCCACACAGGGAAAACCCAAAACGTGAAGGATCCAGCTTGCCGGATAGGAGAAATTCATGAAAGGTTCAGACTCAGAATCCTTTTTTTTTGCTTGCTTGCTGCTGCGTGAATGTTCAATTGGTTTCCCAAAAACGTTTTGTTTAGTCCAAATCGTGAGGGAAGTTGAAACGCTGCCGCATGAGGGAAAGGTGGCTGTTTTTGGTGTTTTCTTGCCCAAGAAATTCAAAACACGTTTTTTCTTTCTTTCCAGAATTGGTTCTCTTCCCATTTCAAATTTCCCCACTCTCCCAACCCCCAACTCCCTCATCCTTAAGAAAAACCATCTCCCCATCTCATTTAGTTGCGTTGACATATCTGATTGTGGGTTTTAATTAAAAATTGCAATTTTAACATGATGTCTAGCTTTTTAATGTTTAGCTAGCATAAAAAAATACCATCGGCCACACCTTAATTGCCGAAACATACATACTAAATCAATGGTGGGTCTTTTTCCTAGCTCCACACCATGATTATTTACATCATTTAATTAATGCAACGGGGTCAAAACCATGGTGTTACATTCCCCTCCCCCTTCAACAGCAGTCTCCTCAGTGCTTTACAACATTGAAAAAAAATGCTTGCTGGTACTGCCCTTAGCAATCCACAGATTCGAACAAAAACGTATGTGCCCGTTGCATGGCATCCTCTAGCTCCCATGTAGCTTCTTCAGGACCGTAGTGCTCCCATTGCACCTTCACCTATCCTATTGCTCGGTTCTGGAGCATTATGACCTTCCCGGCGAGGATGCGCATAGGCTCGATTTGGAACTCTCCCTCTGGTTCCACCTGTATCACATCCCAATTTATTACATGGTTAGGATCATGTATATATTTCTTAAGCAAAGAAACATGAAAAACATTATGAGCTCTAGTGCTAGCAGGCAATGCAAGTCTATATGCAACTGAACCTATTCTTTCAAGTACTTCAAACGACCCACAGTATCTAGGTGACAACTTGGCACAACTTCCAAGTTTCAAGGAACTCTTCTTTTCCTTCACTCTGAGGTAAACATGATCCCCAATACTGAACTCTCTGTTCATCTTATGCTTATCTGCATAAATTTTTTGTCTGTCCTGGGATGGCTTCAAATTCTTCTTGATCTTTACAACTTCCTGTTTCATCTCCTTGAGCAATTCTGGACCAAGCATAACCTTGTTCACTGGATTATCCCAAGTCACTGGTGTCCTGCACCTTTTGCCATACAAAGCTTCACATGGACTCATCCCCAAGGATGCTTGTTGTCCATTGTTATAAGCAAACTCTACCAGGTGTAAATAATCTTCCCACTTGGTTGGTTTGTCCATCACATACATGCGAAGCGTGTCTTCCAACACCTGGTTCACTCTCTCGGTCTGTCCATTGGTATGAGGATGGTAGGCCATGCTAAAATTCAACTTTGTACCCAAATATGCAAACAACCCCTTCCAAAAATTGGAAGTGAACTTGACATCTCTGTCAGAGACTATTTCCTTAGGCAATCCATGCAATTTGAAAATCTCCTTCATGAATATCTTTGCAATGTCATTAGTCTTATGCGTAGACTTAACCGGTATAAAATGTGTTGCCTTCGTCAACTTGTCTACCACAACCATGATGGAATCATGTTGTCTCTAGGTCATTGGCAATCCTGTAATAAAATCCATGGAAATAACTTCCCATTTCCATTCTGGAACTGGAAAAGGATGCAACAAACCTGCTGGATGTTGATGCTCAACCTTCACCTGCTGACACTTCATGCATCTTGAAATATATTCAGCAATGTCCTTTTTCATTCCTGGACAAAAGTACTGCTTTCTAGCTGTAGCAATTGTCTTTTGATATCCTGGGTGACCAGAATATGGAGCTTGATGGATCTTGTCCATAATAATTGTCCTCATATATGCTACATTTGGAATATAAATTCTATTCTTATACATAAGAATTCTATATTCTTCCAATTTGTATCCCTCATACTTCTTTCGAGGCTTTGTTGCTGCAACTTGTCCTTGACCTGTGCATACAATTCATCTTCAACAACACGATTAGCAATTTGCTGCCTCAAATCTATTTGGCAAATACTAATGGATGCCACATGCATTTATTGCACCTTCCTGCTGAGTGCATCAACTACCTTATTCACTTTTCCTTTTATGTGCTTGATTTCAAAATCAAACTCACATAAAAATTCCAACCATCTTGTTTGCCTAGCATTCAGAGTAGGCTGATCAAACAAATACTCTAGACCACAATGGTCTATCCTTAGCTCAAATATTCTGCCCATCAAGTGATGTCTCCACATCTTGAGAGCATGTACTATGGCTGCAAGTTCTAGATCATGAGTGCCATAATTCTTCTCATGCTCCTTCAATTTTCTTGACTCATAACATATCACGTGGTTGTCTTGCATAAGAACTCCTCCAAGTCCTTGGCCACATGCATCCATACATACCACACAATCTTTCTTGGGTCTGCAACATTTAAGACTGGTGCACTTGTGAGAAGATACTTCAATTGCTAAAAACTTTCTTCACACTTCGAGGTCCATTCAAACTTTATCCTCTTTCTTTGGAAAGAGGTGATAGCATGTGCAACCTTGGAGAATCCTTCAATGAATCTCCTGTAGTATCCCGCAAGCCCTAGGAAAGATCTTACCTCTGTCACATTCTTTGGAGTAGGCCAATTCTGAATAGCTTCAATCTTGTCAGGGTCTACAAATATACCCTCCTATGAGATAATGTGACCCAAGTACTAAATTCTATCCCTATAGAAGTCACACTTTCTCAACTTCACATACAGCTGATGTTCTTTGAGCAATTGCAATGTTAGTCTCAAATGTTCTTCATGCTCTTCTTCATTCTTAGAATAAACAAGAATATCATCAAGGAAAACAAGAATGAATTTGTCCAAATAATTGCTGAAGACAACATTCATAAGGCACATAAATGTTTCTGGTGCATTTGTGAGTCCAAATGGTACCACTACAAACTCATAACGTCGATACCTTGTCCTTAAGGCTATCTTATGAATGTCTTCATCCTTGATTCTCACCTGATGGTAACCGGACCTCAAGTCAATCTTGGAAAATACCTTTGCTCCTTTCATTTGATCAAAGAGGTCATCAATTCTTGGCAAGGGATATTTGTTCTTCAGCATGACTTTATTCAGCTGCCTGTAATCAATACACAATCTGAGTGTACCATCTTTCTTATTTACAAACAAAACTGGTGCTCCCCAAGGAGACACACTTGACCTGATATACTTTTTATCCAACAATTCTTGCAGCTACATCTTCAGCTCTAACATTTCCGGTGTACTCATTGTGTAGGGTGCCCTTGACACTGGTGCTGCTCCTGGCAGAAGTTCAATTGTGAAATCTATGTCCCTCTTTGGAGGAAGTCCTAGAACCTCATCAGGAAAAACATCATTGAAGTCTTGCAACACAGGATAGTATTCCAACCTAGGAGTTTCATTCTCTGTTGTCTCCTCAATATGGGCTGCATACAACTGACAACCTTTTCTACAAAACTTCTTTAACTGCATTGCTGAAATCTGCCTCACAGAAATTACCTTTGGAATTCCTCTTACAACTACTGGGTTGAATTTTTAATCCATGCATTCAAAAGTCTTATTATAATAGTCAAGATTCACTCTGTGAACTTCTAACCAGTCCATTCCAATGAGAACATCATAGGAACCAAGTGGTAGAACATTCAGATCTACATAAGTGACCAATCCATTCATCACCAATGGACATTTCTCTACCACTTCCTTAACTTTTCTCTTAGTTCCAGTGGCTAGCTGAACTAACCATGAATTGCTATAATTTTCTTTCTTAAGGGCACAAACCTCCACTACTCTAGGAGAAATATAACTGTGAGTAGAACCAGGGTCAATCAAAATAGAAATATATTCCTCAACAATCTTACCTGCAAATTCAACCACCATTGGCTGGTGATCTGCCTAGCGGTCTTCCAGTGCTACATATATTCTAGGTACGACCCTTGCTACTTGTCCCATTGTTTCTACCTCTTGAATATTGTATGTTGTCCTTGAATTATCATTCTCAAGTGGACAATACCTACGCATGTGGGGTCATCCACATTTCCAACATTGGAGTGGTCCTCTGTTCTGCTGTGGATCTTTTGGCTTCTCTCCCGTCGCTCTAGCTGACTGCTTATCAACTTGTACTGGTTGCTTTTGTTGATTACTGAAGTTAGAAGGTTTGAAACCTTTCTTCCTTTTTTCATACTTCTCACTCCTTTTCTCCTTCCATGTTTTCTGGTAATCCGACTTGTTCTTGCTTTGCTCATAGCAATAGTTAGCTTTTCTGATTGCTTCTTCCAGAGTTCTAGGTTCATAGAACTCAATCCTGTCTTTGTAGGACTGAGGTAGTCCACTCAGAAAATGTTGGATCTTCACCTTCTCATCTTTAATATACCTGACATACCTCAGCAATTCCAAGAATTTGTTTGCGTACTCTTCCATAGTCTGCTGTCCCAATATCAGCTCATGGAACTCTTTAATCTTGTCATCATAGTACTTGTCAGAGAGGTACTTCTCCTTGAAATACTTTCAGAACTGCTTCCACACAATCTTCCTTTCATTGATCTTCTTTACTTGTCTGAAATTCTCCCACCATATGGATGCTCTTCCAGTTAAATTGAAAATGGTTACTTTAGCTTTCATATTCCCAGAATAGTCTTGGACTTGGAAATATTTCCTCATTCCCAGAAGCCAAGCTTCAGCTTCTTGACCAGTCTTTACCTCACCATTAAAGGTAGGAGGCCTTGCCTTCTTAAATTCATCTCGTGAGTGGTTTTGGTAGTGCCTCCTCTGATTCTCGTGAGAAGAAGAACTTGGATCTCCAGTGGATCCTTCAGAGTCATATGACTCACTAGGTGATCTCTTTCTTCTTCTAGTAGTGTTCTTACTCCCTTCTGGATTTTCTGTTCGGTCCTCGGAGTTCATCTTTCTCTGAATATCTGTCAAACTTTACAGCATGGATTCATTCAACTGATTCTGCTCCTCCTGATCCTTAACCAAACTTTCATTATCTGCCTTGTAACTCTGCATTTTTGCCATTAGGCTTCTCATGGTGGTTGCAAAATTTGGGGGAGTCTCTTGCAATCTTCTCCCATTAGATTCTTGTCTCAGCTTTTCAAACTTAGAAATTCCCCCCCATAGCATCTCCCTCATACTCATTAGGGTTCTGTACATCATCATGCATGTTGTCGGTTCTCATAGCTAAACCACAACTCACCTTACCTAACTGCACTATCTGGAATGCTACTTCTGAAGGTGACTAGGATTCTACAAAATGTGTTAATAACACCATCTGTTAGATACACAGTAACTCAAAATCAAAACCATTTTACTTACTGTCAGCTGGCCTATCTAGGCCCAATGCTATAACCGACAGCTTTCTGAATTGATTTCTGACCCATCCAGGCCTAATGTTGCAACCCGCAACTCTGGTACCACAATGTCATGTACCCAGACCCCGTTATCATGCAGAATTAAAAATTCATCGAGAAATTTTACTGTTCATCGAAACACAGGGCATGGTCGTGAACCACTTCTCCACATTTCCCAAACTGCCACGCTCCCTCCCATCTTCCATTGATCAGCTTGACGATCTGCAGGGAAATATCTCAAAGGATATCAAACGATGGAGAGAAAACGTGACGAAAATCAACGATCTCAAATGGTCCCGCAGACTAGAACCAAATCGATGGTTCAGAATCCACCCACAAAAATCAATGGTGCGGATAGCCCGAGTTGCGGGGTCGAAAGTTATGAGAATGGAAATCTCACTTCCTGCAACCCGCATTGGGAACATATCAACGACAGACAATCATCTCGTGAAGATCAACGGTGCGAAAACCTGAACTTGCGGGGTTGGGAATTGTGAAAATCGTGACACCGCGATCCCGCATCTCGTAAGTTGCGGAAAGGAAATTGCGGAAACCATGATCTGTGAACTGTCATTCCGCATCCCGCAGACTGCGTAAATGGTGATTTCTAGCAGAAAACCCAACTTTTTTTCGCTGAAGTCTTGGATTGATCTAATCATTTAGGACATTACCGTTCTATCCAATCTACCCTGCAACTTAGCTTGAAATGCATTGATGGAAAACATACATAGATGCCTATAATTGCAGTTATTCAAAGGAGCAATGCATCGATTAAACACAACAACATGTTCATCACATTCCATCAAGCAATTTACCATACAATAATACAACTATAGAGAATGACATAGACAAGAACACTTATCTTGAATAGAACTTGTCCCTCAACCAGCTATGTCGCTGCAACATTCCACCCAACCATAGGCCAGTGTGCTCTTTAATCTCTCAGAAACACTGCCACCCTTGAGCTGGGAATGATCTTCCCCAAGGAATAAGGAACACTAACAGGCTTCACCCATAGCTAAGGATACAATTAAAATTCAGTCAAGCCAACACAATTGGGTTTATTAGACTTACACAAGAAGTGGTTTACATTTAGCCAAATTCACATGAGACACAACTAAGCCAACCTATGGGTTTATCAGGCTACCAGCCAAGCCATCCTTCCAGTTGGGTTTATTAGGCTGTCAAAGAGGTGGAAAGATTGACTGCTAAGCTAGTGGGCTCATCCCCAGAGCTATGAACACCCACACCGGATCTAGCCTGATTTCTAAACAATTACACACCCAACACAAGGAAGCATTTCCTTCTCTGCTACACAGTCCCTCAGGCCATGCCTTCCCTTCCAGTGCTATTCAGGGCATGCAAAGAAGAAAACCATCCTTCTAGATTGGTCTGTGAGGTTCTTTCACACACTAGGTTTATCAAGTAAGTCAAGACTCTATTTCCATTCCTTAAATCAATTCAAATGCCAAACATGGATGCACAGACACAGGGATCTCCGTCCTGGGATTTATCAAAACGTAGCAGATGCCATGGATTACATACACACACCAAAATTTACAAATTTCTGAACATTGTAGGTGCCAGACCGATTGCTACAAAAATGCCAAACGAAAGCATTGTCGGTCTTTCAAAACAAAGGCACAAAATCGGATTCAGGGCATTCCTGTTTAGGAAAACAACTTAAAGACAGGAGAAAACGTGAGAGAAACAATCCACACATGGAAAACCCAAAACATGAAGGAACCATCTTGCTGGACAGGAGAAATTCATGAAAGGTTCAGACTCAGAATATTTTTTTTTTCTTGCTTGCTGCTGCGTGAATGCTCAATTGGTTTCCCAAAAATGGTTTGTTCAGTCCAAATCGTGAGGGAAGCTGGAACGTTGCCGCATGAGGGAAATGTGGCTATTTTTGGTGTTTTCTTTCCCAAGAAATTCAAAAAATGTTTTTTTTTCCAGAATTGGTTCTCTGCCCAATTTGAATTTCCCCACTCTCCCAACCCCCCACTCCCTCATCCTTAGGAAAAATAATTCCCCCATCTCATTTAGTTACATTGACATAGCCGGCTGTGGGTTTTAATTAAAAATTGCAATTTTAACATGATGTCTAGCTTTTTAATGTTTAGCTAGCATAAAAAAATACCATCAGCCACACCTTAATTGCCGAAACATACATACTAAATCAATGGTGGGTCTTTTGCCTAGCTCCACGCGATGATTATTTACATCATTTATTTAAATGCAACAGGGTCAAAACCGGGGTGTTACAGCTACTTTTCAGCGTGCTATGGACATTGTTTTTGCAGAAGAGAAAGATAAATCTGTGGTTGTTTATATGGATAATATCACTGTTTATTCTAGGTGTGACATGGAACATATCAAAGATTTGGAGAAATTTTTCTTGAAATGCAGGAAACATGGCATATCATTAAATCCCAGGAAATCAAATTTTGCATTGGAAGAAGGAAAATTGTTAGGACATATCATTTCAAACGATGGTATTAAAAAAGATCCAGAAAGAGTCGGTGCAATTTTAAAGGTTGAGGATCCCAGGAGAAAAAAATAAGTACAATCATTCATTGGCCAAGTAAATTTTGGAGGAGGTTTATTCCTAGCTTTGCTGAAATATTGAGGAATATTACCATCATGCTGAAGAAGGAGGAACAAATAAAGTGGACAATGGATGTCAGGAAGTCTTTCAAGGATTTTAAACAATCCATCATAGAAGCTCCAGTTCTGGTAAGTCCATATTTCAATAAAGATTTCCTGATATTTTCTTATGCATTAGAACATACTATTGCTGGAGTATTATTGCATAAGAACAATCAAAATGTTGAACAACCCATAACTTTCTTTAGTAAGGTATTAAGAGATGAAGAACAGAAATATGATATCATGGAAAAGCAGGCATATGCTTTGGTGAAATATTTGAAATATTTCAGAGTGTATCTTCTTCATTCACATATTATTGCATATGTTCCAAGTAATGTGGTGAAGAGTATTCTCACATAGCCATATCCAAAAGGGAAGATAGCAAAATGGATTGTTGTACTATTAGAGTACGATATTGAAATCAAGCCTACCAAGTTGATCAAAGGACAAGGACTTACAAAAATGATTACAGACTCTAATTGTAAATCCTTACAGCTTAATTTCTTGTCCAACCACTCAAACCAGCTTGATACAGGGATACACGTAATGCCTGATTTTTCTACGTCTCCATGGTACTATGATAATGTATATGTTTTGCAAAATCTGCAAGCTCCTGTAGGGCTAAGTAAGACAAGAGAAAGATTTGTGAAGTTTAAAGCTGCAAAGTTTTGTATTTTGAATCAATACCTGTATTGAAAGGATCCTGGTGGTGTGCTACTAAATTTCCTATTGGAGAATGAAGCTCAACAGACAATGAAGGAGTTCCATAAAGGATATTTTGGAGGGCATCTCTCATGGAAGGTGACAACAAATAAGATTTTGAGAGCTGGTTTTTACTGGCCCTCAATGTTTTCTGATGTTTATAAGGAGACCACTACATGTCACCAATGCCAGATTTTTGATGGTAAGAGGAAATTGGTTCCCCTTCCTCTTAATCCAATTTCAGCAGAGGCACCTTTTTAGCAGTGGGGATTAGATTTCATTGGGGAAATTAATCCAAATTCTCCAGGTCAACATAGATGGATTCCGACAGCAACAAACTACTTCAAAAAATGGATTGAAGCAATACCTACAAGGAGAGCTACAAATGCAATGACCATGGATTTTCTTGAAAATAATATTTTGTTTAGGTTTGGTTGTCCCAGAAGGATTGCGACAGATAATGCAACTGCTTTTAAATCTAAGAAGATGATAAGTTTTTTTCATAAATATCATATCAGTCTTAACCATTCTACTACTTACTATCCACAGGGTAATGGATTGGCAGAGTCTTCTAACAAGACTTTGGTGAGAATAATTAAGAAATTGTTAGAAGAAAACAAAAGGGCTTGGCATACAAAACTGAAATATGCTTTGTGGGATGACATAATCAGCACAAAAAGGGAAATTGGGATGTCACCATTCCTGTTAGTATATGGAGCTGAAGTTGTTTTTCCGGCATCTTTGGGAGTGTCAGTCATGAAATTGTTGCAGGAGCAAGAGGAAGAACCAAATCATATGCAAAGAAGGATAAATCAAATAATAGAACTAAATGAGATGGGAGAAAAAGCTTATGATAAAGTGCAAATACATCAAGAAAAGCTGAAGAACACTTTTGATAAAAAGGTTAAGGAAGAACATTTCCAGATTAATGATTTGGTTTTGAAATGGTATGCTCCTAGGGAAGACAAGGATGAAAAATTTGATCACATGTGGGTAGGTCCATACGTCATTGCAACATATAGAGAGGGAAATCCATTCATTTTGCAGCATCAGGATGGGTCTCAGCTGAAGGGAGGCCCTGTAAATGGAAGATTCCTAAAACATTACTTGTCTTGAGGGAAGGAGGTATAGTCTGTATATATTTTTTTACTTTAAAATTAGTACAGATGGTGAGCCAAAGGATTTGAAGCCCACATAGAAGGCCCTAAGATATAGAGGGGTAGCCATGTTTCTTTATTTTTATTTTATATCCAAAAAAAAATCCAAAGGTGTGAAAGGATGGGAAACAATACAATGGATTAGGCACTGGTCTACGAGGTTCTTTGTTACCTCGCATGGAGGATAGAATCCCCAATTGGAGCCATCTGTTAGCACTATTATGGGCTAAGTGGTTGGAAGGGATTAGGCTAGTGAAATGAAGAGTAAGGTCTGCAAAAATTTTATATCATATGACCTACATGTTTGTTAATGGAGTTCCCGAAGTGTTCTGAAGGGTTATTCTTAGGCTTGGAATGCAAAATAATTGAAAACCCTAAATTCTAACCTTGCAAATGAGTTTGAAAATCAAAATCCGCTTAGAATTATATGGTGGCAGAAATGGATGGCGTGGATGTACAACAAAGAAAATCAAAGGTTGCAAATGATTTCGCAAAGGTAAGATGCTCGGTCTAAATAAATTTTGATATGGGCGGAAGAATGTTAACCTACAAGAAAAATAGATCGCTATATGAATGGATGGAATTAGATTGATGGTTGTAAGCCATTTCACTGAATGAACATGAAAGAATGAATGAAGTTTCCATATCAGCCAAATCAGGTAAGCCCTTCATTTTTCAACGGCTAAGATCAGATGTTGAAGAAAATGCATAGTGAAGGATCATTTCGCAATATCAACTTGCACGAGAAAATTGAGTTTTAAAATTTGTGAAATTGTTTAAGGGCCCATATTTCAATGGTGACGATTTGGCAGAGAAATGATCTACGGAGGATATGTATTTCGGAGATACAACATGTATGAATAAATAAACTTTTTGAATCTACAAAATCCGGTAGGCCCAACAAACTTGAACGGTGGAGATCTAGGTGGGTTCTTGATCCACGGTCCAATTTCACAATGTGAACTAGTAGGGGGTAAGCTATGTTGGAGATTTGCGAAATTGGGTAGGAGCTTTATCTTCCAGCAACTCAAATTAAACTCCAATCTTGATCTATGATCAATAATCATTTCGCAGATTGAAGATGCAGTAACAAATGAACTTTCCAAAGTCATGAAATTTGGTAGGGACCACACCATTGGATGGTCGAGATGGAGGCAGGTTTAAGATCAATGGTTGAAGATCATTTCACAACTCATAGGTGCAAGGAAGAAGAAAAATGGTGGATTTGCGAAATGGAGTTAAAGATCATGAGAAATGAAGGGTGCATATTTGATCCCAGGAAGATCTATGGTCCAAGATCATTTTGCAACCAAAAATTTCTCACTTTGAGTTTAAAAGGAAATATGTGAAATTGGTTAAGTCAGGTGAAGTTCAACGGCTTAGATAGATCTGCATCCAGATCAATAGCTATAATTCAATTTGTAATTGCGATCTTCATGAAGGATAATGTAGGCAACGTTGCAAAGGAGGGAAACATAAGACGTAAATTGGGAGAAAGATCGACGATACAGGATGAATCATGTAGGATGGATGGCTAAGAACTATTTCTACTACAAAAGGTGCAAGATTGATATAAAGATAAAAATAATATAAAAGTACCATGCATGTGGAATTAGGGCATTATTTATTCTCTGCATTGGAAAATGAAAGCTAAGGACTGCACAGAAGCAACAAACGCACACAAAATCCTTGGACCACTTGTCAACACACCAGGTAGGCCTTTTGTCTCCATTGGAAGTATTTAAATGGCTCAAACTGAAGAAGTAGAAGCCCTGAACTTAGAATACCAGAAAATTGAGGAGTTGTTTGAAGACAAAGATGCATAAATATTTGATACTATATTTCCTAATGGACCTATTGATGTTTTCAAACAAAAGTTAAAAATTCTTAAGGATCAGGGAACAAATATTCACAATGTCTACCAATCCTTTTTCCATTATTTCACTACTGACCAAACCCTAAACTGCCTCGAATTCGTTGACTGGTGTGCCATTAATTACTCCTCTGAAAGAGTGATTATGGATGCTACTAGTTCAAAAATCCTTTTCCTAGTCAGTCCTCTTGTCGTTAGAAATACCCTATCAATTCCTGCTGAGTTCACCTTGAAGTCCAGAGAGTATAATGAAGAGTCCATAGTTCAGTATTTTAGAGAGTCCACAATCGAAAAGAAACATGATTTCTTCAAGATTTGTTTCAAACCTGATGTTTAGTTCCAAAACCAACCATTTCCATTTGATGCTAACCTTTTTAATGAGGAAACCCAATGTGTTATAACCCCGATGAGTCAGTTTTTAGGGTTAGATACATACAAGTATGTCACTGAATCCCTTATGAGCCTATTGTTTACTCTGAGTTCTTGTCCAGTTGAGTCTAAGGAGTTTAGTCAGTTGGTACAATCCCCATGCCTTAAATTTGATGAATTCTTGGTTAAGAATATTCATTCTCAGCTAATGGATTTCCACAAGACCAGAGGTTTTAGATTTGAATCCTATTTGTTGAAAGTGATTTTGGCATTCAATGAGGAAAACCTACAGTTTCCTGAGATGGTGCTTACAGAGGAAATGAATAGGGACTACAACAAGTTTATGAATTTCCTCATGTATGAAGTGTACAATGCTATTTTTAAGAAGAAGTTACCCAGGGTGTTACCAGAAATGAAAGACATTTTACAGTTTTCTCCAAAACAAAGAATTGATGATTGGTATCTTTTTGAATAAGAAACAATAATCAGGTTATATGACCTTGTTCATCAGCCTTATTTATTACCTGCATTTTTTACTCCTAGAGTGCTTGCCGTGGAAATGATTAGAAAGAGAGTAATAGTGGAGACTAAACATTTCTTGAATTTTAAGAAGTCTACCGAGATCCGATTTCCATGGGCTATAGGCCCATTTATCATTAAAAATAAAGCTTCCCTCTCCATTATTGAAAATTTGCTGAAAGAGACGGGGTTTCTAACTAAAGCTGCTATAAACTACGACCCCCATCACATCATCTCAATCAGAAGACATGTTAAAAAAAGGAACCCCTTTGAGCATTTTGAAGTTGCAAGATTACCAGAAGTTGCAAATTGGTTAGATTATCCCCATGAGACTCAAAGGGACATTGATATGCATGAAGACTCAACTTCCTCTGTAAGGGAAATTACTTCACCATGGCCTACCACTTCTAGTTTGGTCCTAGTAGATGAGAAATTACACCCTTAGCCAATTGCTCTGAAAGGATCAACAAGAGAGATTTCTCAGATGCTATGGATACATACGAGGGGGACAAACCAAGATTCCAAAGAAGCAGAGAGTTGAAGAAGGAAATCTTGTTCAAATGACATAAGACAAAAGTAACAACAAGATGAAAGTGATAGGGCCTTCCTTTGAAGTAAAAGAATATGCATTTGCTGATACACCAACTAATTCTACTTCTTAGTTCAAAACTAGGACACAATTATTGGAGAAATACAAGGAGAAAAAGGATGTAGCTTCAGAGGAAGCTTTGAAGTTGTATGAAAAAGTAAGGAAAATCTCTAGTCAAGATGTATCTCTTGTAATTGTTAGAGATTATTCTTAGAACACTCTAAATTTTCCCTTAGCAACCAAGAATAGGGTTGTTGAAATTAAGATGAACTTAGAAAACATTCCCATTCTGGATATGAAACATCTACATAAGCAAACTGGGGACATTCTTTTTACTGATCTATTGAAAGCTACACTGAAGCTCTCAAGATTGCATACCGGCAAGAGAAAAATTTAGAACCAGCTAAGATAGGAGAAGGTGGAGTGAATAGCCCACCAAGCACAGATAAAGAAATTACAAATAGATTTGTTGGCTATTGAGAGCCAAGTAGATGAAGGAGCAGGAATACAAAAATTGCTAAATGAATAGGAGAATGCCATTCAACTATTAAAAAAGAAGATGAAAATACCTTCTATTTAGTTAATACAAGCATCTGAATTCGTTGAGCTTGAGAAGGAAAAAGAGGGCTTGCATGGCAAATTGACAGATTGCAAGGCCAAATTATTGAAGTATGCAGAAAAAGAGAAACAATGGTAGCAAGACATGAATCTTGTAGTAGAAAGTGAAAAGACTCTCAAAGTAAATTTTGATGAGTTGGAAAAGAAATTGTAGGATAAAGAGAAGGAACTACAAGAGAAGGAAAAAGAGCTTGAATGCAGAATTATTCCTCCTTCAACTGAATCCAGTGAAAAAACTATTGTCCAGGCTATGCCACAGGTTAGCCTTAAAGAGTTAGAGTTGACTGGATTGAAAAATTAGAATAAGAATTTGGAAAGCATGGCATTGAAAAGGGAACAAGAGAGAAAGGCTTGGGAAGCCAAATGCCAAGAATTACAAAATAAGAATGATAAATTAATGAAACAAGTCATAGGCCAGTCGTCAGTGCAGGGGGATAAACATATCATTTGGGATGCCATTATAGCAGAAGCAAGCAAATTGAGACCTTGTCTTGACTATGTGTTAGATAAAGAGGCTGTGATTCAGTCATCTAGACAGATTGTGATAGCAACAAATGATAAATTAAATAAGAATCCAATTGATTATGCCAAAAAATGCCATAAACATTTTGAATGGATTAACATAGGATGATTTGAAGAATGCAAATATTAAGGATAGAATAATAATCATAACCTGGGCCAGGAAAGTAGTGAACAAGTATCGACATTTGGACACAGTCCAGAACAAAATTGACATCATGGCACATCAATTAAAGCTTTTTAGAGATATGTTTGATCCTTTATTTACCCATTTTTTGGGGAAGAAAAGGGAACTATACTGACTCAAAAGGAATATCAAGACAAGTTGATTCAATGCAGGTTGGATCACACAAATTTTACTGATATGAACCAATCGTTATCTGGAAAAACGATTGTAGACAAGCTGGCAGACGAATTTGAAGTGTTCTTTGCTTTCAAGGAAGTGTGTGCACACTTGCAAAATTATTCTTACGGGGATCGTATAGAATTGTGTGTGTTATCAAAGGAGATGTCCACATTGGAATTTCCATCTGCGGACCAATGGAAGATAGTGGAAAAATTTAGAAGGACCAAGTACACGTTGCATGGTTGAAGACATGGAAGATCGTGGAGAATTTGCTACTGAAGAATAGTTATTAGGCATTTAGTCTTTCTAGAATATGTTAGTAGTTAATAAGTGTTGAATGACACATGTAGAGGTAGTTATGCCTATTTTTAGCAGTCTGTTTTATTTTAGATCATGGAGAAATTGTATATGAACCTCCGAATGCTATGAAAAAAGGGTTGGAACCCGTGAGAGCTGATTTATGTTCTTTGAGACTTATCTTTAATAAATCACAGAGCTAAAGCTGGCCTTTTCTTCAAAGATTCATGTGTTGTTCGTGATTACAATATGTTTTTCCCTTCTTATTGTGAATGTTTTTGTGTTATTTCCTTTCATTTTGTATTCCTTCATGTCTGAAATGAGTGTTTAATGGTTAATAATTCATATGTATATGCTCCGACTATTATTTTTAGATATTCACCAAGCTTTTCCTCTAAAGTTAGCACTTGATTCATCTCTGATAGATGCCCATGTTAATGGATTGTTCATTATCTCTTCTTTTACACCAAAATAAATCATTTTGACTGTAATTGAATAGCTATCTTGCCTTTGTTGAAGTTTCTATGCAAACAACATTGTGATTGATAAATATATATTTTGACTCCATAGCCCAATGTTTACTTGCCATGTTTCAACCAACAATACAATTTGATTCTTTATTTTATTTACATATATGGTCTAGTTAAACAACCATTGAGAGATCCCTCTCTGGAGAAAAAGAAGCCAACTTTATTTCCTAAAGCTTGGTTTTGTGGTTACCTTGAGATTTCCTTCTTACAACATGAGGTACATTTTGAGTGATAACAAAGGGATCTTTGATTTGCATAGAAATTATTTCCTTAAATAATTCAAATCATAATGGTATTTTAATTTTTCCTTCAACATAATTCATTGTTTTAATTTTTTTTGGAAGCAGAGAGATCTTTGTTTAGAAAATATTGTGAATTATAAATGGCCAAATGCCATTGTGGTCAAAGACATATCATCAATGAAACATTTATAAATAATATGTGGCCAAAAGCTGGATTAGACAAGTCTGAAAAGATATGGCCGAAGGTCAGATTAACACAAAGCTCTAAACATAAATCTATTATATAAAATTTGAAATATATAAATGAAACGAAGAAGGTTCATTTCTTATCAAATATCCAGAATATTAATAAACATTGTTAACCCTTTTTCCAAAAGAGGTGACCTTGATTAGAGATTTTGATGTGAAATCTATAATCCCACCATTGTCATTTGTCAAAGGTCCTTCATCCTTGTTAGATGGCCCATATGCTTTGATACACCTAATCCGAGAATATGCTTGATCCTCTAGTGTTGTGATATTTTCTAACCTTCTTTTACTCTTAGCATGTTCTCTAATATGATAGGCATATTAGCATGAGATGTTACATGCATGCATTATGATGACTCATATACTTAGATTATTGTTTCACTTTTAGACTAACCTTAATGTGGTTCTTCTAGCTTAATAAGTGTGTTAGTACGAGGTTAATTTGTATCTTGATGAATTAAGACAAGCGATTTTCATCAATCTCATGAGATTTCGCCTAGCCATTTTCATCTTGTTATCCAATTCACCCATCTCCTCCACACTTCCCCTTTGTGAATGATCTATCTTTGGTAATAATAAATGGACTCATTCTATTCCAATATATGAAAGCATCAAATAAAGCTAAAAGGGTCTTGTACTCTCCCAAAAATGGTTTGTTGAATAAATTAAATGAAAACGAAAAATATAACAAGAGATACTCTCTATCACAAATGTTAGGTTCCATTGTCCCAAGTTGTCAAAGCCATATATAAAGAAAATGGGAATAAACCACTAAAAGGGGTAAATGAAATGCAAATAAATGAATTATCAAAAGAAAACTAAAACTAAAATGGATCACAGTATAAAGGCGTGAGAATGGATGACCCATGACAACACTTCCTAAGGAACAAATGTAAAAGAAACATCAAAATGTATTAACTCCTAAAGGTTAAGGATAAACCAACACATGCATGTTACTATGATGGTTATTTCACACAGACCCCCTTTCTTCCCTATGTGCATACTTCATTCATGCACCCTTACTTGACTTAAGCTAAGCTATGCACGTTGGATTAATATTAAGACATGTAAAAAGGTTTTGAGGGTTACACTAATGTTAGACTTAAATGGGTAAAATTATTTTTATTGAGTTATTATATAAAGTATGTTTGTAACTTATATCTTGTGAATATTACTATTATAGTAGATAAACATTTGCTTAAATTTTGATGATGGTTAACTTTATTACATGAGAAATGTTACTTACACACATGTTGTGACTTGACTGAATGCTTTGAATTATGACATTTCAACAGCGTCGGTTGTAGATTGGCCATAGAATTCCGAAAAGTGGTTATAATAGAAAATTTGAAAAATATTGAGAAAGTTGAAAATTCCATAACCATTTTTTAAAGTCTTGCACCATAATTATCTCATGTACTATTTTTGGACCATTTATGATGGAACACCCTCTTTCTTGGGCCATATATTGTGCAATTTACCACCTATCGACCATGATTTGATGGGGGTCCCCTCTTCTCTTTAAGGATTTGTTGAGGATTGACCATTATTATATCTATTTTGCCTCATTTTGGAGGATCCCTAGGTTGGATTTAGAGTTTTTGCACTTTTATTATTGTTTTATTTTAGATAAGGTTGAACTTTTATCCTATATAAGAGGGTTCATTTCTCATTCTCATTATTGCTGAGCATTGGAGAGAAATATTATCACTTTGCAATCTAAAGGTTTTGTCTATTGTTCTTCTTCTATGGTTGGCACAACTTAGTGATTCTTCTTGTTGAGGTAACATGCTATCTTCTTCATTGTAAGGTTTATGCCCCTAGTTCATTGAAAGAGTATGTTTGATCCAATGGAATGATCTTATCATTTTGTGCTTTAGTTTTCTTGTTGGTTTGTATTTTTCCTATCTTTGTAGAGACTGCAAATTTGACGACAAAAGCTAGCTGGATACATGCTAAGGCGTGACTTGAAGATGTGATGTAGTAATGGTCGCTCTTCCTTGATGAAGGATTGCATGAAGCTTCAATAGCTTGGAACATGAAATTCTTTGGTGTCATGTAGGAATTTCAGTCAAGCATCCACATACAAGACCATTTGGACGATTTCATCCCAGAAATCCATAGCCCAGGGGTTTGAATGTTAGGTTAAAAGCGAGCAACATTAACATAATAATGAGTGAGAAATAAACATTATCACAATCAACCACATATAGACACACAATATACCCTGGAAACCCCATGCGGGGAAAACCATCATCAATGAAGATCTTCATTACATGGCCAAAACCGGACATCTGGGCCAAATGAGCTAGCCACTGCTCACCTCCAGACCATTTTACAATGGAGCCTCCTAAAGCCTTATAAAGGCTTAATCACATGCAATACCATGGGACAATACCATGGGCTACAACAAACCATGTACCCAAACCATGTGCTAGACCTAACCACGTTTGACTCAATCCTGAGTCAAGGTTAATCCTAACATTGAAAGCACTAGTCTATTTTATAATTCTTCAACAACAAAAAAAACCAAAATAATTATTTTCTCTTGTTTTGTTAGGGTAGATCTGGGGTAGAATTTATTAAAAAAAAATTCCTTGCGTTTCAAGGATAGTTTAGGATAATTCTAGGGTAGAACTCCCAATTTTTTTAAAAATATTTTCTTAAATTTTTAGATTAGTTTTAAATTTTTTCTTTGGGATGAATTGATTTAGTTTTAATTTATGCACTTCATTTCTGGAAAAAAACTAGCCTTCAAAATTTGCCACTACATAGCTTTTAGGGGGCTTTATTCTAGATTAGTATTATAGAAAATTTCGGGGCACTGGCCTCATATATTTTTGTTATATTCCAGCAAGTTCAATGGTTGAAATTGCTAAATTTTGAATTCTGAAAATTATAACAACAAACAAAATAATTTTGGAAAAAAATTCCAGGCCATATCTACCATACAATTTTCATATTTCTGGGTTAACAAATTTTGCAACAAATTTCTGGATATAAATCTGAAAATTTAGAGTTTTTCTTGACGATTATGTGGATAAAAATTATCTAGGATAGTGATACTTTAATCTATAAATTATCCACTATTTAAAAGTTTGAGCTAACACCTCAAACACATTAAATCAATGATCTAAGTGTAATTTTGACAAGCTGAAAATTTTCTAGGTTTCTTTCCTATTGAGTAAGACTATGAACAACAAGATAGATTGGTATTTCATGTTTGGTTAATGTTGATTTAATAGTGCATAAACTCTTAACATGTTGAATAAACAATAAACTAAAAAGTCTAGAACAGTGTGTGACATAACTTTGAGTTTTGAATTTTTTTGCAATCTGTTATTTCAATTGATGGTCCATTACAGCAAAAGCATTTGAATTTTAATTGAATGATGGTGGATAAATTTATCTATGTTAGATTGACTAAGTAACTCTTGTGATGATTTTGGAAAGTATTTATTGGTGAGCAATGAACTCCAACTCTTAGATCACATAATCATTGACTAAGTAGTAAACAATATTTGGAATTATATTTCTCTCATGAGTTTGTTTCTCTTTCATGGATCAATGAATGCATGATGCTGATAATTTCTAGTGTTTCATGGTTAATGTTCATGGTTCATCATTTTCCATACTCTTGAGAAGTTTCCAAGTATTTGATCTATTGAATATTGTACATCTTGAATGGTTAATTACTAACATGGAAAAATCAACTACCTGACTCAATATACATGTCATAATCAAGTTGACCTCAATTCCCTTAGATCTCTTTAAATTAGATCCAATCCAAACTATAGGCAACCCTCCCTTAGCCTTTAGAGTTGGCCTAAAAGTGAGAAATTAGCACTATGATGACAGTGGTGCTTCTTTCTGAAGTTTCCCTTAATAACAATAGTGAGTTAGGACTTCCTTAATTAAGTGTTAAATCAAGCCATAAAAAACATTAATCCATATAGGGACATAATAAAATAATATATAAATGAATGAATGAATGAATATTGGTGATACCATGACCATGTGATTGTGTACTTATAACACTGACTAGTCACAATGGTTGGTAGGTCATGTCTTTTAGATAGAATGTGCCATTTCAATAATTATTAATTATTATTATTATTATTCTTTTTTTTTGTTGGTAAGCATAGAAATAGTATATTACTATATAGTACAAAAATATTTTACAATCAGTCCCAGCCAGCTTAGAGAGAAGCACTGGCACGGGCGCTTCTCAGACTGAGATAAGCTTTTCAAGTTTTTATGAAGTTCTTGTCCCTCTGTCCATTTCCCATTTTGGGTATAGTATTAACCCGACATTTACATATCCAAAAGTCCATGAACTTCCCACCCTACCTACCTATACATAAAGCAAAGAACATCACACCTATGTATCTGCACAAGTACGGAGTACTGGATATGTCAGCACTATCAGCTATCCCGGCCCCATCCATCAAAATACAATCGAGACTTGACAATACCAAAAAATGGCATATGAAACCGTAAAACAACAAACGTCCACAAAACACAGAAGACTTAAAAAACAAGAGATCGCCAAAATAGTAGAAGCCCCAGCCTTTACTGTTGTGGAGGATCAGCTGGGGAGTGAGGCGACGCCATGAGACGTTCTTCCAAGATTCCCAGAAGCTTGCTCGCCATGGGCTCCAGCATTCTAAAGCCAACTGCGGACTCTTGTTGACCTCGTTTAATGATTTCCAGGGCTTCACGGATACAGTGCACAAGCTGCAGATTTGCCTGAATGTCCCTTGCTAGTAGAATACACCTAGTCCAGAACGGACTGGCTAGTATAGGCCTGACCTGATGGGTCTCATATTCATGGACTAGTTCCACTTCTTTGATGGCTATAATGGCTTCAACCCTTGCTGGGATTTCTGCCATGTATTGAGCACCCCAATTGAACACCAAGGTGGAAGGGCCAACATTCACTGGGGAGTTATTCCTTGAGGATCCGGCCTGGGGTAAATTTCCTTTGGCCATACTTCCCCTTAACCCATGATTACGCCTCCCCCTCCCCTGTTGAGCCATTCTGAACTGGAACTGGATATAACAGATATCCTTCACTAAATACCAAACAAAAACCAAGATATGCTCGACTCTGATAATCATCTCGATCTCCTGACATGTATAAATAGGCTTGCTTTTGCCATGGCGAATGTAGCACTTCTACCTCTAATTCGACGGTTGTTTGCACTTCACATCTTGGGAAATAGCCTCCTGATGGCTCTATATCTTTCTGTGCATGATCCAATCCTCCTCTTCGTGTGAGTGATTGGACATCTCCTCCTCCATTAATGGTTGCCTGGTGCATGGCCTGCTAAGATAGACAGTTTGAGTACCAAGAATCAAAAGCTCCCCACCGATGAACCTAGGAGGATTGTCCCTTGAGGTTTTGTCATACCTCGCGTGCATGAAAAAGGCCTATTTTAAAGATAAGGATCTGACCCTGGATCTGCCACCTCTCCTCGAGCTAATGTGCCACCCTCCTCATCCCATTCATTACCTTGCTTCGCAGCTATCCTTGCCTCATCCTCAAACAGAGTGGAGTAAATGCCAAGTGGAGAAAGTGTCTCATCTTCATCCTTTGCACGTGCCAAGAATGTGGGTAAAGGGAATTCTGCATACTGCATTGGTGTCCATCCAAAGGCTGTCTTGAGCGATCATGAGATCCAAGTGTGAGGGGGGACGATGCATGTGAGAAGGGAGGAGGTGTGATGCAAGCACAACTGCGTTGCCTCAGGAACTGACCAGCATCATTCCATCCGTCATCAAAAGCTGCCAACTCTTCACATTTTTCCCACAGCCTCGTATTCCTTTTGTCTTTTCAATCCTCTGCATGGAAGGAGCACTCCTTGCCGACCCCTTCATTCGCCAGAGTGTCTGAGGCTTATTCCCTGAGTGTTTTACATGGGAAAACACTAGAGCAGGGGTGTTCCTTAACTAGATTCTGAGCGTAGATAGCCTACCTTCCCATCACCAGTTCTTGGAAACCTTATTAGTGGCCGCTCCGTTCATGAGACTTTTGGCTATGTTGATGATCACCATCGAGTCCCCCTCTACTATCAATGGGGTTCACTGGTTCTGTGTTGCCCATGTCACCCCGTTTAAGAGGCCATCGAGCTCTACTAGATTATTGGAACCCAATCCCAGGCTTCCCCAATAGAGACTAAAGATTCTTCCCTGAGAGTCCCTTATCACCCCTCCAAAACCAGCAAGGCCCGGGTTCCCTTTAGCGGCCCCATTGAAGTTCAGCTTGAAGGCACCGAGTGGAGGTTTTTTCCACGACTCAATGCTGCTAGTTTGCTAGACAGTCTTGCTGAGGCGAGAATTGTTCTGAGGTAATTTTTTTATTCCCCATTCATGAAGGATTTGATTTTCTGTTGCGTCTGCTTCTAAATCTTCTTGTGACCAAGCTGTGAGAGTTAAAGTTTCTTTTAAATGAGCAGTTAGAGTTGCCCATATTTAGTCGACACGACATTTTTTATTTTCAAAAAATTTAAGGTTACGGGTTTTCAAAATTTCCCATACCACAAAGCCAGGGTATAAATCCCATATTCTGCTAACAATTTCATTTTTGAATATATTCTTGGGCCACTTAGAAATGGTTATATCAAGTCTGCCAATGTGTCTGCCATTAGTTTTGAACAATCCACTTCCTCTTTCCCATATCGCAGTAGCTGTCGGGCATTCATCCAACAAATGGTTTATGGTTTCAGTGCTATTTTCATATAGAATGCATCTTTAAGGACTCGATATCCCTCGTATTTGAATATTGTCCCAAGTGAGAATTTTGCATTTGAGAATGAGCCAGCAGAAAGCTGCAATCTTGGGCCACCAGTTCCCTCCCCAGATTTTCCTCCACTTGGATTCCTTTTCCTTCCTGTGGGTTTCATTCATCGCCCCTATAGCTTCTTTTATGTTGAACCTTCCAAGATTGGCCCTATCCCCACTGAATTTTGTCTGGAACCTTGTGCCGAGGGATCTTCCTAGAGTAGGGGTCCATGTAGAAGTCTTTGATGTCATCTGTTGGTGCCAGATTTCGCCACCACTCTTTCCTTTTCCAGGTCTTGAACACCTTGTTAGAGGACCCGTGGTCCCATAATTTCCTCATTGTCTTTACCCGG
This sequence comes from Pseudotsuga menziesii, assembly GCA_001517045.1. NCBI lineage: Eukaryota > Viridiplantae > Streptophyta > Pinopsida > Pinales > Pinaceae > Pseudotsuga > Pseudotsuga menziesii. Next base: position 391,589 of record LPNX010067792.1, on the reverse strand, counting down.
TTGAGTTGAAGGTGGGCTTTGAGGGTCGAAATGTCATCTCGATTTTTGATACACTGCTCTTGATTCCAAGCCTCGCTACTGAACCGAGCAGAGTCTCCATCTCTTATTTCCCAAAAATTGTGTCTTTGGATGAGGTTCTAGTTTTCCTGGGCCGATTTCCAGATATTGGAACCCAGGATGTCTTCTCCAAATCTTATCTGCACTTGTTTTGGCCAGTAATGAGCATACTTGGCATGCCAAAGATTTTCCCAGGGCTCCTCCTCATACGTTACCCATTTCCACCATATCTTTGCTCCCATAGCTTTGTTGGTATCCAGCGAGTCTTGGAGACCCAGACCTCCAACATTTTTGGGTTTGCAAACCGTTTGCTAGTCTACCAAAGGCCATTTCCTATGGCTGTAATCTCCTCCCCACAAAAATTTCCTTTGGATATTCCTAATTTGCTTAATTATAGATTTAGGAGTCGCCAGAAACGAGAAAAGATACAGAGGCATTGACTGGAGGACAGACTTCACCAAGATAAGTCTGCTCGGGAAGTTAAGGGCTCTGAATGTCCATAAGCTAAGTTTTTGCTTAATTTTGTCCAAAAGGTCCTTCCACGAGACCTGCCTTATGGTCGACTCAGCTAATGGAGTTGCTAGGTACTTGGAGGGTAGGCCACCCTCTGAGAAGCCTAGAATTCTTAAAATATTCCTTTTCATAATTTAAAGAGTATTAAAGAAGTAAACTTGTGATTTTTCCTTGTTGATTTCCAGTCCACTTGCTTCCAAGAAAGTATCCAACCCCTCTTTGATACCACGAGCCTATTGTACCATTGACGACCCCATCAACATCATATCATCGACGAACTGTTGATGAGTTTGGGGCTCCAGCTCCTCAGTTATGGTTAGCCCTTTGATCTTATTCTCCGCTTGCAGGTCCTTGAGCATTCTGCCCAATCCTTCTGTTGCAATGATGAACAAAAAAGGGGACAATGGGTCACCCTGTCTAATACCACGTGTGCTTTGGAAGGGCGGGGCAGGATATCCGTTAACTAAAATAGAGAACAAGGATGAAGATACCAAATTCATGACCCACCATATCCATTGATCAGAGAACCCGAACGCCTTGAGCATGCCTACTAAGAATTTCCAGTTTAGTTTATCATAAGCTTTAGATAAATCTAGCTTAAGGAGCATACCTTGAATTTTCCCAATTTTGACCAAGTGTATGGTTTCATGGATTAAGATGATGTTGTCCAAAAATTTTCTACCTTCAACAAACCCCGCTTGCTCAGGGGAGATTATTAGGGGGAGCAGAGGGCATAGTCTGTTAGCAATATTTTTGGACATGATTTTGTAAATGACATTGCATAGGGCTATCGGTCTGAGCTTACTAGGGTCTTCAGTACCTGACTCCTTAGGGATGAGTGTCACGAAAGTTGCATTTAGAGCTTTTAGAATATTACCCAACTTCCTGGAATCCTCCACCAGAGCCCAAACTTCCTCTTTCATCCAATCCCAACATGCATGGAAGAATTTGGTGGTGAATCCATCAGGTCCTGGGGCTTTATCCTTAGCCATCTGCTTGACCACCTCTTCGACTTCGTCCATATCTATAGGTTTTAACAATAGAAGGTTATGATATTCTTCAGTGATGACCCGGGGGATGTGCCTCATGAACTCCCTCTAAGAGGCCGTTCTATCCTCATCTGGTTCCTCCATAAGGTTAGAAAAAATGAATTAAGAGTTAGTTCTAGATCTTCCCAAGATTTGACAATATGACCTTCTTCCGTTCTCAGTCTGGTTAGACGATTGCTTTGACGATGATGGATGGCCTCTTTGTGAAAGAAGCTAGTATTCCGTTCGCCTTCCTGGAGCCATTTCACTTTGGATTTCTGGTTCCAGTATATTTCCTCCTGGTGTTCCCTTTGGCTGAATTCCTGGAGCAGAGAGCTTTCCTGCTCCCAAATATCCGCCGTGAAACCTGCCTGCATGCCCTTGGTTTGTACTTCTTTTATTTTACCGTCCAGCTTCATTTTTTCTTAGAATATGTTACCAAAAGATTCTTTGTTCCATTTCTTAATGTTTGCTTTGAGGATTTTGAGCTTTTGTTGGAACTGGTACATCCGAGTTCCCCTAATCGTTGGGATTTCCTCCCACCATTCTTTTAATTTTTCTTGGAAGTCGGGATGAATTAGCGAAATTTTTTCGAAGCGAAAAGGTCTGCATAGTTTATGACCCACATTTTTCCATTCAAGCTTGATAGGCTAGTGGTCAGATCTAGCTGACGGAAGGAATGACACCTTTAACTCTCCCTTGTTCATTATGATGGACTCCGACACCAGAAAGTGGTCTAGACGACAGGCTACGCCTCTGTCTCCCGTCCTTTTGTCATTCCAAGTGAAAGTGTCGTTATTTATTCTTACATCTATCAATTTGAGGTTGTCGATGACTTCATTAAAGGAATTATTTATGGGATTTAGTTGTCTTATCCCTCATTTCTTTTCCTCCAGATTCCTTATCAGGTTGAAGTCCCCTCAAATTATCCATGGATGTCCTTCTGTCATGTCGTTAATTATCCTTAGGGAGTCCAGAAATTGCATTTTCTGCTTTGCCCTTTGAGGATCGAACACATTGGTCATGAATTCCTTTATGCCAGTACCTAAGATGTGAAACACAACAAAAAGAGAATACTGGGTTGTAGACAAGTTATAGAGGAAGACATCTTTTGGATTCCAAATAATTCCAATGCTTCCAGCCGCCCTTTTAGCATCCACTGCTACAGTCTCACATCCTTTCCAGACTTTTCCTCCTATACTTTTCAGATCTATCTCCGAGCATTTAGTTTCTTGCATGAAGATCATTCCTGGCTTTTCCAACTCCATGTTTCTCCTTAGAAGACGAGTCTTCAGGGTACTACTACAACTTCTAATATTACAGGATGTGATCCACATTAGAAACTTATTTGTTTGAGGGACAGAGGGCCGCATCTATGGTAGGATACTACCCTGAAGCCACCAATTGAGCTCCAACCATTTGGATTCTTTCCACATTACTATGTCTGCCTCTGGTTTCTTTCTTAGCTTTCTTTTTTCCTTCCAGATCTTTGAGGGATTCCGTCGAGACCCCTAGAGACTTCATTGCTTTGGATTTGATTATTGCCTTTTCCAGTAGGGTAATTTATTATGGGATAATATTCTTGGGGACCAGCGCTGAGAAAGCTGTTTCCAGCCCAACCAAGTCCAGATATCCTATTTCCATATCTTCCTCTTCCACCTCCTGAGTCTTGATGGTGCGTTCCTTTATATCCTGCTGTTCTTCATGGATCTTGGTCTTTGGGATTGGGTCCTTTTCTTGGGATTTCTGGGGAGGGACCCGTGTTCCGCTTTCCTTGGTTATAGACGCCACAATGGGCTATTCTTGATGGATGTTTATGCTTGTACCCATGTTTGAAATGTCAGGTTCTTGAGGTTCTTAGAGAACTTCAAACCTGTTTTGCTTCCGAAATTTCTTGAAAATTTCTGAGTCGATGAACTTATTGGTTAATCTCTTCTTATTTTGTACACGGATAAAACCCCCAACGTCTGGATTTTCTTGTTCTTCCATTCCTCCTAGTTTTTTGTTCTGTAGGTAGTCTCTGAACAAGTGCCCATGTTCATGACATCTCTTGCATCTGAACGGTATTTGTTCATAATCTATTTCTTGGAACCAATCTTCATCCTCCCATGTTATATCTATTCCATCTGGGAGATATTTTGATATATCAAGATATATGCAGATCCTTGCATAGGAGGTATACCTTCTCTATCAAGTTTGCTCGAAGACTTTTACAAAATTTCCTAGTATGTTCCCAATTTCCATTAAGATTTCTTCTGACCAGTATTCCTTCGGTAGGGAATACATTCTAATCCATACTGGTCCAATTGTGAGGTTCTCTTTGTTTGGGTTAAATCTTTCTTTTCACCGTCTCAAGAATAGATCTGCAGAGTTAAAGAAATACGACCCACTTTCAAAGATTCTAGTTCTGTCCTCTTCATTGAAAAAGATAACCGTGAAAAATCCTTTTTCCCCTAGTTGCAGGTCATAATGGCCTTGAGGTTTCCAGGTGGTGTTTATCCACCACATCAGGGTTTTCTCTGAAGGCCAAATCCCTACAAACTTCTCTATGAGAGCACGCTATTTCATGTAGTTGATATCATCCCTGAATTGGGCTGATTTAATCTATATCTTTGGGACTGTCTTTTATTTGGGTAAACACTGTCCCATTCTCCTCTTCACTTCCTTGGCCATGTTTTCTTTAGCTATTCCACTAGTGCCTTCCCATTCCTTCTCATGTTGGGAGTCAGAGATTGGCCTTTTCCCCTTATCTAACTCAATTTCCATGGCCAAGCTTTGAACAGGGGGCTTTCCCCCCCGTCTAAGGGCTCGCTCATCCCCAGACCAGATCGATTGATCTGCAGAACAGGCCGAAGCCCCTGTCCCCACTTATCAAACCCTACAATTGAAACCCCCATCAATTCCTCCTCCCTTTCAAGTTACCATCCTCACAGAGCTCTCCAAGCACCTTCAACTCCCTATTCTCATTATTATTATTCTTATTTATATATTTCAAATTTTATATTTATAGATTTATGCTTGTTACACCAAAGTTTAAAAAATGTAGGATATAGAATCTACTATATATAATCTAATCACCTTAAAGGAAACTAACTAAAGTACTGCTACAGAATTTGGCTATTGACTAGGAAGAGATCCAACTTCTGCATGTTTTTCAATTAGCATGTGCTAATGCCAGTATTTTCATCCACTTGGACTGGTCCAAACGAAAGCAATTGAAATATTGTATGTTTTCTTTTTATCTTCCTCAACAATAGCTGTCTCTTTCTCTTCTTCTAGTTTCACTAGGGTGTTGATAAATTTGGAATGATAGAAGAGATTTTCCCCATGTGCTGATTGGAATATATTCGAATAAGGAAAAACTACATTTGAAAACAAAATGGCTTCCTTGCCCTAAACCAAAAAGTAAGAATTACTAGGTTTTCCCTTAAGGAATTTGGAAATGCATCATGTCAGTTACGAGAATGATTAACTATCATCTTCTTAAGGATCCATATTGACTTGTTTTTGGTAAAACAAACTACCCCATTTCCCCAAGGACAATATGATGGAAGGGCTACCAATCCCTAGTTTAAAACTTCTTGCAATCCCTTACTCTTTAGGTCTACAAATAACACCTGCAATCTTCATAAAACAACATACTCCACTTCCCTTTCATTAAACCTGTACTTTCCTCTATTTAAGAAAATACATTACTGGAAATAGTCAACCTTTGTTGATGGAATGATTGATATTGAATCTCACACACTCCTAAAAAAAGGATAGGTATTTTCGAAATACACAAATCCTACAGAAATCAACGATCGTTACTGAAATACAATTGCGTTGTAGGAAACCATAAGTATTACCAGAATACATTTGTGCTACAGGGATATTGAAGTATTACAAGAATTTTCAACCATGTTTTTGAGATGTCATTATGATCCCTTATCTCAAACTTTATCACTACCATCCTTGCACTACTTCTCTATCGATGTATTTAAAACAATCTATTAACTTGGAAGTTCTTTGTACTTCTCTATTCCAAAATTATCAATCATCACACAATCCACGATTTCTCTTTAAGAAGAAAAACAACAGGGTTTCTTACGTTCAAGTGGTTTGATCCTCTTCAAAAATGACTGAATTTCAACCTATAGGTTTTGATCATACCTCCCCTCTTCTCCTCCAATTGATGGCTATCACGATCTTTCATTTGAATATTTCATTCCTATTACTTTGCGTTCTTACAACAATAGGCACTATCCCTATCCTACCTATATCTTTTCATCTCATATTCATTTCAATGTTTGACCATAAATTGTTCATCTTGTAGCTCAATATTTTTGGATATTGCAAGAACAATACCCTTTCGAACAATTCAGGCAACCCACTATTCTCCTAAGAATTGTCAATGATTCTTTCCAAATTCCCATCGGAAACAAAAATTGATGGACATCGTTTCGCTGCCACAATTTGCATCCCTCCTTTATGTATAATTGCAAGTTGTATTTAAATTGGGCACAACTTCATCCAACACTCATACCTTCACATTCACACAAATTCCTTTGTGGAAGAATACTTGATCCTCTCAACTCATTCCATACAAATATCACATATTTAATTAACAATTCACAAGTCGCACAGTCATAAAATAACATATAAAACAAAAAACAGAGGAAACATAAATGACAATCTTCCTTAAAATATCTTTGTATTTTATTTTTGGAAACTCAAAAAATACACACTACCCTCTATCTCACATGGGCCTGATCTTTGTTCTTGGCCTCAAATCCTTGTCCATTTCTCTCCCCTTATCCCATTTCCCACAGACTTACAATTCTTATTTAAGCATGGAAGTCAATGATTTGAGCTCATCAAACAACTCCCTATGTATTTGTAACTGACTTCTAAATATAGAATTCAACTCTATCTCCTATGAATTGAATAACTCAGCTCTTATCTATTTTCCATCTAACCACTATTTACCTTCTAGACCTTTTCATAGGTGTCCATGAGGATCATATCCTCTTACATGACCCATCCTTTTAGAAGTGTACTTACAAACTTAAGAAAAAACTTTTGGAAATTACAAAAAATTGTAAAAGAACCTAGTCTCCCTTAATACCTTTGAGATCCCCCATTGAATTTGATCAAATATGGTGATTTTGAGAGGCTATGCTCCTGCATCAGACTCCCAAGGTAAAAACAAATATTATGATCCCTTGATCATGGTCATCAACTTGTTGAAGTTCTCATTGATTAGAAGCTCAATTCTATTGGTGTTCATTTACTTCATTGTTTTGTTGTTGCATTGTGTTATCACATATATAGTAGCCGGGCTACCATATTCTATTTTTCAGATTCAACACATTTTTTCAGCCAGATCTCCTACATATGAGATGCTGAGATGAGCAGTTGTGATGGATCATTATGTTACTAGTGGACTATAGTACTCTCCCATGCCAGGACTGAGTCTCAGGACACTCATATTTGAGGACTGATGTAGTCATTTAGTCATTTGCAGAGCAGTTAGTGATACCTGGATTTGTATCAGTGTTTCTCATTGGACAGATGATGGTTCAAATGGATATATTTGCATGGTTATGACTCAGTTTATATTATATTGTGTTATGGTTATCATTGCTCTTATACTCATTTTTGTGACATGTATTAGCATTTAGTGTCATGATTTGGTGGTCATATAAATATGTGGGCTTGGATGTATCTGTATTATGTATTGATGTCCCTACTCAGACTTGGAAGTTCTTGATCTATACTCATTGGTTTTACCCTCCTTAGGGAGAATAGAGGTAGTCATTCCCACTATTTCTTGGCTTGCTATTGTTGGTTTCATCTTTCACTGTCTCCACTCATCCATTACCTTCCAGTTATGTTTCAACCCAACCTACTACTTGACTTGTGGCATGGAGGACCTTTCCCCACTAGAGCCTTTGTTGGACAAACCTCCCTGTTTATTTGTGTCTCGGCTCTGAGTTACCTAGGATGTGTTTGCTTACCTGAAACAAGTAGCGCTACCATCGATACAATGTATCTGGAAATGAAATGAATATCTTGCAAAAAATCCCATTCATGAAAAGTAGTGTTTTTCAACATACGTGAATGAAAGGCTAGCCTAATGAAATTGGCTCTGAAAAATATTGTAATGAAATATCTTAAACATTAATGAAAAGTAGTGTTTTTCAACATAAATGAATGCAAAGGCTAAAATAATAAAAGTCCAGATAAAAGTGCGTAGACCAAGGCTATGAAAATCAAAGGCCCAAAAAAGCATTGGTTCCTAAAAGTTCTATCTAAATATTGCTGGTGTTACTTGTATTGAGTTGGATTGTGAGCATTTGTCAAGGTGAGTAGGCTCCTTTGAAGTAGTTCACCCATTTGTGAGGCATTGCCATCCCCTTTGTTATTGTTTGTCCGGCATATGGCTAGAGTGTGTATTCCCTGTCCATATCCAAAGTGTCACAATGTTGAGTTGGTGGTCATCCTTTGTCCTAGCCTTGTAATTTTTAGCCTTCACCCTTCACTAACAAATTGACTACAACTATGAAGTGAGTATGGTCTTGAAATTCTGATATGAGTTATGATTAATAAATGAAACCCTATATATATATGTATTTGATTGATAAATCACCAGTGAAGTGTCTGCTACTTGTTATGATTGTTGCTTAAATGATTTGTAGAACATGTCTTAGCCTTTGAACACATGCAACATATGGATGCCAACTTGAGTTATATTGGTTATCTGATCATTTACAGGTTATTATTTTATCTATTGGATATTGTTGATGATCAGGTAGAGACCTGGAAAGGGTATGAGTATATACCCTAGATGTATTTGGACTCTCTGAGTCTAGTGAGACTACTTGTTTTCAGTTCTGGGCACTTGCAGAGATGATCAAGCTCATTTTACCCTTCTGATGCAGTTTTGCTTCACTAGATGATGTGTCTGTGCAGGGAGATGTTTTTATTGGATCTCCTAGGGCGTTGTATGGGGCATAGGGGGCGCAACCACTTGATTGTACCATAGTACCCCCCTCCCAGAGAGCCTGGTGGGCTCAGTTGGACAATGCAAGTGAAGCAATTAGCTTTAGGACTCTAAATCCATATTAAATAATAATTTATGATATATATTGAAGATGATTGATATTTACAAATGGCACTTGCCTTTATAGGCTTGAGTGTATAAAACAAAGGGTTACACCCTTTTGGATAATAGTTAACTAATTTACTTAATATTTATTTAATATTTGTTACATTGCCACTCCCTTTAAGGGAGCTTTGTCCTCAAAGCTGTGTTAGAGAAATATGTAGTTGTCGAAATTGTTCGGATTCCCATGTTGCATCTTCTTCCGGGAGGTTTTTCCATTTAATAAGGTACTCTTTAATTACTCTTGTCCTTAATCTTCTTTCTCTTGTAGTAATGATATATTCTGGTTCAAAAATAATTCTTCCTTCATCATCTGACATGGGAAGTAGTGTTTGTGCCTACTGGTGTTGACCTATCATACTTATTAAGCATGAAACATGGAAGACATTGTGGACATGACTTGATTTCGGTAGCTCCAATGCATATGCAACGTGGTTGATCTTCTTATTGATTTGATACGGGCCATAAAATCAAGGAGCTAATTTATTATTTCCACCTTTTTTTAGTGAAAATTGTTTATAGGGTTGTAATTGTACAAATACCCAATCTCCAACTTCAAATTCCTGTTCTGTTCGATGTCGATGTGCTTGCTGCTTCATTCTATTCCTTGCAGTGTTTGGATTCTCTTTAAGTATTTGTACAACCTTTTGATTTTCTTCTAAATGGTCTTTTACTGAGGCAACCCTTGCTTGGTTGGTAATGATATCCTTCCATTTTGGGGGTGCATATCCATAGAGGGCTTGAAATGGTGTCGTTTTTGCTGATGTGTGATAAGTAGAATTATACCACCATTCTGCAAGATGTAACCATTGAACCCATTTATTTTGTTTATCAGTTACGAAGCAACGAAGGTAGGTCTCTAAGCATTTGTTGATGACTTTTTTCTGGCCATCTGTCCGAGGATGATAAGATGAGCTCATGTTAACTATCATTCCAATTTGCTTGCAGAATTCTCTCCAAAAATTACCTTTAAACTTGGCATCCCTATCACTCACGATAATCTTGGGAAAACCATGTAACTTGTAGATATTTTTACAGAAGGCTTCTGTGGTTTCTTTTGAAGAATCAATTCTCTTTACTCCTATAAAATGTGCATATTTGGTTAACCTGTCTACTACTACTAGTATTTTGTCTTTCCCGTCTGATATGGGTAGACCTTCAATGAAATCCATAGAAATTTCCTCCCACTTCTGATTTGGAATATGCAATGGATGGAGTAACCCTAGGCTTGAGATATTCTCTGCTTTATTTCTCTGACAAGTGTCACACTCCGCAACACACTTGTGAATGTTCGACATTCATACCCTTCCAGAAGAATGATTGCCTTGCATTATAGTAGGTTTTATAAAATTCTACATGTCCTGCGACGGGGCAGTCATGTGATTCTTTACATACCTTGGTTTTAAACTTAGAGTTCGCACTTAAGTAGATTCGTCCTTTGTACCATAAGAGGTCATTATTCCATTCAAACTTTGGATACTGATTTATGTTGTCAATTATGGAACAAACCTGTGCATTCTTAGCATATTCGGTTCAGATTTCGTCCAAAAATTCTGGGATTACCATTGATACGGCATAGACTTTTACCTCTTCACCTTTCCTTGATAGGGCATTAGCTACTACATTGTCCTTCCCCTTTTTATGTAAAATGTCCATATCGAAGGTAGAGATCTTTTTTATCCACTTTTGTTGTTCAGTTGTTAATGTCTTTTGCTGTAATAAGTGTTGTAGACTATTGTGGTCTGTTCGAATTAGGAACTTGCTTCCCAACAGATATTGTCACCATTTAGTTAATGCATGCATGATGGCAAGAATTTACCTGTTGTAGGTAGACTGTAGGAATTCTCTTTTGTTCAACTTCCTAGTTTCAAAAGTGATTGGATGACCTTCTTTCATTAGCACAGCTCCTATCCCAAATCCTGAAGCATCACATTCAATTACAAATGGTTTTGAAAAATTCGGTGTTTCCAAAACGAGAGTTGAAGAAATAATTTGTTTCAATGTTTCAAAGCATTTTCTTGCTTCATCATCCCATAGAATGAAATTCCTTTTTAGGAGATTTGTTAGCGGAGCAGTGACATGTGCATAGTTCTTGATGAATCTTCAATAGTAGCCTGTTAATCCCAAAAATCCTCGTAATTTTGAAACATTCTTGGGTTGGGGCCACTCCTTCATCGCTTGGATCTTCCTTAGCTCCACCTTAACTCCTTCCTTTGATATTATATGACCGAGATACTCTACTTCTTGCTTCCCAAACGTGCATTTTGACTTCTTTGCATAGAATTGGTTTTCCTTCAAAAGAGATAGAACCTTTTCTGGTTGCTTCAAATGTTCTTTCCACGTCTTGCTATATATAAGGATGTCATCGAAGAATAATAACACAAATTTCCTTAAGTAGGGCTGAAATAGTTCATTCATAGTTGCTTGGAATGTGGCAGGGGCATTAGTTAACCCAAAAGGCATTACTTTGAATTCATAATGTCCTTCATGAGTTTGGAAAACAGTCTTTGCGATACCTTCTAATCTGACCCTGATTTGATAGTACCCTGACCTTAAATCAAGTTTTGAAAAATACTTCACGTCATGAAGTTCATCCAGCATATTGTCAATGAAGGGAATTGGAAACTTGTTTGTAATCGTTATTTTGTTTAATCCTCGATAATCAATGCATAGCCTGAATGATCCATCCTTCTTCCGTACTAACACGACTGGAGCTGCATATGGGCTTCTGCTCTTGGTGATGACACCACACTTCAATAAGTCTTGAACTAACATTTCTATTTCTGTTTTGTGATGGTGGGAATACCGATAAGGTTTAACCTTGATAGGGTGTGACCCTGATTTAACCTCGATTATGTGTTCTATACTTCTTTCAGGTGGTAGCTGCATCAGTAAGTCTTCAAATATTTTTTTATATCTTTGGAGTAATTTTTGGATTTCTTCTTTGAGCTTGTTATGTTCACATTCTTGTCCTTCCATTTGATGGCATTGGATCACCTATGCTGATGCTCCTTTTCAAATGAGACTCTCCATCTGTTGAGATGAAACTACTTGTGTGTCCAGTGGTTGGAAACCATGTAGTTTATAATTTTTTCCTTGTCATTTAAACTTGATAAAGTGTTTTTGGTGATTAGCAGAGTATGTTCCCAATGTTTGTAACCATTGGACTCCTAGAACGATATCCACTCCACCTAACGGTAATGTGTATAGTCCTGATTCCAAGTTGAAGTCCTGAATTTGGAGTTTCACTTTGTGACATTTTCAAACTTTTTCAATTTTCTTTCCATCTGCGACCATCACTTTCATGTATGGAACTGGATGTACAAACAACTTGAGTTTTCTGGCGACTCTTATATCAAGAAAGTTGTGAGTGCTTCCGGTGTCCACTAGCACTATAACATTTTCATTTTTTATATGCCCTTTTAACTTGAGAGTCTATGATTGACTAATGCCTGTCATGGCTGCTAGGGAGATTTTGGCAGTCTCATCACTTCTAGATGCCATATTTGCGGTTGCATCCTCTTCATCTTCTTACTCTTCTTCTTCTTCTTCTTCTTCTAATTCACTATTCTCCTCTACTTCACAAGTATATAATTTCTTTGAGCTATCCTCGGGGCGACACCTATGTTTAGGATTCCATCTGTCTCCACATCGTCAACATTTTCCTTCCCTGATTTGTCGGTTTTCGAGGTTCTTCCTGTCGTCCCTTCTAAGTGGAGGGATGTATTTGTTTGTATTGGCCTCTCGATTTGTCTCGATGTTTCTCTGTGAATAAGACTTCCCTTTGTATGTTTGGAAGTTGTCAAATTTAGCCTCGGCTGCTTTTGCTTTCCGTCTTGCTGCCTCAACATTTGCTATGTTATGCATTTTTTACTCTTTTTGTATGTAAGGCTTAAGTCCTCCCACGTAAGTTTCTAGTTGTTGTTTGTTTGTTAATCCAAATACTCTGGTAGCGAGTGATTCCCATTGGTGTGTGAATTATTCGATGTTTCCTTTTTGCCGTAACCTAGTAAGCTTTGAGAAAAATTCATCTTCATTGATTCCTTGAAAACTTTTGAGGAAATCATTTTTGAACAAATTCCATGTGTATGCAAAGTTGTCACCTTTCCACCACATATACCATTTATAGGCATGGTTTTCAAGATGCATAGATGCATACTTCACCTTTTCTACACATGTTGTGATGTTATAGATATCGAAGTATTCTTCTGCTTTATTTAACCACGCAACGCATTGTTCGTTGTTTCCACTGAACTTTGACATTTTTATTTTTACTTTTGGGGGATGCACTACATAATGCTGATTCCTTCTTGTCTTGTTGCGTGGTGGTGATCCTGAATTGCTGGCTGAAGTACACGACATATTTGAATCGTCTTTTTGTTTGTGGCGATATTTTGTCTTTTTCTTTTCCATCATCCCCATGAATGTATTTAACTTGTCATTTAGTTCATCTTGTTTTTCCTTCATCCCGTCTAATTTGTCATCTAGAATTCTATCTAACACTGAAACGACTTCCTCTCTGATTTCATTTTTCATCTTTATATTGCAATTTTTTATTTTTTCCTTTAAATCTTCTTGACTCTTACTAACGCGCTCATTGAAATCCTTCTCCAAATTTTCGATTTGGGCCTTTAACTCCGTCGTCATGCTTCTGAGGTGTGGTGGTGAATAATTAGACCCAATTTTGGCTTATGAGGATGAATTATATTCGAGAGAATTTTTTTTTTGTGTGTGCTTGATTTAGTAATAATAATAATATAATAATTATTATTATTTTGAAATATTAAAATATAATAATAATTATTATTTTGAAATATTAAAATATAATAAAGTTTTATATTTATTTAACTTTATTATTATTATTATTATTATTTTTGTTGAATGGTTCTACGTGGAAGCGCGAATGAGTGGTCACAGATGGAGGAGTGGAGGGTGCCGAACAGGGACGTGGAGAATGGAGGTGGAGTAGTTGGGGATGGAGGAGGTGGCAGAGGGATGAATGACGTGGAGTAGTTGGGGGGTGGCGGATGGAGGCATGCGGTGGGGAGAAGTGGTAGCGCACGGGGGAAAATGGCAGCGACGGTGGTGGGTGGGGAATGTGCAGAAGATGGGTGGGAGGATGCACAGAAGGGGAGAGTGGCAAGGAAGGAGTTGGGGAGATGGAGTGGCATGGAGATGAGACTGCGAAGGGAAGTTTAAGTGCACTGAGGTTGAGCGTGCGGGGGTGGAGAGTGGATGGAGGCGAGACGAGAGGCTTGGAGAGCAGAGGGAGGCATATAGCAGATTGTGTTGGTGGTGGAGCAGGGGATGTTGGGTGACGTAGGAAGAAGTGGTGCGAGGGGCAACAGGTCATAGATGATGGAGGATGGTTGGAGTGCAGAAGTGTGGACGTAGAGCAGCAGAAGAGAAACGAAAACTAACAATAGCTGGTTGCAGTATGACGACGGCTTGGAAGAGTAGGCGTCTCGGCTCTGATACCAAATGAAACAATCAGCTTTAGGACTTGAAATCCATATTAAATAATAATTTATGATATATATTGAAGATGATTGATATTTACAAATGGCACTTTCCTTTATAGGTTTGAGTGTATAAAACGAAGGGTTACACCCTTTCGGATAATAGTTAACTAATTTACTTAATATTTATTTAATATTTGTTACAGCAGGCACCCTAGGAGGATGTTTTGGCAGGTTTACGTTTCTCGAGGCAGAATAAAAAGTGATTAAATGGCTACTGAAGAAATCAATTTGGGATACCGAGACGAGGAAATGGCATGGGATGAGTCATGATGATGATGAGAGTGATGTCCTCTAGACCTTCTCTAGTAGTTGCAGCACCAGACTAGGCCCACACCTATTTTTGGGACATTTTTATATTATTTTTCTGGGGCTTTTGGGAGGCTCACGATTTCCTCAAGGAGGCACAAAGTAAAAAAATTAAAATATTATATTATTTTATTGTGCCATGAGAACACCCAGAGGGAGTTAGTTAACACTCCATGGACCCACCATGTTCTTCATTTATCTCTTGTTGAGTGGGGTACCCTCTTTATGGGTGATCTAGTCCACTTTGGTACTTTATGGTTATATTGATCCATGTATTGTATGTTGAGTTCATCTCAACCATTGATTAGAACATTTATATCATTTAATATTAGGCACCTGTTTTGAAAGTGGTTAGGATTTTGGTTTTCTCGTTCCTATTTAAAGGAGAGAGCTTCTCATTTGTAAGGGGTCTTTGGCTCTTGGATCTGATTAATAGAAAAAATTTCTTGTGGATATTTTTTGGATCTCCTTTGCATCTCGTGTTCTTTGATGGTGATTGGAAAGTTTTTTGCTTCCTAGCATTCAAGAAATTTGTGTGAGATCTATATTTTTTTGGGATCATTGTCTTTTCTACAGGAGGGCGACTTCATCTTGGGCGGTTTTGCAGGGGGACCTCAACTCGTTGGGACTGGTTTCGTCTGTAACATGGGTTTTCATTAGATTCATTGTGATCTATGATTACATCTTGTTATTTTTCTGTAGATCTTGTCTTTTTCTCATGACACAGTAAATCTGATATTGTTGACATTTGCTTGTGCAGGAGAGAGGGCGCATTGGTCACTTGGATCAAACATTGGGCCTAGAAGTCACACGGGTCTTCTCAAATTGATTGGGATAGCAGGGATCATCACCTTCAAGGAATCTACAAGGATTTCTAGGTAAGATATGTAGGTTAGTTCCTTTCTTCTAGATCTCAACCCATTGACACATGATTTTCTTCATTTTTACTGAAAATTCCATAAATAATAAAAAACAAAAAAAACACTAAAAAATAAACCGCTCAATCTCTGGAAAAACCGTTGCTGGGTTTTGTAGATCGGGCCTCCTCTCACCAATTCACCCGTAACGCTGAGCTAATTCTACCTGGTTTTTCCTAGATCTAGAAAACTGTCTGCTCAAACTCCAACACTCCTCATGAAATTCTGACTTTTTTCGGGATTTGATTTTTCTGGCAAAATTCCTTCTTGGGTTTGTAGATCAGGTCCTCCTCTCTCCAAATCACCTTCAACGCTGAGATATGTGCTGACAGATGGCCCTAGATCTGAGAAAATATCTTCCAAGATCCTAGCGCTCCTCATCATTTTTCTGACTTTTTCCCTCCCGTCTACCATTGATCAGCTCGACGATCTACAGGGAAAGATCTCAAAGGAGATCAGACGACGGAGAGAAAATCTGACGAAAATCAACGATCTCAAACGGTCCCACAGACTGAAACCAAATCGATGGTTCAGAATCCACCCGCAAAAATCAACTGTGCGGATAGCCCGAGTTGCGGGGTCGGAAGTTATGAGAATGGCAATCTCACTTCTCACAACCCGCATTGGGAACATATCAACGACATACAATCATCCCGTGAAGATCGACGGTGTGGAAACCTAAACTTGCAGGGTTGGGAATTGTGAAAATCGCGACACCACGATCCTACATCCCACAAGTTGCAGAAAGGAAATTGCGGAAACCACGATCTGTGAACTGTCATTCCGCATCCCGTAGACTACATAAATGGTGATTTCTAGCAGAAAACCCAACTTTTTTTCGTTGAAGTCTTGGATCGATTTGATTATTCAGGACATTACTGATCTGGCCAATCTACCCTGCAAGTAGCTCGAAATGCATTGATAGAAAACATACATAGATGCCTATAATTGTAGTTATTCAAAGGAACAATGCATTGATTCAACACAACAACATGTTCATCACATTCCATCAAGCAATTTACAATACAATAATACTACTATAGAGAATAACATAGACAAGAACACTTATCTTGAATAGAACTTGTCCCTCAAGCAGCTATGTCGCTGCAACATTCCACCCAACCATAGGCCAGTGTACTCTTTAATATCTCAAAAACACTGCCACCCCCGAGCTGGGAATGATCTTCGCCAAGGAATAAGGAACACTAACAGGCTTCACCCATAGCTAAGGATACAATTAAAATTCAGTCAAGGCAACACAGTTGGGTTTATTAGACTTACATAAGAAGTGGTTTACACTTAGCCAAATTCACATGAGACACAACCAAGCCAACATATGGGTTTATCAGGCTACCAGCCAAGCCATCCTTCCAGTTGGGTTTATCAGGCTGTCAAGGAGGTGGAAAGACTAACTACTAAGCTAGTGAGTGTTGTAAAGGAAAGTATCCTATGGCTAGGGTTTAAGAGGCCATCAACATACTGGGGTTGAAAGAGAGATGCACAATGTTCAGCAAGCATATAACAACAAGTTTTAGAGATCAGAAAGCTCCACACCTGATTAACTGAAGGCTGGTCCAAGCTTTCTCTTCAATCCTCTTCTTGCTCCTCTCACTCCAAGAGACCTGCAAAACAAATTATACCTTCCTCAAACCATTATGACCACATATAAAACAATGATAATCAAATAAACATGAAACAATGATCTGAATAACATCATCATATGATCATAAACAGAGATTCAATCACACATTGAACAATGATTTGGGAAGAAGAAGGACATCACATCTTTATTAATCTTGAAAACAAGTACAAGTATACCTTCTCTTCAAGTTCGGTACCTTCACTCGAGCCTTTTGATCCTGGTTTCTCTGCTCTCTCCATACTCAACTGTTTCCTTTATAATGTATTTCGGCTATCGTCTTCCCCTCTAACCTCACACATTAGGGGGCATATGTTATAGCTCAAAATGAAACTTCTTTTCCTATTACCACTTTCCCATGATCCCGTCGCATGTAGACATTTCCATGATGACCCTTCATGAAAGTCATTGAAAGTCACTGAAAAAACACCTATCTTGGAGGACCCATATCTTGAGTTTTGTAACTCCGTTTGACCTTATCTCTACACCGTTGGAAAAGTATTTCAGTTAGCTAAAACTTTCCAGAAGACACCAAAGTCTGAAAATGCCCAGAAATACCTTAAAAATGCATTTTTTGTCCATTCAATATTTTCCATAAGGCAAACCCACGAATGTGCCTCTTAGCATTTAAACATTAAAACATGAGTTAATTGGAGATTAGTTAAGTCATTTAACTTAATTTCCTTAACTACTGTAACTTCTCCAACCTTTGAAACTACCTTATTTCACCCATATAAATAGAGGTAGGGAGGTCCATGAGTGGGGACTTGGATTTTTGCATTGTTATGCTGGAGGAATTGGAGCTCTCTTTGCCCACACCTTTTCCCTAGAAGCATTCTCCTTGCGTTGCAGAGCTTGGAGGCTGAGTTCTTTGGAGAAGAGAAGCAGCAGAACCAGATCAAGGTTTCGTGAGGTGCCGAACTTGAAGAGAAGGTATACTTGTACTTGTTTTCAATATTAATAAAGATGTGATGTCCTTCTTCTTCCCAAATCATTGTTCAATGTGTGATTGAATCTCTGTTTATGATCATATGATGATGTTATTCAGATCATTGTTTCATGTTTATTTGATTATCATTGTTTTATATGTGGTCATAATGGTTTGAGGAAGGTATAATTTGTTTTGCAGGTCTCTTGGAGCGAGAGGAGCAAGAAGAGGATTGAAGAGAAAGCTTGGACCAGCCTTCAGTTAATCAGGTGTGGAGCTTTCTTATCTTTGAAAATTGCTGTTATATGCTTGCTGAACATTGTGCATCTCTCTTTCAACCCCAATATGTTGATGGCCTCTTAAACCCTAGCCATAGGATACTTTCCTTTACAATAGTGAGCTCATCCCCAGAGCTATGAACACCCACACTAGATCTAGCCTGATTTCTAAACAATTACATGCCCAACACAAGGAAGCATTCCCTTCTTTGCTACACTGTCACTCAGGCCATGCCTTCCCTTCTAGTGCTATACATGGCATGCAAAGAAGAAAACCAGCCTCCTATATTGGTCTCTGAGGTTCTTTCACACACCAGGTTTATCAAGCAAGTCAAGACTCTATTTCCATTCCTTCAATCAATTCAAATGCCAAACATGGATGCACACACACATGGATCTACGTCCTGGGATTTATCAAAACGTAGTAGATGCCATGGATTACATACACACACCAAAACTTACAAATTTCTAAACATTGTCGGTGCCAGACCGATTGCTGCAAAAATTCCAAACGAAAGCGTTGCCGGACTTTCAAAACAAAGGCACAAAATTGGATTAAGGGAATTCTTGTTTAGGAAAACAACGTAAAGACGGGAGAGAACATGAGAGAAACAATCCACATTGGGAAAACCCAAAACGTGAAGGATCCAACTTGCTAGACAGGAGAAATTCATGAAAGGTTCAGACTCACAATCCTTTTTTTTGCTTGCTTGCTGCTGTGTGAATGCTCAATTGGTTTCCCAAAAATGGTTTGTTCAGTCCAAATCGTGAGGGAAGCTGGAACGCTCTCGCATGAGGGAAAGGTTTCCGTTTTTGGTGTTTTCTTTCCCAAGAAATTGAAAAAACATTTTTTTCCAGAATTGGTTCTTTTCCCAATTCGAATTTCCCCACTCTCCCAACCCCCCACTCCCTCATCCTTAGGAAAAATCATGCCCCCATCTCATTTAGTTGCGTTGACATAGCCGGTTGTGGGTTTTAATTAAAAATTGCAATTTTAACATGATGTCTAGCTTTTTAATGTTTAGCTAGCATAAAAAAAATACCATCGGCCACATCTTAATTGCCAAAACATACATACTAAATAAATGGTGGGTATTTTGCCTAGCTCCACGCGATGATTATTTACATCATTTATTTAAATGCAACGGGGTCAAAACCAGGGTGTTACAGCTACTTTTCAGCGTGCTATGGACATTGCTTTTGCAGAAGAGAAAGATAAATTTGTGGTTGTTTATATGGATAATATCACTGTTTATTCTAGGTGCGACATGGAACATATCAAACATTTGGAGAAATTTTTCCTGAAATGTAGGAAACATGGCATATCATTAAATCTCAGGAAATCTAATTTTGCATTGGAAGAAGGAAAATTGTTAGGACATATCATTTCAAACGATGGTATTAAAAAAGATCCAGAAATAGTTGGTGCAATTTTAAAGGTTGAGGATCCTAGGAGCAAAAAAGAAGTACAATCATTCATTGGCCAAGTAAATTTTTGAGGAGGTTTATTCCTAGCTTTGCTGAAATATTGAGGAATATTACCATCATGCTGAAGAAGGAGGAACAAATAAAGTGGACAATGGATGTCAGGAAGTCTTTCAAGGATATTAAACAATCCATCACAGAAGCTCCAGTTCTGGTAAGTCCAGATTTCAATTAAGATTTCCTGATATTTTCTTATGCATTAGAACATACTATTGCTGGAGTCTTATTGCATAAGAACAATCAAAATGTTGAACAACCCATAACTTTCTTTAGTAAGGTATTAAGAGATGAAGAACTGAAATATGATATCATGGAAAAGCATGCATATGCTTTGGTGAAATATTTGAAATATTTCAAAGTGTATCTTCTTCATTCACATATTATTGCATATGTTACAAGTAATGTGGTGAAGAGTATTCTCACACAGCCATATCCAGAAGGGAAGATATCAAAATGGATTGTTGTACTATTAGAGTACGATATTGAAATCAAGCCTACCAAGTTGATAAAAAAAAAGGACTTGCAAAAATGATTACAGACTCTAATTGTGAATCCTTACAGCTTAATTTCTTGTCCAACCACTCAAACCAGTTTGATACAGGGATACACATAATGCTTGATTTTTCTACGTCTCCATGGTACTATGATAATGTATATGTTTTCCAAAATATGCAAGCTCCTGCAGGGCTAAGTAAAACAAGAGAAAGATCTGTGAAGTTGAAAGCTGCAAAGTTTTGTATTTTGAATCAATACCTATATTGGAAGGATCCTGGTGGTGTGCTACTAAATTTCCTATAGGAGAATGAAGCTCAATAGACAATGAAGGAGTTCCATAAAGGAGATTGTGGAGGGCATCACTCATGGAAGGTGACAACAAATAAGATTCTGAGAGCTTGTTTTTACTGGCCCTCAATGTTTTCTTATGTTTATAAGGAGGCCACTACATGTCACCAATGCCAGATTTTTGATGGTAAGAGGAAACTGGTTCCCCTTCCTCTTAATCCAATTTCAGCAGAGGCACCTTTTTAGCAGTGGGGATTAGATTTCATTGGGGAAATTAATCCAAATTCTCCAGGTCAACATAGATGGATTCTTACAACAACAAACAACTTCAAAAAATGGATTGAAGCAATACCTACAAGGAGAGCTACAAATGTAGTGACCATGGATTTTCTTGAAAATAATATTTTGTCTAGGTTTGGTTGTCCCAGAAGGATTGTGACATATAATGTAGCTTCTTTTAAATCTAAGAAGATGATAAGTTTTTGTCATAAATATCATATCAGTCTTAACGATTCTACTACTTACTATCCACAGGGTAATGGATTGGCAGAGTCTTCTAACAAGACTTTGGTGAGAATAATTAAGAAATTGTTAGAAGAAAACAAAAGGGCTTGGCATACAAAACTGAAATATGCTTTGTGGGATGACATAATCAACACAAAAAGGGCAATTGGGATGTCACCATTTCTGTTAGTATATGGAGCTGAAGTTGTTTTTCTGGCATCTTTGGGAGTGTCAGTCATGAAATTGTTGCATGAGCAAGAGGAAGAACCAAATCATATGCAAAGAAGGATAAATCAAATAATAGAACTGAATGAGATGGGATAAAAAGCTTATGATAAAGTGCAAATACATCAAGAAAAGATGAAGAACACTTTTGATATAAAGGTTAAGGAAGAACAATTCCAGATTAATGAATTGGTTTTGAAATGGGATGCTCCTAGGGAAGAAAAGCATGAAAAAATTGATCACATGTGGGTAGGTCCATACATCATTGCAACATATAGAGGGGGAAATTCATTCATTTTGCAGCATCAGTATGGGTCTCAGCTGAAGGGAGGCCCTGTAAATGGAAGATTCCTAAAACATTACTTTTCTTGAGGGAAGGAGGTATTTTTTGTACTATAGTCTGTATATATTTCTTTACTTTAAAATCAGTACAGATGGTGAGCCAAAGGATTTGAAGCCCACAGAGAAGGCCCTAAGATATGGAGGGGTAGCCATGTTTCTTTATTTTTATTTTTATGTCCAAAAAAAAATCCAAAGGTGTGAAAGGATGGGAAACAACCCAATGGATTAGGCACTGGTCTACAAGGTTCTTTGCTACCTCGCAGGGAGGATAGCATCCCCAATTGGAGCCATCTGTTAGCACTATTTTGGGCTAAGTGGTTGGAAGGGGTTAGGCTAGTGCAATGAAGATGAAGGTCTGCTAATTTTTTATATCATATGACCTACATGTTTGTTAATGGAGTTCTCGAAGTGTTATGAAGGGTTATTCCTAGGCTTGGAATGCAAAATAATTGAAAACCCTAAATTCTAACCTTGCAAATGAGTTTGAAAATCAAAATCCGCTCAGAATTATATGGTGGCATAAATGGATGACGTGGATGTACAACAAATAAAATCAAAGGTTGCAAATGATTTTGCAAAGGTAAGATACTCGGTCTAAATAAATTTTGATATAGGCGGAAGAATGTTGACCTACAAGAAAAATCGACCGCTATATGAATGGATGGAAGCAGATTGATGGTTGTAAGCCATTTCGCTGAATGAACATGCAAGAATGAATGAAGTTTCCATATCAACCAAATCAGGTAAGCCATTCATTTTTCAACGACTAAGATCAGATGCAGAAAGAAATCCACAGCGAAGGATCATTTCGCAATATCAACTTGCACGAGAAAATTGAGTTTTAAAATTTGTGAAATTGTTTAAGGGCCCACATATTTCAATGGTGACGATCTAGCGAAGAAATGATCTATGAAGGATATGGATTTCGCAGATACAACATGTATGAATAAATAAACTTTTCGAATCTATGAAATCCGGTAGGCCCAACAAACTTGAACGGTGGAGATCTAGATGGGTTCTTGATCCACGGTCCAATTTCACAATATGAACTAGTAAGGGGTAAGCTATGTTGGAGATTTGAAAAATTGGGTAGGAGATTTATCTTCCAGCGGCTCAGATTAAACTCCAATCCCGATCTACGATCAGCAATCATTTTCGCAGATTGAAGATGCAGAAACAAATGAACTTTCCAAAGTTGTGAAATTTCGTAGGGACCACACCATTGGATGGTCGAGATGGATGCAGGTTTAATATCTATGGTTGAGGATCATTTCAAAACTCAAAGGTGCAAGGAAGAAGAAAACTGGCGGATTTTCAAAATGGAGTTAAAGATCATGAGAAATGAAGGGTGCAAATTTGATCCCAGGGAGATCTATGGTCCAAGATCATTTTGCAACCAAAAATTGCTCACTTTGAGTTTAAAAGGAAATTTGTGAAATTGGTTAAGTCAGGTGAAGTTAAATGGCTTAGATAGATCCGCATCCAGATCAATAGCTATAATTCAATTTGTAATTGTGATCTTCATGAAGGATAATGAAGGCAACGTTGCAAAGGAGGGAAACATAAGACTTAAGCTGGGAGAAAGATCGACGACACAGGATGAATCATGCAGGATGGATGGCTAAGAACTATTTCCACTGCAAAAGGTGCAAGACTGATATAAAGATAAAAATAATATAAAAGTACCATGCACGTGGAATTAGGGCATTATTTATTCTCTGCATTGGAAAATGAAAGCTAAGGACTGCACGGAAGCAACAAACGCACACGAAATCCTTGGACCACTTGTCAACACACCAGGTAGGCCTTTTGTCTCCATTGGAAGTATTTAAATGGCTCAAATTGAAGAAGTAGAAGCCCTGAACTTAGAATACCAGAAAATTGAGGAGTTGTTTGAAGACAAAGATGCATAAATCTTTGATACTATATTTCCTAATGGACCTATTGATGTTTTCAAACAAAAGTTAAAACTTCTTAAGGATTAGGGAAAAGATATTCACAATGTCTACCATCCTTTTTCCATTATTTCACTACTGACCAAACCCTAAACTGCCCTGAATTCTTTGACTGGTGTGCCATTAATTACTCCTCTGAAAGAGTGATTATGGATGCTACTAGTTCAAAAATACTTTTCCTAGTCAATCCTCTCGTCGTTAGAAATACCCTATCAATTCCTGCTGAGTTCACCCTGAAGTCCAAAGAGTATAATGAAGAGTCCATAGCTCAATATTTTAGAGATTCCACAATCGAAAAGAAACATGATTTCTTCAAGATTTGTTTCAAACCTGATGTTCAGTTGCAAAACCAACCATTTCCATTTGATGCTAACCTTTTGAACGAGGAAACCCAATGTGTTATAACCCCGATGAGTCAGTTTTTAGGGTTAGATACATACAAGTATGTCATTGAATCCCTTATGAGCCTATTGTTTACTCTGAGTTCTTGTCCAGTTGATTCTGAGGATTCTAGTCAGTTGGTACAATCCCCATGCCTTAAATTTGATGAATTCTTGGTTAAGAATATTCATTCTCAACTAATGGATTTCCACAAGACCAAAAGTTTTAGATTTGAATCCTATTTGTTGAAAATGTTTTTGGCATTCAATCAGGAAAACCTACAGTTTCCTGAGGTGGTACTTACAGAGGAAATGAATAGGGACTACAACAAGTTTATGAATTTCCTCATGTCTGAAGTGTACAATGCTATTTTTAAGAAGAAGTTACCCATGGTGTTACCATAAATGAAAGACATTTTACAGTTTTCTCCAGAACAAAGAATTGGTGATTGGTTTCTTTTTGAACAAGGAACAATAATCACGTTATATGACTTTGTTCATCAGCCTTATTTATTACCTACATTTTTTACAACTGGAGTGTTTGCTGTGGAATTGATTAGAAAGAGAGTAATAGTGGAGACTAAACATTTCTTGAATTTTAAGAAGTATACCGAGATCCACTTTCCATGGGCTATAGGCCCATTTATCATTAAAAATAAAGCTTCCCTCTCCATTATTGAAAATTTGTTGAAAGAGACGGGGTTTCTAACTGAAGCTGCTATAAACTACGACCCCCATCACATCATCTCAATCAGAAGACATGTTCGAAAAAGGAAGCCCTTTGAGCATTTTGAAGTTGCAGGTTTACCAGAAGCTGCAAATTGGTTAGACTATCCCCATGAGACTCAAAGGGATATTGATATGCATGAAGAATCAACTTCCTCTATAAGGGAAATTACTTCACCATAGTCTGCCACTTCTAGTTTGTTCCCAGTAGATGAGAAATTACACCCTTAGCCAATTGCTCTGAAAGGATCAACAAGAAAGATTTCTCAGATGCTATGGATACAGACAAGGGGGACACAACCAAGATTCCAAAGAAGCAGAGAGTTGAAGAAGGACATCTTATTCAAATGACATAAGACAAAAGTAAGAAAAAGATGAATGTGACAGGTCCTTCCTTTGAAGTAAAATAATATGCATTTGCTGATACACCAACTAATTCTGCTTCCTCTGAAGTTGTATGCAAAAGTATGGAAAATATCTAGTCAAGATGTATCTCTTGTCATTGTTAGAGATTATTCTCAGAACACTCTAAATTTGGCCTTAGCAACCAAGAATAGGGTTGCTGAAATTAAGATGAACTTAGAAAACATTCCCATTCTTGATATGAAACATCTACATAAGCAAACTGGGGACATTCTTTTTACTGATCTGTTGAAAGCTACACTGAAGCTCTCAAGATTGCATACCGGCAAGAGCAAAATTTAGAACTAGCTAAGACAAGAGAAGGTGGAGTGCATAGCCCACCAAGCACAGATAAAGAAATTACGAACAGATTCAGTCATCTAGACCTTATCTTGAATATGCGTTAGATAAAGAGGCTGTGATTCAGTCATCTAGATAGATTGTGATAGCAGCAAATGATAAATTAAATAAGAAGCCAATTGATTATGCCAAAAATGCCATAAACTTTTTGAATGGATTAACATAGGATGATTTGAAGAATGCAAATATTAAGGATAGAATAATAATCATAACCTGGGCCAGGAAAGTAGTGAACAAGTATCGACATTTGGACACAGTCTAGACCAAAATTGACATCATGGCACATCAATTAAAGCTTTTTAGAGATATGTTTGATCCTTTATTTACCCATTTTTTTGGGAAGAAAAGGGTACTATGCTAACTTAGAAGGAATATCAAGACAAGTTGATTCAATGCAAGTTGGATCACACAAATTTTGCTGATATGAACCAATTGTTATATGGAAAAACGATTGTAGACAAGCTGGCAGACGAATTTGAAGTGTTCTTTGCTTTCAAGGAAGCGTGTGCACACTTGAAAAATTATTCTTATGGGGATCGTATAGAATTGCGTGTGTTATCAAAGGAGATGTCCACATTGGAATTTCCATCTGCGGACCAACAAAAGATAGTGGAAAAATTTAGAAGGACCAAGTACACGTTGCATGGTTGAAGACATGGAAGATCGTGGAGAATTTGCTGCTGAAGAATAGTTATTAGGAATTTAGTCTTTCTAGAATATGTTAGTAGTTAATAAGTGTTGAATGACACATGTAGAGGCAGTTATGCTTATTTTTAACAGCTTGTTTTATTTTAGATCATGGAGAAATTGTATACGAACCTCCCAATGCTATGAAAAAAGGGTTGGAACCCGTGACAACTGAGTTATGTACTTTGAGACTTATCTTTAATAAATCACATAGCCGAAGCTGGCCTTTTCTTCAAAGATTCATGTGTTGTTCAGGATTACAATATGTTTTTCCCTTCTTATTGTGAATGTTTTTGTGTTATTTCTTTTCATTTTGTATTCCTTCATGTCTGAAATGAATGTTTAATGGTTAATAATTCATATGTATATGCTCCGGCTATTATTTTTAGATATTCACCAAGCCTTTCCTCTAAAGTTAGCACTGGATTCATCTCTGATATGCCCATGTTAATGGATTGTTCATTATCTCTTCTTTTACACCAAACTAAATCATTTTGACTGTAACTGAATAGCTATCTTGCCTTTGTTGAAGTTTCCATGCAAATAACATTGTGATTGATAAATATATATTTTGACTCCAGAGCCCAATGTTTACTTTCCATGTTTCAACCAACAATACAATCTGATTCTTTATTTTATTTACATATATGGTCTAGTTAAACAACCATTGAGAGATCCCTCTCTGGAGAGAAAGAAGCCAACTTTATTTCCTAAAGCTTGGTTTTGTGGTTACCTTGAGATTTCCTTCTTACAATCTGAGGTACATTTTGAGTGATAACAAAGGGATCTTTAATTTGCATAGAAATTTATTCCTTAAATAATTCAAAGCATAATGGTATTTTAATTTTTCCTTCAACATAATTCATTGTTTTAATTTTTTTTGGAAGCAGAGAGATCTTTGTTTAGAAAAGATTGTGAATTATAAATGGCCAAATGCCATTGTGGTCAAAGACATCTCATCAACGAAACATTTATAAATAATATGTGGCCAAAATCTAGATTAGACAAGTCTGAAAAGATATGGCCGAAGGTCAGATCAACACAAAGCTCTAAACATAAATCTATTATATAAAATTTGAAATATATAAATGAAACAAAGAAGGTTCATTTCTTATCAAATATCCAGAATACTAATAAACATTGTTAACCCTTTTTCCAAAAGAGGTGACTTTGATTAGAGATTTTGATGTGAAATCTATAATCCCACCATTGTCATTTGTCAAAGGTCCTTCATCCTTGTTAGATGGCCCCTATGCTTTGATACGCCTAATCGGAGAATATGCTTGATCCTCTAGTGTTGTGATATTTTCTAACCTTCTTTTACTCTTAGCATGTTCTCTAATATGATAGGCATATTAGCACGAGATGTTACATGCATGCATTATGATGACTCATATACTTAGATTATTGTTTGACTTTGAGACTAACCTTAATGTGGTTCTTCTAGCTTAATAAGTGTGTTAGTACGAGGTTAATTTGTATCTTGATGAATTAAGTCAAGTGATTTTCATCAATCTCATGATATTTCGCCTAGCCATTTTCATCTCGTTATCCAATTCACCCATCTCCTCCACACTTCCCCTTTGTGAATGATCTATCTTTGGTAATAATAAATGGACTCATTCTATTCCAATATATGAAAGCATCAAATAAAGCTAAAAGGGTCTTGTACTCTCCCAAAAATGGTTTGTTGAATAAATTAAATGAAAACGAAAAATATAATGAGAGATACTCTCTATCACAAATGTTAGATTCCATTGTCCCAAGTTGTCAAAGCCATATATAAAGAAAATGGGAATAAACTGTTGAAAGGGCTAAATGAAATGCAAATAAATAAATTATCAAAAGAAAACTAAAACTAAAATGGATCACAGTATAAAGGCGTGAGAATGGATGACCCATGACAACACTTCCTAAGGAACAAATCTAAAAGAAACATCAAAATGCATTAACTCCTGAAGGTTAAGGATAAACCAACACATGCATGTTACTATGATGGTTATTTCACACAAGTCCCCTTTCTTCCCTATGTACATACTTCATTCATGCACCCTTACTTGACTTAAGCGAAGCTATGCACGTTGAATTAATATTAAGACATGTAAAATGGTTTTGAGGGTTACACTAATGTTAGACTTAAATGGGTAAAATTATTTTTATTGAGTTATTATTTAAAGTATGGTTGTAACTTATATCTTGTGAATACTATTATTATATTAGATAAGCATTTGCTTAAATTTTGATGATGGTTAACTTTATTACATGAGAAAGTTTATTTACACACATGTTGTGACTTGATTGAATGCTCTGAATTATGTCATTTCAACACCGTCGGTTGTAGATTGGCCATAGAATTCCGAAAAGTGGTTATAATAGAAAATCCGAAAAATATTGAGAAAGTTGGAAATTCCATAACCATTTTTAAAGTCTTGCACCATAATTATCTCATGTACTATTTTTGGACCATTTATGATGGAACACCCTCTTTCTTGGGCCATATATTGTGTAATTTACCACCTATCGACCATGATTTGATGGGGGTTCCCTCTTCTCTTTAAGGATTTGTTGAGGATTGACCATTATTATATCTATTTTGCCTCATTTTGGAGTATCCCTAGGTTGGATTTAGAGTTTTTGCACTTTTATTATTGTTTTATTGTAGATAAGGTTGAACTTTTTTCCTATACAAGAGGGTTCATTTCTCATTCTCATTATTGTTGAGCATTGGAGATAAATATGATCACTTTGCAATCTAAAGGTTTTGTCTATTGTTCTTCTTCTATGGTTGGCACAACTTAGTGATTCTTCTTGTTGAGGTAACATGCTATCTTCTTCATTGTAGGGTTTATGCCCCTAGTTCATTGAAAGAGTATGTTTGATCCAATGGAATGATCTTATCATTTTGTGCTTTAGTTTTCTTGTTGGTTTGTAGTTTTCCTACCTTCGCAGAGGCTGCAAATTTGACGACAAAAGCTAGTTGGATACATCCTAAGGTGTGACTTGAAGATGTGATGTAGTAATGGTCGCTCTTCCTCGATGAAGGATTGCATGAAGCTTCAATAGCTTGGTGTTGGAGACATTTACCATCATACACACTCTTTTGGTCAAATTGGCCTAGTTAAACCACTATCCTAAGTTTAATTGACATCAGTGGAGCATTAATTTCCATCATCCAGTCACACCCACGCCTACCTACAGTCAAGGAGGCTAACTTAGCCTTCTCCTATAGTCAAGGAGGCTAACTGGAGCACTCCAGGGGTGATCTGTGTGACATTAATGCACCTAATTGCTAACTGGTGGTTACAATCAGTTCAACCAGTCAGTTACAATCAGTTAAGGCGCCTCCAGTCATTAAATATATTATTTAATGATCTGGAGTCAACAAGGTGCCTCCACCAACTTCTGATGGTCAGTTCAGCTTCAGTTAACCTCATCGGGGTTCATTGGAGTCATGCAACACTAGCACTTGATGGTTGGATTGCTATGACATGTGTTTGATCTCCTTCAGTTGAGATTCAGTCATTTATTGCACTCCGAATTCAGTTAGGGTTTGGTGAGTCAATTAGGGTTTTGGTCAAGTGGTTAACTGAGTGAGATTGAATGGTTGAGAGTCAGTTAAGCTAGAATAACTCACTGAATTCGAATTGTCTCCTTAGTTATTCGAATTCTTCATGGAGTTAAGCCATTGCTCAGCATTGGAATTGTAACCCTTTATTGTTTATTAAATATACAAAGAGGAAACCATTTTATGGTTCCAGTTATTTCCAATTCATGAGTATTTGTTAATAATTCTTTGATGATTTTGATTCCTAGTTCCTAGATCATGTGCAAGAATTAATATGGTATCAGAGCTTACAGCGGGACGAAGATCAATCTCTCAAAAACAAGATTTTTGACAGATTTCTCCATGAAATTTGAGCAATAGCTCAAAAATCCGGCACTGCACCAGAAGCCAAGGCTTACCACTCAATATCCCAAGTAAAGAACTTGTTGATCAAGATTGCTTGATTGACTATGCTGGGTGTGATGAAAGCCTAGAATGTGCATGTTGTCTAACCTTACGGTGCCCCTTTTGTTTTGATTTGCAGGTTTTATCAGATACAACTTCGAATGGACTCATCAATCCCTCTTCTCACCCCATTCACAAGCTATTCAGAATGGAAGTTGAAGATGATTGCATCTCTGAAGAGACGAGGTCTCTATGAGGTGTCTATTGGACTTGGAAAAGATTCTTATGAGAATGAGAATGACTGGCTAAATGACGATGATAGAGCTTATGGAGCAATATGTCTAACCCTTTCTGATAACTTGTACTACCTTATTGATTCTGCTGAATACACAAAGGAAGTCTGGACAATATTGGACAGAACCTTCAGCAAGCACAATGAGGATCATAATAGTACTTTGGAGATTACAGCCAGCACCACAAGAGTTCTTTTCTTAAAATACTTAGCCTCTACTCTCTCTGATGAATTTGTTCAAGATGAAGATGAAGCAGAATCTTCTACACATTCAATTCGAATTGAAGAAAGTCTCCATGAAGTGACTCCTTCTCCTGATGCTCCGGAAGTTCATGAGATCTCTGATATCTCATCTTCTCATATTGCTGAAACAGAAGAAGACATTCGAATCTCTGATATTGAAGAAAATACTGCTACACTTCCATGCAAACATTCACCGGTGATTTTTCTTTGAATTCTGTGCAAAATTTGCTAGTAATTGTTTCTGAAAGTGAGAAGAAATTTGAATTTTCTTCCTCTAATGTTGTTGCTGGTGTGCAAATATGTGATACCTTGGATATTTTGGAAGAAATATCATATTTACAGAGTGATCCATTCACTCCCCATGATCTAGATCTTCCAGCAAAATCCTGCAGGATTGCATGCACCAAAATTCAGAATTTTGAAAAAAAAGAAAACTGTGCATCTACTGTCTCGGTTGACCATAATTTTGGATCTGATATGAACCTTATTGGATCTGATATGATCTTATTTGGATCTGATCTGATATTTATTGGTTCAAAATTTCAGGTTCATAAACCTTCAGTACTGCTAGTAGCTGTTCTCATCAACGGTGTGAAGAAACAAGTACCACAAGTCTCCTACAAAACTGCTGCTGGGGATTTGATTTCATTTCATAGTTTTGGATCTGTTGTGAACTTATTTAGATCTGATTTACATTCTGATATGATATTATTTGGTTCATATTTTAAAATCCAAGAGCTTTCAGCCATGCTTGTAGCTGCTCTCACCAATTCCGGTGTGAAAAATCAAGTACCACAGTTCTTCTTCAATTTTGCTGATGGGGATTTAGTGTTAGTTTCCTCTTATGAGGTTGCTGATATTTTATTTTGTGATTCATTAGCTATTTCAGAATCTATATCAGATTATGGAGCTCAATCATTCGCTCTCCAAAGTCCCAGGGATTCTCTACCTTTGGTCACAAGCTCATCTCCTCACAGAACTAGTAAAGAGGAAGACATTCTGCATCCGCTTGGACACTTGCTCCTAAACATTGGGGCTGATTTTACCACTCATGGTTTGCTGTTCAAGGCTGCAACATATTAGTTTCTTGAGTGTTCCACACATGGTTTGAATCCTCAAGAACCTTTGCTCTCTCTTCAAATGATTTCAGTTGCTCTACATGGGTCCAGTTTTCACCGTGCAACTGTTTATATTTTTTATTCAGTTGAGTGCATTGTTCTTCTTCCAAAGTGGAAGATTCCTCCAGACATATTAATTTAGTTTGGATTCAGAGTTTCACAT
>LPNX010067792.1:328238-355883 GCA_001517045.1 Pseudotsuga menziesii | reverse complement strand
GTATACTTCTGGAAAAAGAGTGGTGATAAAACTTCCTGCATTGAAGTCAATCAAAGCATCTTATTAAAATCAATTTAATACACAGCTAACAGAAATAACTTAAATTTTAAATGCATGCCTGTTAAATCTCCGATTTTACAGGCATGCAAAATCGAAATTACTATTACCTGTTCTACTGCGACATATGAGATGAGAAAACCATTAAGTTTCATTATGAAGAGCAACTACTCTTCTAGCTTCGGCTAGTTTAGCCTTCAACTTGATAATTTTAATATTTTGTTTTTCAATTCGTTCCAGTAGCAGCTGATTTGTACTTAAAATTGATTTCTTGGATTTTTTGTATTGATTCTTCTTAATGTTCACCTTTTTCCACCTATCAATCCATTCTAGCAATTCTTTTCTGAAAGTTTTGTTTTCTTCTTCCAATAAGGCTGTACTTGATAGACACTGTTTGAGCTTTCCTTTGAACTCTGTGATTTTATCTTGATAGACATTGCCTAACACCTGTTGCAGAGTTACGTTTTCTTTATTTACCTTTACCTGAGGAGAACGAGGACTGTCGCTATGCTGACTGTGTAATGGTTCAAGTTCTACGTCGTTTGCATTTGTTTTTGATTGGATGCCTTCGACATCATCTGATTGCACATCACTTCCCTGCGCAGTAGCAGAATTCCCTACACCCGTTGTGTTAGGGATAGACAACGAAATATCATCTTCAATATTTACAACTGTAGGTTTAGTAGCTGTAGATTTGGAAGTCTGTTGATCCGCCCTATATCCTGAAATCGAATGAATACTATGCATGCTCCTTGTGACTCTTCGTGAAAACGATAAGTTTTCAAAACCCAACCCTTCTTTGTCACAACAAACCTGAGCCAAATGATCTAAATTATGCATAGAATCTTTATTGCATTCATCAGGTTTATTTGCTTCATCATTTTTATTGTTTTCACCTTCAGCTAATCCTTCTTTTATGTTTACAGGGTTGCTATCATTCTCACCAGGTAAGGGTTTATCCAGGATTTCCCTAGAATTGCAAGGAATTGAAACCCTATCGTCATTCTCATTAATTTCATTGTCTATGGGCATGTTTACGACCTCGGGTTCCTTGACCTCTGAGCTATCAACCCCAGGATTTATGACCTTTCGTTTTCTACGAGCCCGTGGGGATGGATTAGGCCAGTACTGTGTCGGCCCCAATTGACAATCAACTAGAAACTTATCCCAAGACACACCCTTAGCAGATAATTGAAATTGCAATAATATTTTTATCAACCCGTGATGACAAAGACTACTGTCAGGGTTATTGAAATTCTTGACAGACTGCGACATTTTCTTAAGACTTTGCCATAGATAGAAGGGTAAGTTAAGTTTGCAACCCTTTACTGCTAACAGTAATCGTAAATGGTATAGGTGTAAATGGGAATATCGTCCACAACATGACACGTACCTTACTAAGATTTCATAGTACATTCTCCATTCGGGCTTCAGAAATTTCACAGGGACACCAATCTTCAGCTTCGTATTATCCGGTAATGGCATTAACAGAGCCAAGCATTTCTTCTTATTGACCACCGTGCCTTTAAACCAACGTTCCCCAACCTGTGGAAGTTTAGTGGCTTGAGCAATCTTGTCTTCATTGATAACAAATTCGAAACCCCCAATTTGCACCCTGTCATCTTCAAAATTCATAGCGAACATCTTAGTAATCTCCGCATGGTGACCATCAAAGCTTCGAAAGAAATGTGCCCATCCCATTTTCTCGAATTTCTTGGCAATTTCCTGGTTAGCTTCTATTAGTTCAGACCCTGAAATCTCAAAACGATTCAAAGGAGACATGGTTTCCTCTGCACTCTCTGGGCTTCGACTTGAAATGAATGGGGAAGTGAAAACAGAGGGAATAGGTATCCATACACACGACATGATGGATAAGCTTCACATGCTTCAAATCTAAACGTAAATCCAATCTCTGAACCTGCCATTTTAGCGGGATTTTAAGCAGTGATAAGTGTTACAATCTTCACACTATACCATGATTTATGCCAGTTTATCTACGCTTGACCATGACTGTTAGTGATAATCACTAACTTGGCGAACCAGAGACACGGTGACTGATAGAATCATCATTGCAACCATTGATTATTGACAGTGGTTCATAATTAATAGGTACAGTGACGTAATTTGAAATGACTATTAGCATTTAACACTGTCAACACGATATTACCATATGCATACAACTGTCGACTCTGTCAAGGGGTGAAAGCCACGTTTTCATACCAGCTCATCGATCCAAATGATTGATCGTTTATCGATTTGACAATTGGTTTATTGCATGGCCAGCTAATCCAAACAATCATCCCTATTTTATCATGTTACGTAGTGGTATGAAGAGTAATAAATCGCACTCTAATGTTAATGATGCATTGATAAAATGGCTAGATTAATGTCTATACTATATATGTACAAAACTAAGTTTAAACCCTTTAAACATCCTATCGACACATATATACCACCATATAGTATATTTATCATAAGTAAAAGTTTCCTATATGAACATCATTTATCCATTAACTATGATATTTACAAAGTTCATAATAGGGTATTACATATGATGTTAACTTTCGAAAATTCTCTTAGTCTTAGGACTAATAATACCCTATTTAACATACAATGTGTTTTATGAAATTTCTCTTGGCACAAATCCCTTAAGTCACATAAATTCATTTTGATGATTTCAATAACTTAATGAAAATTTACGAAACTTATCTGACAGTTGTATAAAAGCCAAGTTTTATGATCAAGTTTCTTTCAGCTCTAGAATCATTAAATCACTTTCCTTTGATTGAGAGTACCTTCAGAATCAAAGATTCTGAAGGTGCTCTTTCATAATTTTAAAATTGATAAATCACATGAAGATCTGATCTCTCTTCATTTCGTCAAGAAATGAAGAGGTTGTTGCTGGCTGCCAACACCTCCCCTGCTGAGCCATTCTGAGCCAGAACTGGATATAACATATATCCTTCACTAAATACCAAACAAGAACCAAGATATGCTCGAATCTGACAATCATCTCACTCTCCTGATATGTATAAATAGCCTTTCTTTTTCCATGGCGAATGTAGCCCTTCTACCTCTGATTCGATGGTTGTTTCCACTTCGCGTCTTGGGAAATAGCCTCATGACGACTCCATATCTTTCTGTGCATGATCCAATCCTCCTCTTCGTGTGAGAGATTGGCCATCTCCTCCTCCATTAATGGTCGCCTATTGCATGGCCTGCTAAGATAGACAGTTCGAGTACCAAGAATCGAAAGCTCCCCATCGATGAACCTAGGAGGATTGTACCTTGAGTTTTTGTCGTACCTCGCGTGCATGAACAAGGCCTGTTTTAAAGATAAGGATCTGACCCTGGATCTGCCACCTCTCCTCAAGCTAAATTGCCACCCTCCTCATCCCATTCATTCCCTTGCTTCGCAGCTGTCCTTGCCTCATCCTCAAAGAGCGTGGAGTAAATGGCAAGTGGAGAAAGCGTCTCATCGTTGTCCTTTGCTCCTGCCAAGAATGTGGGTAAAGGGAATTCTGCATGCCACATCACATGTCCATCCAAAGGCTGTCCTGAGCGATCATGAGAGCCAAGTGTGAGGGGGGACGATGCATGCAAGAAGGCAAGAGGTGTGTGAGCATAGCTGTGCTGCCTCGGGAACTAACCAACGTCATTCCATCCGTCATCAAAACCTGCCAACTCTTCGCATTTTTCCCATGGCCTCGTATTTCTTTTGTCTTCACAATCCTCTGCATGGAAGGAGCACTCCTTGCCGACCCCTTCATTCGCCAGAGTGTCTGCTACCTTATTCCCTGAGTGCTTTACATGGGAAAACACTAGAGCAGGGGTGTTCCTTAACCAGATTCTGAGCGTAGATAGCCTACCTTCCCATCTCCAGTTCTTGGAAACCTTATTAATGGCCGCTCTGTTCATGAGCCTTTTGGCTATGTTGATGATCACCATCGAGTCCCCCTCTACTATTAGTGGGGTTCGCTGATTCTGTATCGCCCATGTCACCTCATTTAAGAGGCCATCGAGCTATACTAGATTATTGGAACCCAATCCTAGGCTTCCCCAATAGAGACTGAAGATTCTTTGTTGAGAGTCCCTTATCACCCCTCCAAAACCAGTAAGGCCTGGGTTCCCTTTAGCAGCCCCATCAAAGTTCAGCTTGAAGGCACCGAGCAGAGGTTTTTTCCAGGACTCAACGCTTCTAGTTTGCTGGACCGTCTTGCTGAGGCGAGAATTGTTCTGAGGTAATTGTTGTATTCCCCATTCATGAAGGATTTGATTTTCTGTTGCGTCTGCTTCTAAATATTCTTGTGACCAAGCTGTGAGAGTTAAAGTTTCCCTTAAATGAGCAATTAGAGTTGCCCATATTTCGTCGATCCGACGTTTTTTATTTTGAAAAAATTTAAGTTTACGGGTTTTCAAAATTTCCCATACCACAAATCCAGGGTATAAATTCCATATTTTGTTAACAATTTTATTTTTGAATATATTCTTGGGCCACTCAGCAATGGTTATATCAGGTCTGCCAATGTGTCTGCCATCAGTTTTGAACAATCCACTTCGTCTTTCCTAGATCGCGGTAGCTGTTGGCCATTCATCCAGCAAATGGTTTATGGTTTCAGTGCTATTTGCATATAGACTGCATCTTGAAGGTATCGATATCCCTTGGATTTGAATGTTGTCCCAAGTGAGAATTCTGCATTTGAGAATGAGCCAGCAGAAAGCTACAATCTTGGGCCACCAGTTCCCTCCCTAGATTTTCCTCCACTTGGCTTCCTTTTCCTTCCTGTGGGTTTCATTCATCACCCCTATAGCTTCTTTTATGTTGAACCTTCCAAGATTGGAGTATCCCCACTGAATTTTGTCCGGACCCTCGTGCTGGGGGATCTTCCTAGAGTAGAGGTCCATGTAGAAGTCCTTGATGTCATCTGTTGGTGCCATATTTTTCCACCACTCTTTCCTTTTCCAGGTCCTGAACACCTTATCAGAGGACCCGTGGTCCCAGAATTCCTTCACTGTCTTTACCCGGTTGAGCTGAAGGTGGGCTTTGAGGGTTGGAATGTCATCCTGGTTCTTGATACACTACTCTTGATTCCAAGCCTTGCTACCGAACCGAGAAGAGTCTCCATCTCTTATTTCCCAAAAACTGTGTCTTTGAATGAGGTTCCGGTTTTCCTGGGCCGATTTCCAGATACTGGAACCCGAGAGGTCTTCTCCAAATCTTATCAGCACTTGTTTTGGCCAGTGATGAGCATACTTGGCATGCCAAAGCTTTGCCCAAGGCTCCTCCTCATACGTTACCCATTTCCACCATATCTTTGCTCCCATAGCTTTGTTGGTAACTAGCGAGTCTCGGAGACCCAGACTTCCCACATTTTTTGGTTTGCAAACCGTTTGCTAGTCTACCAAAGGCCATTTCCTGTGGCTATCATCTCCTCCCCACAAAAAGTTCCTTTGGATATTCTTGATTTGCTTAATTACAGATTTAGGAGCCGCCAGAACCGAGAAAAGATATGGAGGCATCGACTGGAGGACATACTTCACCAAGATAAGTCTGCTCGGGAAGTTAAGGGCTCTGAATGTCCATAAGCTGAGTTTTTGATTAAGTTTGTCAAAAAGGTCCTTCCACGAGACTTGCCTTTTGGTCGACTCTGCCAACGAAGCTCCTAGGTACTTGGAGGGTAGGCCACCCTCCGAGAAGCCCAGAATTCTTAAAATATTCCTTTTCGTAATTTTCAGAGTATTAAAGAAGTAAACTTGTGATTTTGCCTTGTTGATTTCCAGTCCACTTGCTTCCAAGAAAGTGTCCAACCCCTCTTTAATACCACGAGCCTCTTGTATCGTTGACGACCCCATCAACATCATATCATCAACGAATTGTTGATGAGTTTGGGGCTCCAGCTCCTCAGTCATGGTTAGCCCTTCGATCTTATTCTCTGCTTGCGGGTCCTTGAGCATTCTGCCCAATCCTTCCGTTGCAATAATGAACAAAAAAGGGGACAATGGGTCACCCTGTCTGATACCACGTGTGCTTTGGAAGGGCAGGGCAGGAGATCCGTTAACTAAAATAGAGAAGAAGGATGAAGATACCAAATTCATGACCCACCCGGTCCATTGATCAGAGAACCCGAACGCCTTGAGCATGCCTGCTAAGAATTGCTAGTTTAGTTTATCATAAGCTTTAGATAAATCTAGCTTAAGGAGCATACCTTGAATTTTCCCAATTTTGACAGAGTGTATGGTTTCATGGATTAAGATGATGTTGTCCAAATTGTTTTTGCCTTCAAAAAACCCCGCTTGCTCAAGGGACATGATTAGGGGGAGCAGAGGGTGTAGTCTGTTAGCAATAGTTTTGGAGATGATTTTGTAAATGACATTGCATAGGGCTATCGGTCTAAACTTACCAGGGTCTTCAGTACCTGACTTCTTAGGGATGAGTGTCACGAAAGTTGCATTTAGAACTTTCAGAATATTACCCGACTTCATGGAATCCTCCACCAGAGCCCAAACTTCCTCTTTCAGCCAATCCCAACATGCATGGAAGAAGTTGGTGGTGAATCCATCAGGTCCCGGGGCTTTATCCTTAGCCATCTGCTTGACCGCCTCTTCAACTTCGTCCATCTCTATAGGTTTTAACAATAGAAGGTTATTATATTCTTCAGGGATGACCCGGGGTATGTGCCTCATGACCTCCCTCTAAGAGGTCGTTATGTCCTCATCTGGTTCCTCCAGAATGTTTGCAAAAAGGAATTAAGAGTTAGTTTTAGATCTTCCCGGGATTCGACAATAAGACCTTCTTCCGTTCTCAGTCTGGTCAGACGATTGCTTTGACAATGATGGATGGCCGCTTTGTGAAAGAAGCTAGTATTTCGTTCACCTTCCTGGAGCCATTTCACTCTGGATTTTTGGTTCCA
The DNA here is from genome assembly GCA_001517045.1 of Pseudotsuga menziesii. Lineage (NCBI taxonomy): Eukaryota > Viridiplantae > Streptophyta > Pinopsida > Pinales > Pinaceae > Pseudotsuga > Pseudotsuga menziesii. The sequence goes on along the minus strand of LPNX010067792.1, from coordinate 348,915 downwards.
GTATATTTCCACCTGGTGTTCCCTTTGGCTGAATTCCTGGAGCATAGAGATTTCCTGCTCCCAAATATCCGCCGTGAAACCTGCCTGGATGCCCTTGGTTTGTACTTCTTTTATTTTACTGTCCAAATTCAGTTTTTCTTGGAATATGTTACCAAAAGATTCTTTGTTCCATTTCTTAATGTTTGCTTTGAGGATTTTGAGCTTTTGTTGGAACTGGTACATCCATGTTCCCCTAATTGTTGGGATTTCCTCCCACCATTCTTTTAATTTTTCTTGGAAGTCGGGATGAATTAGCGAAATTTTTTCGAAGCGAAAAGGTCTGCGTAGGTTATGACCCACATTTTTCCATTCAAGCTTCATAGGCCAGTGGTCAGATCCAGCTGATGGAAGGACCAGTGCCTTTAACTCTCCCCCGTTCATCATGATGGAATCTGACACCAGAAAGCGGTCTAGACGGCAGGCTATGCCTCTGTCTCCCGTCCTTTTGTTGTTCCAAGTGAAAGTGCCATTATTTTTTCTTACATCTATCGATTCGAGGTTGTCGATGACTTTATTAAAGGAATCATTTATGGGATTTAGCTGTCTTATCCCTCATTTCTTTTCCTCCAGATTCCTTATCGGGTTGAAGTCCCCTCCAATGATCCATGGATTTCCTTCTATCATGCCGTTAATCATCCTTAGGGAGTCCAGAAATTGCATTTTCTGCTTTTCCCTTGGAGGACCGTACACATTGGTCATGAATCCCCTTATGCCAGTACCTAAGATGTGAAACACAACAAAAAGAGAATACTGGGTTGCAAAGAAGTTATAGAGGAAGTCCTCTTTTGGATTCTTGCTATAGTCTCACATCCTTTCCAGAATTTTCCTCCTATACTTTTCAGATCTGTCTCCGAGCATTTAGTTTCTTGCAGGAAGATCACTCCTAGCTTTTCCAACTCAATGTTTCTCCTTAGAAGACGAGTCTTTAAGGTACTACTACAGCCTCTAATATTCCAGGATGTGATCCGCATTAGAAACTTATTTGTTTGAGGGAGAGAGGGCCGCATCTATGGATGGATACTGCCCTGAAGCTACCAATTGAACTCCAACCATTTGGATTCTTTGCTCATTACTATGTCTGCCTCTGGTTTCTTTCTTAGCTTTCTTTTTTCCTTCCGGATCTTTGAGGGATTTCGCCAAGACCCCTAGAGACTTCATTGCTTTGGCTTTGATTATTTCCTTTTCTAGCAGGATAACTTGTTATGGGATAATCTTCTCGGGAACCAGCACTGAACAAGTTGTTTCCAACCCAACCAAGTCCAGATCTCCTATCTCCATATCTTCCTCTTCCACCTCCTGAGTCTTGATGGTGTCTTCCTTTATATCCTATTTTTCTTCATGGGTCTGGGTCTTTGGGCTTGGGTCCTTTTCTTGGGATTTCTAGGGAGGGACCTGTGTTGCGCTTTCCTTGGTTATAGACGCCACAATGGGATACTGTTGATGGATCTTTATGCTTGTACCCATGTTTGAAATGTTAGGTTCCTGAGGTTCTTAGAGAACTTCAAACCTGTTTTGTGTCCGAACTTTCTTGGAAATTTCCGGGCTGGTGGACTTCTTGGTTAATCTCTTCTTATTTTGTACACGGATAAACCCCCCAACGTCTGGATTTTCTTGTTCTTTCATTCCTCCTAGTTTTTTGTTCTGTGGGTAGTCTCTGAACAGGTGCCCATGTTCGTGACATCTCCTGCATCTGAACGATATTTGTTCGTAATCTATTTCTTGGAACCAATCTTCATCCTCCCATGTTAGATCTATTCCATCTGGGATATCTTTTGATATATCAAGATATATGCAGATCCTTGCATAGGAGGTATACGTTCTCTGTCAAGTTTGCTCGAAGACTTTTACAAAATTTCCTAGTATGTTCCCAATTTCCATTAAGATTTCTTCTGACCAGTATTTCGTCAGTAGGGAATACATTATAATCCATACTGGCGCAATTGTGAGGTTCTCTTTGTCTGGGTTAAATCTTTCTTTCCACGGTCTCAAGAACAGACCCGCAGAGTTAAAGAAATACGACCCGCTTTCAAAGATTCTAGTTCTGTCCTCTTCATTAAAAAAGATAACCGTGAAAAATCCTTTTGCCCCTAGTTTCATGTCATAATGGCCTTGAGGTTTCTAGGTGGTGTTTATCCACTACATCAAGGTTTTCTCTGAATTCCAAATCCCTACAAACTTTTCTATGAGAGCACACTCTTTCATGTAGCTCATATCGTCCTTGAATCGGGTCGATTTAATATGTAGCTTTGGGACTGTCTTTTATTTGGGTAAACACTGTCCCATTCTCCTGTTCACTTCCTTGGCCGTGTTTTCTTTAGTCGTTCCACTAGTGCCTTCCCCTTCCTTCTCATGTTGGGAGTCAGAGATTGGCTTTTTCCCTATATCTAACTCAATTTCCATGGCCAAGCTCTGAACAGGGGGCTTTCCCCCTCGTCTGAGGGCTCACTCATCCCCAAACCAGATCGACTGATCTGTGAAACAGGCCGAAGCCCCTGTCCCCACTTATCAAACCCTACAATTGAAACCCCCGTCAATTCCTCCTCCCTTTCAAGTTTCCATCCTCACAGAGCTCTCCAAGCACCTTCAAATCCCTATTCTCATTATTATTATTCTTATTTATATATTTCAAATTTTATATTTATAGATTTATGCTTGTTACACTAAAGTTAAGAAAAATGTAGGATATAGAATCTACTATATATAATCTAATCACCTTAAGGGAAACTAACTAAAGTACTGCTACAAAATTTGGCTATTGACTGGGAAGAGATCCAACTTCTCCATGTTTTGCAATTAGCATGTGCTAATGCCAGCATTTTCATCCACTTGGACTGGTCCAAGCCAAAGCAATTGAAATATTGTATGTTTTCTTTTTATCTTCCTCAACAATAGTTGTCTCTTTCTCTTCTTATAATTTCAAAAGGGTGTTGATAAATTTGGAATGATAGAAGAGATTTTTCCCATGTGCTGATTGGAATATATTCGAATAAGGAAAAACTACATTTGAAAACAAAATGGCTTCCTTACCCTAAACCAAAAAGTAAGAATTACTGGGTTTTCCCAGGCATTTGGAAATGCATCATGTCAGTTATGAGAATGATTAACTATCATCTTCTTAAGGATCCAGATTGACATGTTTTTGGTAAAAACAACTACCCCATTTCCCCAAGGACAATATGATGGAAGGGATATCAATCCCTAGTTTAAAACTTCTTGCAATCCATTACTCTTTAGGTCTACAAATAACACCCGCAATCTTCATAAAACAACATACTCCACTTCCCTTTCATTAAACCTGTACTTTCCTCTGTTTAAGAAAATACATTACTGGAAATAGTCAACCTTTGTTGATGGAATGATTGATGTTGAATCTCACACACTCCTCAAAAAAAGGATAGGTATTTTCGAAATACACAAATCCTACACAAATCAACGATCATTACCGAAATACAATTGCGTTGTAGGAAACCATAAGTATTACTAGAATACATTTGTGCTACAGGGATATTGAAGTATTACAAGAATTTTCAACCATGCTTTTGATGTCATTATGATCCCTTATCTCAAACTTCATCACTACCATCCTTGCACTACTTCTCTATCGATGTATTTAAAACAATCTATTAAGCTGAAAGTTCTTTGTACTTCTCTATTCCAAAATGATCAATCATCACACAATCCACGATTTCTCTTTAAGAAGAAAAACAATAGGGTTTCTTACGTTCAAGTGGTTTGATCCTCTTCAAAAATGACTGAATTTCAACCTATAGGTTCTGATCATACCTCCCCTCTTCTCCTCCAATTGATGGCTATCACGATCTTTCATTTGAATATTTCATTCCTCTTACTTTGCATTCTTACAACAATAGGCACTATCCCTATCCTACCTATATCTTTTCATCTCATATTCATTTCAATGTTTGACCATAAATTGTTCATCTTGTAGCTCGATATTTTTGGATCTTGCAAGAACAATACCCTTTCCAACAATTCAGGCTACCCACTATTCTCCTAAGAATTGTCAACGATTCTTTCCAAGAATTGTCAACGATTTTATTGGACAGAACTTATCAAGAAAAACTTCTGTCCATCCTGACCATTGTTGTTGCACCAGTGTAGAAGGATCTTTGCAGATTATTATTTCTCTTTGTTCTCTGCAGAACTGTAATATGAGGTTGTAGCTATTCCATGTCAAAAAACCTGGACCGATGTCCACATAAAATAATTCTCGTCTGTCTGTATAGGTTGTGTCAATCCAAACATGATTGAGATGTTGAAGCTGGTGCAAAGCATTTTCTAAGCCTTTAAAGGCTTGTTTTTCTCATCTTTCCATGATTTGAATTTGCAGAGCAGAGGCATTTAATTGTTGGATCAAAGAGAGAGACAGATATTTATCTACTTCCTTTTTGTTGGCGCAATTAAAAGAATCTTCTCTTTCTTCTTCTAACAAGGGATCATTAAAGATTTGGATCTTGGATTTTTTATTTGACGAGCTGGATGCTCCATAGCTGAACATATTGAGGCTAGGTTTCTCCGGTAGTTCTTCTCTGGTTAACATGTCAGCAACACAATTTAAATAGCCTGGTTTATATACAATTTCAAAATCAAAGTTTTGTAACCAAAGAAACCATTTTAAAATCCTAGAACTATTTTCTACCATAAGATTTTAATTCTTGAATATACCGGGCATTATTTTCAGATCTGTTCTAACAATAATCTTGACAGGTTTTAAATAAAGCTTAAAATGGTTTTCAGTCTTTTTGACTGCAAGTATTTCTTTGTGACTTGACGGATAATTGATCTCTGCATTTTTTAATGCTCCTGAGGTGTAGCCGCAGCTGTCCTCTTTGTCTCCATGTCTTGCGGGAGTGAGAGTGGAGGGATTTGTTTCACCTTTTCTTTTATTTTCTTTACTGTATTCATCATATCCGTATTCCATTTTAGTGGGTTTTTCTTCAGTCATTGCTGCAACAAATGAATGTCATCTGCCTGTCCTTTGTAGAATGGCTTGATATACTTCAGGCTTCCTAGAATCGTTCAAGAATTGTTGACAATTCTTAGGAGAGTAGTGGGTATGTTCTCTTCCAAATTCAGGCTACCCACTATTCTCCTAAGAAGTGTCCTCGATTGTGGGCACCACATCCCCAATATGACATTTTTGCAACATCTTTACAAAAACCAGGGGAAAACATTGAAGAGTGTCCCTTAAAATCTTTTGCCACTCTTTTCTCCAGACAATGTTCTTGCCAAGTTTCCATGATGAATCCATGCAATTGGGCAAGGGAAAGACTTGACAGAGGGATGCTTTTATCTTTAAGATGTTGTTCAACAACATCAGGAACATGGCCAAGAAAACTTCTTAAGTAATGTTTTAGATCTGCAGGCTTATCAGCTTTGCCAGAAGAAATTAACAATTTTTGCATATAACAAAAATATTCTTCACTTTTATTTAGGTCAGATTATGGCAGACATGAATAAAGATGCAAGATGTTCATAATCTTCATTTTCATCAGGACCATAGAATTCTTTACCAAGGGCAGTAAGAATTTGTTGGTCTGCATCTGTTGCATTTAGCATTTCTTCTCTAGATTCTTGGAAAATCCAGCACCACCATTCTGAAGCTAATCCTGAAAATCCTGCAACCAACTGGAGTGCTAGTTGTTGGCCAGTTATTGTATTATCCTGTGTTCATTTGTACAAAACCCAATTTGATAGAAGCTGGACGACTGTTCTGATTTGGGCACGGGATTGACATTGTATGTTCAACACATGTTGATCAAGCATTTGGGAGATTAAATTATTCATCCAATTTATTCCAAAACTAAGAGAATAAGGAACTGATGAAGGAGAAGTGTCAGGAAATTCTGACATTTCTGTATCAAAAGGAGGAGGAGGACTTGCTATCTGAGTATGGTTGTACCCTTAATTAGTTGGGTTTGAAGATCCAACATCCTCTCTTTTAGGGATTCTGAATGCCGATAAATATTTATCTAAAAGGGCATTTGGCATTCGTTTAAACTGGGAGACCATATCTTTTAACTCGTTGAGTTCTGCTTGGTCTTCCATTTCTTGACCAAAAAAGAATTCTGGTCTTTGGTCATCTTCTTGAATACTCATCATTCCAAATGAGTATCTTCTTTCATGTCTGGCTTCATGACCCTAAGATGCAAGCTCTAATGCAGTTTGGCTTACAGGATTCTTTTAATTACTTACATTCTGGGTTTTGGCCATCATTTTTCCTAAGACATCTAGCCTTTTTTCTAACTTTTCTCTTGCTAAGATAATTGCAGTTTTTACTTCTTCTTGTCCTGCAAGCAAGTGATCAATTTAGCTTCTAGCAAGGTGATGTGTTCTTTCTTAGTCTGTATTTTTTGTCTTAGAAGCATAATATCAGAGGCTATGTCATCTATATTTTGGCCAGTTAGTTGCTGCTGATAATTACTGTAATTAAGCAGCTTGATTTCATTAAAGACAATTTCATGTGGAGTTGATGATCTATGTGGCATGAATTCTCTTTTAGAAAGACCATCATGAGAAAAATGTCAGAATGGAGTATCAGGAAGATTTCTTCCTGGGTGGAATGAGGTGTCACCTTGTGGGTTTGTGGAGGTGAAACCAGGGCCACTTCTAGGGAGAGACATCATGTACAAGCTTACTCCTTTGTTTCTGAGTTTTAGTCTCTCAAGTGCTTTCGCATTCGCGTTAGTGAGTTTTAGGAGCTGCATATTCTGAAGTCACGTTCGTGTTCCGTCTTGGCGTCTTTTGCTATAAGATCCAGTGCGTTATTTGTATCATCTCTTACTACTTGTAAGTTTCAGAGGCTCTTTTAATCAAATTTCAGTCTTTCTAGAAATCTTTCTGTGTATAAGCAATCTGGGAACAGAGTTCATTTATTTTTGTAAAAGTATCCGTGTGGAATAGTTGTGATATCCGAGTCTGATTCAGAGTTTTGTGGTTATAGCCTTTGGTTTTAGGTGCTGTAAATCCACTAGTGTTGTCTCTTAGGAGACCTGTAGGATATCCTTAAGCCTAAAACTATTCCTTTACTGCCAGATCCCGGCAAGTGTTCCATAGATCCTTCAATGGACTCTGTAGGGCTTACATCCCTGGACTGTCAATCTACAGATCAGACTACTGTTTCTTTGGCTAAAAGGAGATCTTCCTTTCATACTTCTGAAGCTTCATCATCCATAATAACCATCGATGATACAATACCTTCTCCTGACTGGAAACTGCCTGAAATATTACCCTTTGAGGTTTATAAAATGAAGTGGTGGCAGTATAAATCTTGCACACAAATTAAAATCAGTTCTTTTGACATCACCTTCATTGACCAACGAAAGCCCATTCACACTAATTTAATTGATAAAGAACAAATTGATTGGGCAAAAACAAAAGAGTAAATATGTGCATCTGGGCGCTGTCAAATTAGGACTCGACCCATTAGTACGACCCTATATGAATGTTTCTTCTTTGTGTTGTGTTTTGGATATCCATCACTTAGATTTTGATGATGCTTTAATTGGAGGTTTCAAAGCCCCCTTGCACAATGGCTCGTTTTTTGGTACTATCTTTCCTAAATATTCCGTCAGCTTGGATGACCCCTACATCTATGGTTTACTCAAAGCCTATATTCGTCCTCTAAATTTTAAAATGGATACTGGCTCTAAAATCATTCAGCTTAAATCTCTGGTCGTCATCCACTTTGGAAATGATTCCCTTCCACCTCTTGCTCCTAAAGTCCATGAAAGTTCACGCCTGCTCAGCATGGTGAAACTGATAAGTCTAAAAATTCCAGCCCTATCACATTTGACTGGACTGGCACCAGTTACCCAAAGCAATGTGTACCTAATATGCATGAACTTTGTCCTAAGTCATTGTTTTTTGGTTTTCTTTCATGAAATCCTTAAATAATGTCTCTTTCACAATCTACTCACAACAATCATTACTCGCACTGTTCCCAATATCAAATTGAAGTTTCTCACAGAAAACTTTCTTCCTATCTTTCAAGACAATCTCTTGCTTTTCACCCTCATGTTGTTCACTGCCTTCCATGTCGACCTCTTCCATTCTTTTTTCATTCTCTTTGTGTTTATCCTCATAAGACAAGTTTGTTTTTAATCACAGTTCGATGTGTCTACCCATCCCCATCACTTGCATACACAAACAAATCATTAGTTTCAAAACTATGACACTCTCTTGTCTCTTAGATTCTTTGACAATCATCTCCTTGTGTTGATATGAACTTTCCAAACAATCCATGATACTTTCAACAAGCCTCTTATCAACATCTTCGTCCTCTCCAAGGATTGGTCCTCGCTCTAGTTCATAAATGTAAACTACTTTATTTGTTGCCAAATAATTCTTCCTGCATTTAACTTCTTTGATATTCTCTTTCATCTTCATCCCATGTCTTAGATTTCGTCTCAACTTTTGTACAAATAATTGCACAACCGACCACATGACCTTCTTCCGCAAATTCCACCCACATCTCTGGTCTCCATCAGTTTCATGTAGCAGCTCAATTAACATATCAATATGTGCTTTCATCTTAGTTATCTCTCTGACATATTCCTCATCACTCATCTTCTTTCAATTGATTGCACTTTCATTTCCCTTTTATTAGTTGTGGCTCGTACTTGAACCCTTGACATGATCATCAATAGTCATCTTTCTCTCATTCTCCATGATTTTTTCCATGCTCAACCGTGAGCTACAATCAATCCTGTTCTTTGTAGCAAGTCTCCTCTTGTTGCTACTCAATACCTCATTAAGCTTTCCTCATGAGCTTGACCCTTTGGTATCTCTCTGGTTCTCTCAACTAGAACCTTTTGAGCATCTCTCTCCCCTCCTCTTGAGAACTTCACTTGTTCTCGGTCTTTCCAACCTCAGCTGGAATTCCTTACGGGTCTCTGCCACAATCTTATTTTCTGCTGCTGCTACCTGTAATCAACACATATATATATTTCATCAACTAAAGTGGACTGCAAAAGATAACCTTATTTACCTCGAAGATAACCTTACTAGATCTACATTTCCCCTTTGTTGCAAGGAGGAATCTTCCTGCTCTAATACCTCTTGATGCAAGGGCTACCGAGCCCTGGTTTAAAACTCCTCGCAATCCCTTCCTCTTTCATTCTACAAACAACACCTGCAATCTTCATAAGACAACATACTCTAGTTCCCTTTCCTTAAATATGTACTTTACTCTATTTAAGAAAATACATTACTAGAAATAGTCGATCTTTGTTGATGGAATGATTGCTATTGAATCTCACACACTCCTCGAAAAATGATAAGTATTGTCGAAATACACAAATACTACATAAATCAACAATCGTTAACGAAATACAATTGTGTTACATGAAACCACGAGCATTACCGGAATACATTTGTGCTACAAGAATATTGAATATTGAAGTATTATAGTATTATAGGAATCTTCGACCATGCTTTTGTTATGTCATTACGATCCCTTATCTCAAACTTCACCACTACCAGCCATGTACTACTTATACATCAATGTGTTCAAAACAATCTATCAATAGATGGAAGTTATTCGTACTTCTGTATTCCAAATAATCAATCATCACACGATCCACAATTTATCTTTAGGAAGAAAAACAACAGGTTTCTTACCTTCAAGTGGTTCGATCCACTTCCAATATGATTCGATTTCAAATTGTAGGTTATGGTCACACCTCTCTCGTTCTCCTCCTATTGATGGCTATCTCGATCTTGCATTTGAATACTTCATTCCTCTTACTTTGTGTTCTTACAACAACAAGAACTGTCCACTTTGTGTATCTTTTCATCTCATATTCATTTCAATGGTTGACCAACAATCCTTCATCTTGTAGCTTGATCTTTTTCGATCTTGCAAGAAGAATACCCTTTCCAACAATCCAGGCTGCTAGTTATTCTCCTAAGACTGGTCAACGATTCTTTCCAGATGCCTATCTGAAGCAGCAATCGATGGACATCGTTTCTCTACCACAATTTCCATCCCGGCCTTTATGTATAATTGTTGGGCGTATTAAATTGGGCACAGCTTCTTCCAACACCCATGCCTTCACACAAATTCCTTTGTGGCAGAGTACTCGATGCTCTCAATTCATTCCATACAGAGTTCACATATTTAATTAACCATTCATAAATTGCACAAACATAAAATAACATATAAAACACACAACATACGAAACATTAACGCTAGGATTCCTTAAAATATCTTTGTATTTTATTTTTGCAAACTCCGAAAATATACATTATCTATCTATCTTGTATTAAGGAAATTTTGATTTATTTTTGCAAACTCAGAAAATATACATTACTTTTTTATCTTGTATTAAGAGAATTTTGAGGTAAAAAATGAGTCTCAAAACTAAAATTACTATCAAAATCAATTTTACAACAACCAATCAAATTCTAATATATTTACATTTAAATATAAAAATATATTACTATTCAGAAGTCAAACATCAAAGAAAAAATAAAAATCATAACCCAAGAATACCATGAATATTGAGTTAGTGTGTCCTAGTCCCTAACCACGAACCCTAGATTTTGAATATAACTAAAACCTAAGTGTGATAACATCATACTTTACATATAGTATACGTTGAGGCCTTAATTTTCACTATAATTAGAACCTAACTGTGAAACGTCCATACCTTAAATATAATATACGCGGTGATACATAAAGTGGTATTATAAATATATTATAATATATAGTATTTTATTATATATATATATTGAAGTTAGTATTGAAGGGGATTTGGATTTTCATTTACAATTTTTTATCTCAATTATTTATTACCAATTAATCTAATCCTTATGGGCTATATATGATGTTAAATTTAATTAATTAATATAGATTAAAATTTTATATTGAATAGGTAAACCTATTTTAAAATAAATAATTATTAACCTGAATTAATTTTTAAAAGTATAATTTAGAATTTATTTACAAAAGTTTAATTTAAGTTTAGAATTCAAAACTAAAGTATTGTAATTTATAAGTACTTTATTTTAGTACATTTATGTAATCAAAAGTATTTATGTTTTTAGTCATATCAATGAGGGTTTTTTATTAATTTTGCTTGCACAGTCTTTTCACTTTAACTTAACCATAATTACATGAACTTTAGTGCAAAATATGAGTTGTAAATATACCTGCCTCGTAAAGTGATAAACTCACATTATTTTATTATATCTCTTATGATGCTCATTTTATACCTCAAAATTCCCCTAATGCATGGTCCCGATCTTTGTTCTTGGCATCAAGGCCTTGGCCATTGATCTCCCCGTATCCTATTTCCCACATGCTTATAATTCTTATTTAAGCATGGAATTCAATGCTTTTAGCTCATCAAACAACTCCCTATATATTTGTACTTGAATTTTAAATATAGAATTCAACCCTATGTCCTATGAACCGAATAACTCAACTCTTAACTATTTGTCAGCTAACCACTAAGTTACCTTCTAGACCTTTTCATATGTGTTCATGAGGATCATATCCTCTTACCTGACTAATATTTCTAGAAGCTTATTTACAAACTTACAAAAAAAACTTGAGAAATTATAGAAATTCATAACAATTATGTTGCTTTTGAGAGGCTATGCTTCTGCATCAGATTCCCAAGGTATGAAATTTTAATGATCCCCTGCTCATGGTCTTCAACTTATTGAGGTTCTCCTGGATCCCAAAATTGATTATGTCATTGTTCATTTTCTTCATTGTTTTGTTGTTACATTGTTGTTTCCTGTAACCTTCCAAGATCACAAACTTTGGTCTATTGTTCAACCTCTCTTCCTTAAACAATACTTTCAACAAGTTATTATTTTCTGCTGAATTTCTTCATCGTCCATTTACAAACCCACTTGGAAACATTCATCAAACACCTCTGAAGCTCATTCCATTCAATGTCTGGTCTTTCCTTTTGCTGGTAGATACCATTGTTTCGAATGTCCACTTAAATCTTCCTTGTCTCCACACTCTCTTTTGTTCCCAATTTCTTGAGAATACTCTTCATCAAAATATGTGGGTATTGTGTCCAAGTGCTTCCTTTTTTTCTACAATATTCTAATACGCCATAAGGCTACTTTCTTTCATTCCATATGTTGGATTCTTCTTGCTTATGTCTCTATAAAAAATTTCTATAGTATCTAAAATGTCTTCAAGACACATCTTTTTAATTTCCATCTTCAAATTTCTTTTGATCACAACTACACATGAAGAAAAGATACTAAAGAAAATGATGTGTTATTTCAACTTTTGAAACCCATTCTCAATCATCCAAATGATTGCCATATAAATAATTTCCATGACAACTTGAGAAAGTTTCTTTCTCATCCTTTCCTTTTTCTTTTCTTCCTTCCACATAAACTTCTTTCCGTAGCTTATATGCATGAACTTTGTCCTTAGTCATTGTTTTCTGGTTTTCTTTCCCGAAATCCACTGTCTCTTTCACAATCTGCTCACAAAAATCTTTACTTACTTTGTTCTCATATATCAAATTGAAGTTTCTCACATAAGCTTTCTTTCTTTCTTCCAAGACAATCTCTTGCTCTTCACATTCATGTTTTCCATTTCCTTCCATATCGCACTCTTCCATGCTTTTCACATTTTCTTTGTGTTTATCCTCATAAGGCAAGTCTGTATTTTCCTCTCTTATGGCAATTTTGTGTATATGTCCATCTCCATCACCTACCTACACAAACAATCCCCAGTTTTAAAACTGTGAGACTATCTTGTCTCTTTATAATCTTTGAGCATCATCTCCTTATGTTGATATGAACTTTCCAAACAGTCCATGAGACTTTCAACAAGCCTCTCATCAACATCTTTGTCGAATCCAAGGAATAGTCCTCATTCTGGTTCACAAATGTGAACTACTTCCTTTGGTCCCAGAGAATTCTTCCTACATTTAACTTCTTTGAGCTTCTCTTCCATGTTCATCCCATGTCTCTGCTTTCATCTCAACTTTTGCACAAACAATTGCAGAACCGACCACTTGGAATTCTTCCTTAAATTCCACCCACATCTCTAGTCTTCATCACTTGCCTGTAGTAGCTCCATTAACATATCAAGATGTTCTTTCATCTCAACTATCTCTCTGTCATATTCCTCATCACTCATCTTCTTTCTGCCAATTGCATTGACATTTCCCTTTTCTCTGTTGTGGCTTGCACTTGAACTCTTGACCCGACCATCAATAGTCATATTTCTCTCATTCTCCATGAGCTTTTCCATGCTCAACTATGAGCTACAATCAAGCCTCTTCTCTGTAGCAAGTCTCATCTCCCTGCTACTCAATACCTCATCAAGCTTTCCTCATGAACTTGACCCTTTGGTATTCTCCCTGGTTCTCTCAACTAGAACCTTCTGAGCATCTCTTTGCTCCTCTAGTCTTATGCACCTACTCACTTCCACTGGACTTCACTTGTTCTCCTTTCCAACCTTAGTTGGAATTCTTTAAGGGTCTTTGCCATAGTTTTATTTTTCCCGCTACTGCTACTTGCAATCAACACATACATGTATTTCCTCTACTAGAGTGGAATACAAAATATAACTTCATCTACCTGCAAGACCTCACTAGATTTGCTTTTCACCTTCGCTGCATATAAGAATCTTCTTGCTCTGATACCACTTAATGCAAGGGTTACCAAGCTTTACTTTAAAACTCCTTGTAAACCTTTCCTCTTTCGATCGACAAACAATACCTGCAATTTTCATAAGACAACATACTCCAGCTCTCTTTCATTAAATCTGTACTTTCCTCTATTTAAGAAAATACATTACTTGAAATAGTCTGTCTCTTTTGATGGAATGACTGATACTGAATCTCACGCACTCTTAAGAAAAGGATAGGTATTGTTGGAATACACAAATGCTACAAAAATCAATAATCATTTTCGAAATACAATTGCGTTGCAGAAAACCATAAGTGTTACTGGAATACATTTGTTTTACATGAACATTGAATTATTAAAAGAATCTTCAGCCATGTTTTTGTTGTATCATTATGATCCCTTATCTCAAACTTCAACACTACTAGCCTTGCACTACTTCTCCATTGATGTGTCCAAAACAATCTATCAATAGTTGAGAATTCTTTGTACTTGTTTATTTCAAATAATCAATCATCACAAGATCCACAATTTATCTTTAAGAAGAAAAACAACAAGGTTTCTTACCTTCAAGGGGTTCAACCCACTTCCAAAATGACTAGATTTCTACTTGTACGTTTTGGTCACACCTTCCTCGTTCTGGACTCCAATTGATGGATATCCTGATCTTACATTTGAATACTTAATTCCTATTGCTTTGCGTTCTTAAAACAACAAGAACTATCATTATCCTACCTGTATCTTTTCAGCTCATATTCATTTCAATGTTGACCAGAAATCGTTCATCTTCCAGCTCGATCTTTTGGATCTTGCAGGAACCATACCCTTTCCAACAATCTAGGATGCCCACTGTTGGCTGATTTTTTTTCACCTTCAGTGAAAGCCCGCAAATTATTAGATACTTATAATCATAATATGATTAAACAAGCTAGACCCCTTTTAAGGAAATATGTTTCAATAAATGGAAGACTGAAGGCTTTGGATGGTATACATAAACTCTTTCATTGGTCATGATACATATCAATTTCAATATGTTGGTCGAATAGCAGAGTTTCATGATCGCATTGAGTTTGATAGTTTAACATTCAGTTATTTTGTTCATTTGCAAAGGCTCTTACCGTGTTTATATTATGTACAACACATGATTATGGTGAAAGATTATGATTGAAAGTGAGAATACATCATATATAGATATGCTCCTCCCCTTACATCTTTATATGTGTCCTTGTTTTGGCTTGCTCAAGTGATAATTATGGGAGATACAAGGGGAAACGCTATGTTCAATTCACTTAAGTATCGACATATAGACATTGTCACACATACTAATGATCATATATATTACATCGGACCATATAGTCATATGCTAAAGCAATTCACTCTAGAGGTGATCAATCTCTAGAGGAGACTTAATAGTTTTATCCATCTCGAATGACGATGGTTAGTAATACATCACATAGTATTATCTCATGACTTGATAAAACACGAGTCTCTAGTCTCGATACAACACAAGACCCTAGTCTTATACAACACAAGACCATCTCCAGCTAAAGAGATCCACCTCATAGGGTATCGTCTATGAGAATCATTTGACTTGATACAACAAAAGTCCAGACTTGATACAACACAAGACCATTCTTGATACAACACAAGATTTCAATCTTGATACAACACAAGATCACAGTACATGCATCCCACCTCAATACATGAGGACATAGATAGGGCTTGATACAACACAATATCCCGACTTGAAACCACACAAGTCCTTAACTTGTTATAACACAAGTCCCTGACTTGATACAACACAAGTCTCTAACTTGATATAACACAAGTTTTTGACTTGATACAACATAAGTCTAGAGAATGACTCCTTATGCTGTACATTTAACATATAATGAGCCTCCTAAGGAAAATAATAAAATAATATTTGTGAATTTTGGAAGAAGAGAAAACAAAATACTTTTTTCTTTGTATTTTCAACATATCTCCTTGTGATTTTACTCAAATTTCGAGTGGGAGCACTCATTGGATGTGTAATTCAATTCTACATCAAATAAGTACCCATACTGCATATTTTTTATGGACCCCACCCACGAAAATAAAGATATACATTTAAAAAAATGTGTTACATTGTATGCAAAATTGAATTCCACATCCAACAAGTGCTCCCGCTCAAAATTTGAGTAAAATCACAGGGAAATATGTTGAAGATACGATTTTTTTTTATGACAAATATGTCAAGTCAACCATAATGGTTGTCTCTTTTTTCTTATAAGGCCCATTTTAGACCTCAAATTTCCTATAATGCGCCAATATGTTTCATTAAACATCACATTTCTTGGCTTTTTCATTGTGGAAGATCAGTTATTGATCCGTCGGACCTCAACTTGTGTGCATTAAAAGTTTGTGTTAAAAGAATGCGTTCAGCAGGTTAATTTAATGGAATAGCATTAACAGAAATTAAATACTGAAAACAGATGGAAAACGAACTGATAAACAGATATAAAAAAGCACAGAGTCAGAGCGTCACAAACAAAAGTTGATAATGGAGTTCACCCCCTCCACTGGGCTACGTCTCTGGGTCCCTCTCCAATGGGTACCGATCCAATTAATCTTTTTAAAATGGTACAAAATGGTTCTGGAAACAACTTCAGCAACTGTAAACAAAACGCTGTACAAAATCTTTAAGACCTTTCTCTCGAAATTACAATCAACATTCAAAGATAAAGAAAGCTAAAATATAACAGAGAATGTCGACTTCTACAGCACAGCATCTGGACACTTCGCAGCAAAAATGATCTCTAAGATTCTCATAACAGAGAAACGATACTCTGCGCTCCAAAACAATCCGCCCCCTTCTCGGTGGCCAACCTCCTCTATTTAAGAGTTTAGCGTGAGGGATAAGTAACCGATTCGATTCCATCATCTCAGCTGTTATCTTTTTTATTATTTTTTATTATTGTTACAACCATACGCTAAGCTGAACCATGCAATTCGGCCAAGTCACTTCACAAGCATTATGTTACCACGACGTTCCATATCCCCGAAACGTGGCAACGCACATGTTGATTCACAACACGTTGCAATGACCGTTACGCACATATGTTGCACCATACTATAGCATGACACGTAACGTAACCGTTTGATGTTACCACTAACTTCGCGATGTCGTAGCAAATCTGTCACAGCAGTGTGAAAGGTCTGTCACAGCTAAATCTATGTCACAGCTAAGTCTGTCACAGCAGTGCGAAAAGTATGTCGCAGCTAAATCTATGTCACAGCTAAGTCTGTCGCAGCTAAATCTGTGTCACAGCAGCTAAATCTGTGTCGCAGCTAAATCTATGGCATAGCTAAATCTGTGTCACAACTATGTCTATGAGTTAAAAAATATGTTATGTTCTTTGAACCATAGATTAAATACCATTGTACCATATTGGATCAGTTTAATTTTTGAAGATGAATAATCCACCGGATCATTCCTCCCCATTGGAGAGCTTTTGGACCACCAAAAGCCTAAATTATTCGGCAAGTAAGTGAGGGTACAACTCCCTCACTTTTCCAATCTCCATCCATTTTTCTTTGCTAGGATGCGTGCCTTTAAGCCCCACTCGAAGGTACACAGCATTCCCCCTTCATGAAGTCCTTACATTTCTGTCAAGAATAACATCATCCTGCAACTCATTCATATATCCAGGTGCCATATCATCAACTGAAGGAATCTGTACGTTAGTTTCCTCATCCATGATCATAGGAGGCTCATACAATTTAAGATTCTCAACATTGACAACTGAATAAATTTGCATGTAATTCAAGCGAAAGCATTAGTACCGATCTTTTCCAAGATCTCAAAAGGACCATACCTGATAGGCTTAAGCTTTTTACCTTCACCTTTCATTCTCTCTTTGGTGATATGTAACCAAACTCTGTCACCAACCTAAAATTGATGATCAACTCGATGCTTGTCATCCCTGGCTTTGTACTTTGCCTGGCTCTTCTCCAACTGTTCTTGAACTGCCTGCTGCACTGCTTGGATTCTCTGAATGAACCTTAGCGCTTTATCTGCATCATGATGTCCATCCACTGCATCTTTTCCAAAAGAGAAGTCCATCGGTGTTTTTGGCAGATAACCAAAACAAGTTTCAAAAGGAGATCTGTTCGTGGAAGAATGAACTGCATGATTGTAGGCATGCTGTATATACTGCAACTGCTCATCCTAAAGTTTAGGATGCTTACTACAATATCCTCTGAGCAGCTGAACCACTGTTCTATTCACTACCTCTGTTTTCCCATCGGTTTGTGGATGAAAAGCTGTAATTTTCTTCAGTTTAGTGTCCATAAGCTCCCATAAAGTTGACCAGAATTTTCCCAAGAATCGAGAATCTCGATCAGATACAATAGACATGGGTAGCCCAAAATGCACCCAAACATTTTGAAAGAATAAATGAGCTGTTTGTTCAGCAGTGATCTGTTTGTTACATGGCATTAAGATACACATTTTGCTGAATCTATCCACAACAACATATAGATAATCATGCCCTTTTCTAGACATAGGTAGTCCTCCTACAAAGTCCATAGAAATGCTTTCCCAAGGAGGAGAAGAAACTGGAAGAGGAGTGTACAAACCCAATTTCCTATTGCTAGGCTTACTCGTCGCACACATAACACAACCTCTTATGTATTTAGCCACAGTTTCTTGCATTTGAGGCCAATAACAATGATTCTGCAATATAGACAATGTTTTACTTATTCCAAAATGTCCTGCAATCAATGAACTATGTGCCTCTCGGATCACATGCACTCTTTCTTTCTTGGGAATACAGGGTTTACCAAGATGATACAAGAGTTGATTATGCACATAATAGTTCTCTTTCTATTTACCATGTATTAGTGATGCATATACTTTCTTAAAATCTTTATCTTCTGCATATTGTTCAATATAACTTTCATGTGTTAATGAACTGTTTTGAAGAATGATTGAAGCATTCATAGGTGGCCTTGATAACATGTCTGCTACCTTATTATGAATTCCCTTCTTGTATTTAATTACGAGATGAAACTGTTGTAAGAATCCCATCCATCTTAAATGCCTACTTTGTTGTACTTTAGTTTGAGATTGTAAATATTGAAGTGGCTGATGATCAGTATATATGACTGCTTCTTTTCCCATGATATAATGTTTCCACTTCTTCACACTCTGTACTAAAGCATACAACTCTTTGTCATAAGTCGGATAGTTACTTACCGCAGTAGAGAACGTTTCCGAATGGTAACAGACTGGCTTCCTTCCTTGCATCAAAACTGCTCCCATGGCAAACCCGCTGGCATCGGTTTCGATCTCAAATGGCTGCTGCAAATCTGGCAATGTAAGAACTGGTGCTGTGCTAACCTTTTCCTTCAAAGTGTCGAAGGATTTCTCATGCTTGCCTCCCCACTGGAAAATTTCTTTAATGCTTGTTAACGCATGTAATGGAGCAGCAATGGAAGAAAACCCAGAAATGAATTTCCTCCAATACTGAACCGCACCCAGAAAACTTCTGATTTCAGTAACGGTGTTAGGCCGTGGCCAGTTTACAATGACAACAACCTTGGCTGGGTCCACTCGCAGGTGGCCTCCACCAATAATATGGCCCAAATATACTAAAGAAGTTTTAGCAAACTCACATTTAGAAATTTTTACATAAAGCTTCTCCTTCTTCAGTACATCTAAAACTTTCTTCACATGTACAATATGCTCTTCCCAGGTTTTTCTAAACACAAGGATATCATCCAAATATACAATTACAAAATCATCAATGAATGGTCGAAAGACATCATTCATGACCCGCATGAAAGTAGCAGGAGCGTTACATAGCCCAAAAGGCATTACAAGCCATTCATACAAACCCTGTTTTGTTTTAAACGCTGTTTTTCAGGCATCATTTTCAGCAACACGGATTTGATGATACCCATTACGTAGATCCAATTTTGTAAAATAAATTGCATGTTTCAACTGATCAAGCAAATCATCAATGCGAGGAAGAGGATACCTGTTTTTAATGGTGATTTTGTTAAGGGCCCTGTAGTCGATACACATCCTCCACGACCCATCCTTCTTTGGAACCAAGACTATAGGAGAGCCACAAGGAGAAGTGCTAGGCCGGATGACCCCCTTCTCAATCAGCTCCTGAACTTGCTTCTTGATTTCCTCATTCTGCATTACAGACATCCGGTACATGGCTATGTTCGGGAGTGACACATCCTACTGCAAATGTATCTCATGCTGAATCTCCCTCTTCGGTCGTAACCCCTTCGGATCTTGAAACAAATCATCATACTCATAAATAATTTCAATCAATTCAGATTTCTGTTTAGGGTCACATCCTTCAAAAGATTTAGAGACTTCATCATTTTTCATCTTAACCATCATCAACACAAAATTCTTACTAGCATTTACCAACCTCTTCATTTGTCCTGAAGAGACTATTGCTAGATTGGTTTTCATCTTATGTGCTCGTACAATATATTCCATACCATCTTTAAAAAGATGATACTTATTCTGCTCTCTATAAAAGACTGCTTTCCGATCATACAAATATGGACTCCCAAGTACAATCCCACAAATGTCAAGTGGTACTACATCCAATTCTACCTCATCCCTAAACTTTTCAGTAATTGCAAATTTTAATACACATTTCCTTGTAACTTGCAATCGTGTATCATTAGTAACCCAACCTAGAGGATAGGGCTTTTCATGAGGCACAGTAACTAAATGCAACTTCTTAACCACTTCTTCTGATATCAGATTTACTTGTGAACCACTATCAAACAATGTATCAATCTTTGTGTGATTTGCAATGACACGAACATGAAACAGTGCACTTCTATCTTTATCATTTTGCTTAGAAGTAGATGGCAGACTTGTACTTGCACTAGAACTTGGTTGTGCATCAATGGGAAGTGAGATACTTTTATCCTTACCTTGGATTCCGACAGCTGTAACCTTTCTTTCATCACCTGAGTCGGAGCCCAA
>LPNX010067792.1:309940-327607 GCA_001517045.1 Pseudotsuga menziesii | reverse complement strand
CGGACCTCAACTTGTGTGCATTAAAAGTTTGTGTTAAAAGAATGCGTTCAACAGGTTAATTAAATGGAACAGCATTAACAGAAATTAAATACTGAAAACAGATGAAAAACGAACTGATAAACAGATATAAAGAAGCACAAAATCAGAGCGTCACAAACAAAAGTTAATAACGGAGTTCACCCCCTCCACTGGGCTACGTCTCCGAGTCCCTCTCCAATGGGTACCGATCCAATTAATCTTTTTAAAATGGTACAAAATGGTTCTGGAAACAACTTCAGCAACTGTAAACAGAATACTGTACAAAATCTTTAAGACCTTTCTCTCGAAATTACAATCAGCATTCAAAGATAAAGAAAGCTAAAATATAACAGAGAATGTCGACTTCTACAGCACATCATCTGGACACTTCGCAGCAAAAATGATCTCTAAGATTCTCATAACAGAGAAACAATACTCTGCGCTCCAAAACAATCCGCCCCCTTCTCGGTGGCCAACCTCCTCTATTTAAGAGTTTAGCGTGAGAGATAAGTAACCGATTCGATTCCATCATCTCAGCTGTTATCTTTTTATTATTATTATTATTATTGTTACAACCATACGCTAAGCTGAACCATGCAATTCAGCCAAGTCACTGCACAAGCATTATGTTACCACGACGTTCCATATCCCCGAAACGTGGCAACGCACATGTTGATTCACAACACGTTGCAATGACCGTTACGCACACATGTTGCACCATACCATAGCATGACACGTAACGTAACCGTTTGATGTTACCACTAACTTCGCGATGTCGTAGCAAATCTGTCACAGCAGTGTGAAAGGTCTGCCGCAGCTAAATCTATGTCACAGCTAAGTCTGTCACAGCAGTGCGAAAAGTATGTCGCAGCTAAATCTGTGTCACAGCTAAGTCTGTCGCAGCTAAATTTGTGTCACAGCTAAATCTGTGTCACAGCTATGTCTATGAGTTAAAACATATGTTATGTTCTTTGAACCATAGATTAAATACCATTGTACCATATTGGATCAGTTTAATTTTTGAAGATGAATAATCCACCGGATCAGTGACTCACCATCTATTTTGATAATTTATCATTATAGCATTGGTGGACAAATTTTCTAGGCAGTAACTACTTCAAGAGGCAAACAATTTAAGGTTAATTGGATCTTGAAATGTATGGGCTTCTTCAGCAAAACTCTTATCAAATACTGAACTTCTAATGTTGTTTATACATGGCTCAATTTAACTATTGTTGTGCATGCATGTCTTTTCCATTCCCTTGCTTCCCAAAGAAATGTATTTTGGTTGCTCGAGTTATTAGAAAAAGGATTCATATCATTTTTGTGCTGGAAGAATGTTTTAAAGGTTGATAATCTTCTTCTAGATGCATGACAGAGGAGCTACTTGTTTTTTTTGCTTGAAATCGAAAAGATGGATGTATAATTTGCAAAATTCAAGCAATCTCTGATCTTCTTTGAATGGATTCCTGTTGTGCATTATTCTTAGTTTGTGCTTAGAAATCAATATTTTGAAAAGAAAACAGTCAATGCTAGATATGACTTGGTTAAACACTTATAGTTTGAATATTTTACTTTACTTTAGTCGATAACTCGGTAACTTCCTAGGAAACACATGCATGTACAATAAAGGTGTTCCATTTCTCCTTCATCGCCAACCAACTAGCAGGGCTAGAGAAAATACCTTGTTGTATTTTCTCCAGCAACCACTTGTTGAGATGCTAGCTTGACTTATGTTATTATTGCTTCACCAACCCAACTTTGCTTAAATATGAAATGAGGGCGTGCTTTAAATGAGCATTGTCTTTAAACCTAGCTCGATAATTTTCTTTTAAAAGGGAAATTTCAGTTATTTTGGACTTAAATTATTGAAATCGTGAATTGAGAGAAATGAAGCCAGCCTCAATTTGAATTCTCGACCTTTTCAAAAAAATAACAACAGTTTTAGCTTGAGTATATTCTTAGCCCTGGGTTTTAGCTGAATATAATGTAGACTTTTGCGAAAATCTTGAGCATGGGCATTTTAAAATAAAAGTAATAAGAATTGAATGAGATAATATTTGAATCATCAAACATAGGTAACAATAATAAATATGCCAACCATGTTATGCCCTTTACTGTAAGCATACAAGGATGAAGAGTGAAACAAATATGATCCAATAACTTTGTTTGTGTTGAGCTTCAATCATTGTGGAGACTATAAAATTATCCTCTATACATGATTTTGATTGATAACATTGAAAGTGTAGAAGAAAAGAATAGTAAAATCGAGCTGAAAGGGATATTATAGTATGGTTGGAAAAGAATTGAAGTTGTTTTGTTCCTTTTGAACCGAATTTTAAAGCTCTGTTTCAGTCAAGATGAAATTAGCAATCAATACTTATTTCCTAAGGGTGATCAGTTGTATTTATGTTTTTGGGTAAAAGATAAAAATGAGAATGAGTCTTATTAGTGAAATGAATGTTGACAATTTAAAGAATAATAGAAGCTATCATTTTGTAGTCTCTTTCTTCTTGTATGAAGACCTTCAATATTGGAGCAAGGTTGTTATGTTGTTTGGATGTCATGATGGGTAGTTGATTTCATGTTTAAATTGTAATTTGAGCAAGAATAATGCCACTTCCCTTCATTTCACAGTACCTTTCCACTCATTCTTTTAATTTACATTTCCCACAATGTATCCTTTTCCCCTTGCTAAGAAAAGAAGTACCATAAGAAATGACTGTTGTGAAGTGGAGTTTCTCTCCCCTCCTCTTTCCCTATCTATTTTTTGTGTGCATGTATGATTGTCGAAATGAGCCATTTATAGACTTCTTTAGATTGCAGGTTAATTTGATATCGGTTATTACTGTTCTTGCTCGTACGAATCGTTTTTTCTTGACCATTAGATGAGTTTTTCCAGCAAGGGAGAAGAAATAATAGGGGCAACATAGGTAATTGGAACATAGGACAATTTGCAAAGAAAGCTACATCAACTGAGGATGAAGGTAGACCTTCTCCTTCTCACCCAACATGTAGATCTCAAGGGATATGTGCAACTTTTTATTTTATTTTCATGCGTATGTCTGTATATGGAGCTAATCTTGGATGAGTGCTATGAATTTTGGATAGATTTGTGAATATGTGAAATACATGGAGGCATACAATACTATGAATCACATTTTTGGACCTAAGTTATTTTATTTTAATGGTATATGTGGTCTTTTGGAAAGTTTGGTTAAATGCATGAATTTATTACAAATGTTTTATGAAGTGATCATTGCATTTATTTTTCTCATTTTACATGCTTGGATAAACAAGGGATAAGGGAAAGAAGTGAAAGATCGAAAAGGGGTCCCACCTATTTAGTGTTATTATTGATATCATTATTAAAATTTTATTTATTTCTATCTTGCTAAAAAAATATTATTATTACCTCTTAACTAAAGATAGTTCTTAACTACCTCAACTTCCCAACCAAAGGGTAAATAGGGAAACACAAGGAGTTCTCGGGAAAAAGAGAAAGAGAGGAAAAACATTATGAAAAAGGTAGCTCCTGATTCAATTTGAGATTTTCTATATTCTTTCATCTCTGAGTTCTATAAAGGCTGAAGATGATCTTGCTTGCAGCAGAATAACACTTTAAGGTAGCAACCATTATGAAAAAAAGTAGCTCATGATTCAATTTGAGATTTTCTATTTTCTTACATCTTTGAGTTCTTTAAAGGCTGAAGATGATCTTGTTGGCAGCAGAATAACACTTGAGGTAGCAAAAGAGGATCCTGTTACAACATCATTATTCATGCAAGAAGGATAGTCTGTTCATTTCTTTTATGAATTGAGTTAATTTTTCAAGTACTAATAAGAATTAATTTTGCATAATCAAGCAGTGGCATCTCAAATCTCTATTTGATCCAACGCTAGTCTATCTTGTCTTCTTTTTGCATACAGAAGTTTATGTATAAAGATACATACCATCTTAAGCTTCTAAGTGTTCCTTTGGTCCTCACTTTCACAGAAGTTTGTAAAGAGTCTTCAGATTGTAAATCTGTGGCTTTTTTAATAAAATCTGCTGATTTTTATCTCGTTATTGAGTATTTTGCTACATCTGAAATTTATTGTCTTCTCTTGTCTGCTGTAATAACTTTGTTAAAACTAAATTTTTCTGCACTCTTGTAAATTTATTGGTTTTTACTTTATTATTTTCTACGAAAAAAGAGCATCAGATACAAGTAATTAATACTTGTAGGCTGAATGATATTTAAGTAAATAAGTTTTGAAATCAATGTAACATTCCTGACTATTTTACTTCAGCCAAGTAAAAATCGATATTGTTGGTCTTGGATTTCAATTCCTTGCATCAACACCCGCTATTCTTCTAATACTGGTCGATTATTCTTTCCAAATGCCTATCGGAAACACCGATTGATGTACATTATTTCTCTTCTACGAGTTGCATCCTGCCTTTATGTATAATTGCTAGGCGTATTCAAATTGGGTGCAACTTCCTCTAAGGCTCATACCTTCACACAAATTCCTTTGTGGAAAAATACTTGACCCTCTCGATTTGTTCCATACAAAGATCACATATTTAATTAACCATTCATAAATCGCATAGTCATAAAATACCATATAAAAAATAGGACAAAGAAAAAACATAAACACCAGGATTCCTTAAACTATCTTTTTATTTTATTTCTGCAAACTCAGGTAATATACACTACTTTTTTGTCTCTCATGGGCTTGACCTTCGTTCTTGGCCTCAAGGCCTTGGCCATTTCTCTCTCCCTATCATATTACCCGTAGGCTTACAATTCTGATTTAAGCATAGAAGTCGATGCTTCCAGCTCATCAATGATCAAACAACTCCCTATGTATTTGTAATTTACTTCTAAATATACAATTCAACCCTATCTGCTAAAATCGAATAACTCAGCTCTTATCTATTTTCCAGCTAACCACTATTTACCTTCTAGACCTCTGCACAGGTGTTCATGAGGATCATTTCCTCTAACACGACTCATCTTTCTAGAAGCTTATTTACAAACTTAAGGAAAAAACTTGGGAAATTTACAGAAATTCATAAAAAAAACTATTCTCCCTTGACACTTTTGAGACCGCACTTGGATCTGATCAAGTATGTTGATTTTGAGAGGCTATGCTCCTACATCACAATAGTTAATTCAATAGTGTAAAATAATGCCATTCTCTAAAACAAATTCAATTAATTTCAACAAAATTAAGTATGAAGGATTGTCAAATACCAACATAGAGGGTATACCAAACCTTGTTATGAGATGTTGCTCTAGAAATTGATACCTAGTTTTCTTTCAGAATAGTCAATAGCGCAACGTTGGTCCACTTGGTGAAGTAGTCAATGGTAGTTTGTATGTGCTTTTGTTACTTTGAAAAATTGGGATTAAAGCCATGTATTACACCTCAGAGTGTCTGAAGTATTCCTTCTAGATGTGCTAAAGTGAGGGGTTTCCTTTTCTCTTGTAAATGCCAAGTTTTTGGGGCCATATTATGTAGAGTGTTGAATTTGGGGCTAAATACCCCTGATCAGGTCATGGCAGGTCCCCTTGGTTTCCACATCAAGGAGGAACTGGCCGTTTGGATTATATCGACTACTCTTTGGGTGGGTATCCGGTGCCCTTGAGGCAAATCATTGGGACACATGGCCACACTGATATTTTTGTTTGTAAAGGTGATCGTGCGTGTAAGGGTTGTCATACCCAGTTTAGTACACCACATTTGGCCCACTTGGACCTATTGTTTCAATACAACATCCCTCCTCCTGGTCTCCAAACCCATGACACCATTCCTTAAAGAAGAAACCTACATTGTTAAAAAGGAGGGCGATGAGGGAAAAGCATCTATTGGGGTTAGTTGGGGCATGACACCCTTCTTATGGCTCACCTTGCACTTGGTGGAGCTTAATTACACACTTTTATTCTTATTTAATGGTTTAATCCCCAGTTTGTGGGTGCACTAACCTTAAATTAATAAATTTTATAATTTGTCATTAACTTTGTCGGCTCAAATTTGTAAAAGCTTGGGGGTTGTCTTATATAAACAAGACAACCTCACCTCATTTGTAAATCATGGACAATGGTTCAAATATGAGATCTTTCCTTTCTCTTGATTTATTGAAGCTATTTGAGCTATTGCACACCTCTCTCTTGGTTGTATTTTTCTTGTTTGAAGGATGAATGGAAGGATTTATAGGGTTTTGATTGTCACATGCTAAGTTGATGCTAAAATGGTTGTACTAACTTGTGCTCAAGAGGAACCTAAGGAGCAACCTTGCTTTCTTTTTGGTAAATATTAGTAAGATATTTCTTAACACTAGTTTAACATTGCTCTTGAAGTGCTTTGGACCAAGTTAGGGTTTATTTGCTAATATTTTTTCAACTTGCTTGAGGACACCATCCTACAAAGGAGTCCTCCATTGATTATCAAACCTTGGAATTCTATATTTTCCCTAATTAGGGTTTTGCTACCTAACCCTTGATGTTGCTAGTTTACCCTATTTGCAAGCATTGAATTGCCATCTCAAGAGGGACATTAGCCTCAATCTCTCATAGCCATAGGGTTTGAGACAAGAATCAAATACCTTATCTATCAATCCTCTTGTTTTACCAATTTTAACATGTTTTATTTTTTGGAAAAAATACATAAACATATTTTACTACTCGAAAAAACCTAAAAATCTAAATAAATTCAAAAATCCAAAAAAATGTGATTTGGTATTTCTGGTCCGCCCTAAAAATCCGCCCTAGGGTTTTATCCATAAACCCTAGAGGACGTCCTCTTTTGAGCAAAGTGCATTGGGATACATGAGATCTTTGAAATTGTGTAATTGCTAGTTGTTTGGTATTTATGGTTCATCCTCAAAGTGCGCCCTAGTGCTATTATCCTCTTTCCTTTGAGAACACACTTTTTTGAGGACTTGGATAGGGAAGTGTGATATTGTCTAGGGAAGCGTGAAATTGCCTTGAAAGGGGTGACATTTATTGAAGTTTGGGATAAAGTGAACTCCATTATTGCATGATTATTTTGTCAAGTTTAATATTGTTTGACTATGATAAGGCACTAATCATATCCATAAGGGTTTAATGGGAAGTATTTGTGGTTTGTTGTGGTTGTAAGTATCTTTCATCGATTAGGGTCTCCCCCTGGGTTTTGGAGTTACCCGAAGTATTGAGAGGTTAGACAATGGTGACATTGGCTCTACACTATCCCAATCTTACCGTCACTGGTACTAGGTCTACATAGCCTTGGTTTGCAAAGTTGTGCAAGTTTGGACGATAACACCATGAAAAATGTCCAAACCCCATTGATCGAAATATCTATCAACAACAAGAAGATTCAAGGGTATCCAATTGCTCTCCTTTCTTTTCTAGCATCCATTGGAATACTTAGCACTTTTTGATATATGCATGTGCATCCCTCAAGAGTGTTGGCCCAATTTTTAGATTCATATTAGTAGTCTCTCTAGAGAAGTGTCGTAGCTGAACCATCATGTAAATCTTTTAAGATTTTTCAACATCTTCTTTCTCTAAGCATATAAGCAATACATTGTTATAATCAATGTTTTAAAAATCAAAATTGAACACTAAAGCGACCAAAGGTCAACTCGACTCAGACTCGAAGTCGGCAATGACTTGGAGCAGTTTGATTTCAATGACTTGGACTACTAAAGAATACATTAAATTTTACAATTTTTTTGAAAAAAAATATTAAAGATTTTAAGTTGTGATTCCAAACCATTAGAGACAAAATCTCTCTCTCTCTCTCTCTCTCTCTCTCTCTCTCTCTCTCTCTCTCTCTCTATATATATATATATATATATATATATATATATGGGTCAAGGTCTTCAGAGTCAAGACTCAATATATCAAAATGGCCCCAAGTCAACTCAAACTCAAACTCGGAACCGACCAAGGGTCAACTCCTCTAGAATCATATTCATCAATAGCACCATGTTCCCCCCTCCTCTAGACTCTAGCCCTTGCCTCTACCTCAAATCTCAAAGTTGATCCTCCAAGGATATTAGTCAACACCCCACAATTTTGATGAAACTTCCTATTCCAAGCATTAAAATAAGGTAGAAAAAGCTTCCCATGCTTCATAAGCGATTTTGCTTCATTGAAGGGTACATTTTTATTAAGGTCGTGATAGAGGATTTCAATCACCTTCAACAATTAGGCATTGACACCACCTACATCAAGGTACATAGAGAGGTTGATGTCCTTGATTAAATTCCAATTCCTTACCTTCATACATGATAGAATCTAGTTGAAACGTTGCAATCCCGAAATCTTGAAAACTATTGAATTATGAATGGGATCTAAAATTCTACTTTCTACATATGAAGTTCGACGAGGTTGGAACCACTCTCAAGCATCCTAAAACAATTAATGGTAACGCTAAAAAATTAAGTAAAAGGATAGAAAATGAAAGACAAGGAGAATGCCACTTTTACTTTAAGAATTTAACATTACCATTTATTATTACCGACCTCAATGTAACTTGTACAAAACTAGTCAAAAAAATAAAAAACAAGTCTACCCTCCATGTGTAAGTCCCAGGAAGATTTGGATTAACTCGGCCGAGTTATTGTGGAACCGATCGAATTGACCGATTTGGTACCGAACTAGCCGAGTCAATGTCTCACTCACCCGGTTCTGTACCACCGACCTCCAGGCCGAGTTTTGTCCCAGTTCGACACCGATGACAATTAAACTGATCAACTCAACCAGTTCTGGTTCCAAGTTGATTGGTTTTTAAAACTATGGTCATAATTTTTCTCAAAGAGAACACCATTACTAAGTCGATGTTGGGTTGATTTGGTCCTCAAGCCTCTTCTCTTATTTACTTCGAATGACTTGGATGCTTCATGAGAATGGGGATTGATATGACAAGGGATAATGTGAGACTAGGAACCACATGTTTTCGAAGTGTTATGTCCCTATAATCAATGAAACAAATCTAGCGTAGAATTTACACACCCAAGCATACTGAAATTCCTTAGATGGAATTGGTGACATAGAAGCAAGGGATAAAAAAAAAGTCTTTAGTGGGCATGTCCCCTATTCTACTCTAGTGTAGTGGAGATCGAATATAAGCTCCTTCAGCTATTTTACGATATAAATGATTTTAAAATTATACTTAAATTTTTCAGTGCTAAACTGAAAAGTAGTTTGTTGCAAAAATGGGGTTTATTGGAATTGATTATTTCTTTATTAAGCTGGAGGAGACTCAAAACATGTCACTTAGAGTCACTAAGGAAGTCATTAAGAAAAATATTGGTGAGGAAAATATGAACTATAGGGTGTAGATACATATTTTCTTGTGTTTAAATCAATGTTTTAAAACTCGGACCGAGCCGACTCGGACTCGGCTGAGTCACCCGAGTTGACCCCGAGCCGAGTCGACTCGGCCTCTAACTCGGATTGGGTGGTCGGTTCGGCACTGGACCGGCCAACTCGACCGAGTTAAAGGCCGACTCGGTGAGTCAGACCCGATTTGATTTTTTTTTAAATTAAAAATTTTAAATAAACTAAGCTAAAACCTAACCTAACCCTAACCTAACCCCTAACCTAAGCCCTAACAAACTAGCCGCGTCTGCCGTCCAATGTTCACGTGACTGTATTTGAGTCTGCCCAAGCTGTCGAGGACTGGTGAGTGGAGATTGTGCAATGTGGGTGCTCGGTGGAGGGTGGAGAGTGGGGACTCGAGAGTGGAGAGTGGAGTCTGTGACTCTGTGGGTGCCCACGCAGAGATTTGGTGGACTAGTGGAATGGCCATGGAGTTTTCTGCCTAGTGCCACCAGCCTTCAAGTCGAGTTGATACCACCTAAAAATTTATAAGCCCCTTAATATAGGCCACTAAAAATGTTATTATTAATTAATGTAAATCACTGTAAAATAATGTTAATAATTAATAATAACATTATTTTTCCAATTATTAATGTTAAAAATTAATAATAACATTATTTTACTAATTATTAATTAAATGTAAATCACTGTAAAATAATGTTATTAGTAATTAATGTAATTATAATCTTTGGAATGATGGATTATAATCTTTTAAATATCTTTTTTCTTTAAAATTTGAATATTTTGTGTTTTTTAGTAAACAGTGTCATTAAGATCAAATCAGCCAAGTCATTGCCGAGTCTGAGTTGACCCTCGGCCGATTACGAGTCCGAGTTTTAAAACATTGGTTTAAATGCTTATAGCGAATGGGCTTGACAATGTACTGCACTTATTCACCAAAATATGAAATGTATTGATTTTTTTTCTCTGAAAGTTGCAATTTATTTCTTGCTTGAAATCACTTGGTTCAACTCCACCTTAGACTTACACAAGATGACCAAACGAATTCAGGACATCCACCTTCATAGACAACCGGTCTAGTTTAGACTACCAAGCCCAACCATTTGAATTTGGCAAGATAGGAAACAACTTGGCCTAGCAAGTATGGAACTTAAAATCTTCAATGGGCCAAATAATTTTCTGAATCACATGCTTAGTACACTATGTTTGCATGTTAAAAGTTTTTGAGGGGTCATGCTTGATGAGAAAAAAAGCTTTGAATCTCCCTTGAATAGTTGATTACTTGGTTCCATACTCACGTGAACTAGCATCCACACACCATCTTTATCATAATTTGGAGAAGTCCTTGGGAGTTATTTCATGTAAGCATCATTGAAGGGAGAGAAGTAAAGTATACCCTAAGGTGTATATGTGACTGCCCTTAATAAATACTATAGCATTTTACATGAATCTAACACAATATTTAGGTCTCGCCATTCAAAATTGATGCTGCATGGAACCTACCAATGTCCAATAATGTAAACCACCATGATCTCCATGCAACTAGAAATTTACAAGCAATCCTGTCAAATAGGAAAATCTAGATCCCCGTTTTACATGATTATTTCATTCCCTTCTTCATTAGGTGACCTTGTTTTAATTGCTTCCCACAGGTAAAGTCAGGTCCATCAACAAGATTCACTTCAAGTTTTGTGTTTTCTTTCTCCAGCTCAAGAATGACCTGTGAAAAACATATAAAAGACTGAGTCAATGCATGGACAACTTATGCATGCAATTACAACAATTGGGATACAATCCTGTAAACAAACGCACAGAACCAACCCCTGTCCATTCCAAAAAATGCTAGATTATGAAAACGATAAATAGTCCTGTCAGATAAGTTGCTATTTTAGCCAATAACTGAGGTTCAATATATAATGCAACTGTAATAGCAGCAGCAGACCAGTAAAAAGGAACAAAAATGATCTGATAGTAAGGAGTGTATCATACATACTAATGAGCAAGTTATGCTAGAAAATCAGTTCAAAAGTCCTCTGGGTTTGTGTTAAGTAGCCAATATAGATAAGCAGAGTTTGTAGAAAAATCTTTTTATCATAAAAAAGATTGGAGTGGGAACCTGTCATGGGAGGGTAATATATCCCATCACTTTGTAAAACTGCATCCACAACCGAGAGCATCTATGCATAATATAACAAAACAATAGCTAGGGCAGAAAACATCACAATTAAATTCCAGGTCCAACTCATTATCCATACCACAGCACAAGTTTCTAGTGTATCCAAGGAATAGGAAAATATTTCAGAACTTCATTTACAAAGAAGCAAAAGCAAGACCAGATTGGATTAGTGGGTTTGACTGGTGTGATTAGGTTTTCTTAATGGAAAAACTTAATCCTTAATCAAACAAGGATTGAAAAGTTTTCATTCCTTGTAATAAGTGTTATGCATGCATGAAAGCTGTTTAAGATATACTGATTCAAGGAGTTGAAATGAAAACCTCACAGAAACATTTAGGCAAACCTCAATGAAATAAATGATGAAATGGGCAGGGTGAAGATCAATGTGCAACAAATCAGATGGAGTTGACTCTATTTGATTTCTAGAGTCTTAAGTTATCTCTATCCGCTTTTCTAGTGGACCATGCATCTATACATGATACTGACAAGTATAAAGGATGAATCAACAGTGCTAGATGAAATGTAGCTCAGCATCTCATGTAATAAGAATACTTTTTTTCTTGTTCTAGATTTGGGAGTTCAATAACATAAACTAAAATTGTCTCCAAGACCGAAAAATAGAGCATGTTCTGCTATAGTTTGTAGTGAACTAATAGTCATTTTATTCGGTGCATAATAAAGCAATCACTGGAAACACGACTAGTTCCTTCAGAAAAGACTCAAATTTGTTGACAACTAAGAGAATAGAAAAGTGTATTATAACTAATAAGTAGAGAGGAGGTCAAAACACATTGATTCTAGGTTTATAGTTACCATCCATATGCATTAGAAATCTGTCTCCAAATTTTAACAATAAAGCATAGTCTAGAAAAATTTGGCACTATAAATCATTCAGATTTAGTTTTCAGCCAAATTCTATGCTAAGGAACCATAATGTCTTAGACAAAGTAATTGCACATACCAAATGATTTTCTCCAGCATGAAGCAATGGGGCAGGAACGTAGAGGTTGCATTGGGGTCCCATTGACTACAAAAGAGAAATAAAACAGAGACAGGAAGAAAGAAAATTACAATCAAAGACCATGTTAGCTCAAACACATCTTGGTGCAAAGTTACTTGTGTTATTTATACAACTATGCAAAAGGATAGGTATTGAAAAACTGAAATAGTAGCCATTGAGAGGAGGGAAGAGAAGTCTCCATACAGGCCAAAATCGTCCAACATTGAAATCATTGACGAAGACTACACCTTTTGTCCAACCTCGAAATGAAATATATGTATCTTTAACTTCCTGAGGTGAGGAAATGTT
Source organism: Pseudotsuga menziesii (assembly GCA_001517045.1). Taxonomy (NCBI): domain Eukaryota; kingdom Viridiplantae; phylum Streptophyta; class Pinopsida; order Pinales; family Pinaceae; genus Pseudotsuga; species Pseudotsuga menziesii. The sequence continues at coordinate 314,781 of LPNX010067792.1, read as the reverse complement.
GAATTGACCACTATAAAAGCTAGGTCCTTCTTGAGGACTCTCTGCAACAACAGAACACAACTCAATAACTTTCTCACAATCATATATCGACTTAAAGCTCAGAACATGAAAAACTATACCTGTTTACTGGATTTTTTTAGATGATGCACATGAATCCTGTCAAACTCAGCAAATTTATAATCCAGTGCTCTAAGCTCGTCTGCGTTTCAAATGGGTTCGTTAATATGGTGACACCCCATCTCAGCCACTAGACCGCAGCTCAGTGGACAGCTGTTTACTAGTTTGATATCCAGACTTGGACCAAAGGTGTACTAAACCTTTGGAAAGATTATACTATGGAGCTAGGAACACCTGAGTATTTCATTGATTCATCTTAACAGTTCTTTTTAAAGAAAACACTGATAAATGGTTTCCCTGCATAAACTGGGAAGGAACCCTACGTGTATTTCAGCGATGTGACACAGTATTTTTATTTTATGATTAATGTAGGTGGAGAATAGGGATGCTTCAAATTCTAATTTCTATGTTCTTGCTCACAGTAAATAACAATCTAACGACAATATCAAGCAGTGAAATGAACAGGAATCTAAACTAGAGAAACAGAATAGAAGACAATTTAATAGAAAAATGAATTTAGAGTGATTTACAAATATAAATACACATTTCCATGGCAAACTACGTTTGAAAACTAAAGGTGCAGTTTAGGAAGATAAAAGTAAAAGGAAAAGAGACTTTAGAGTGGATAGTGGCACCATGAGATGCAAGGTCGTCTCATGCACCAAGACAAGTGAGGTACCCTTACATCCCAGGGAGGAAGAAATGTGTATGTGTGCCATGATATGCCATTGTCATATGTGTAACACAAATAAACTAAAATTGAAAAAAGGATTGGCATTGAACGTCTGATGTCCAAAAAAGGAAAGGACATTAAAAAAAAAAATAGTTGGAAACGGTATAAGCAATGCTGCGGATCTGTAGGCATTGAAATTATTATTAAACCTGGTAATTGAACAAGGACTAAACTCTCTGCACATATATGGTGACATACACTTGGTTGTTAATTGGATTGCAGTCAAATACAGTTTGAGGAACTTCAAAGTTCAGTCTACAAGCTCTGTTGGATAAGATCACCTTGTTGCATAATTCCATCCAAAATGCATCTATCTATCGCATTCTCAGAGACCAGAATCAGTAAGAGATCTCTCAAAGGAAGCTTTATATCTTCCCCAGGGGACTTGGTCTATTCTGGAAAATGACAGGAGATCAGAGTATCTCCATGCTTATTTTCTATAGTTTCATTTACAGTGAGCTATACTCTGTTTCTTTTTTATATGTTTTTTGCCTATACTTGCAATATATTGGATATATGTGGGCTCCATTTTTGTATCTGAACACTATTAAAGGCATATATGAACTCTTTTTTCGGTACAATCTAGGGCACTTTAGTGCCACATTACCAGATCCTGGGAAAGGTCAAATGATCATGCTATATGGAAGATCAAGTGCATCTAACATATGTAATTTCCTTTTACAAAAAATGAAATTACGATTTTCTGGGGGGAAAAAAGAAAATAAAAAAATAAACTAGCATAGATCCATCTTAAGCCCAGATAATTTACGTGATGAGAGGTTTGTGCTTGGGCTTTTTTAATCCTCTCAGTGTAATAAATCCATGGTTAAGATGAATCTAAGCTTGCACAAATTTCAAAGGTTATATTCCACAATGAATCATGATATAGGAAATTAGGAATTACTCAGAATGTGTCTGAGATGGCAATCATCTAGTAGTGTACCTGCTAAAAGCACAGAAAAAAACAACAATATGAATCATCGTAACAAGAATACTTGATATTTAGAACACAAATACAATTATGCTGCTTGGATAATGAAGCAAGAGTTTCTACATAGACAGATAACATTATTAAATATATAACAAACAGGGGCTGCACCATAGAGAATATGGGCTGAATCCATCATTAAACTCTAATCTGAAACCCAAAGTTAAACTCCAGGTATCGACCTAAGCATGGCATATGCTATGATGGTAAACCTCTGGGGAACCTTAATCTATTATCCATTCACTTAACTCAATTACCCTTGCTTGTGCCTATACTTATTATGCATATAAAGGCTTTTCAGCAAGTGTCAAAGATAGAACAATAAAACCATCAATTGATAAACTAGCTTAAGAATGGTTTTTTAATAGTTTATTGATTGCTCAGCTATAGGCTGTGAGTGTGGTTTGGCAAAGGGCTCTAGTTTAACAGCAAATTATATCTACTGACTTAGGGTAGAGACCTTGAAAAACATGTGCAAGATTTCTATAGCCCTAAAGTGGTGTTTATAGCCCTCTCAACACTCTTATATACAAGTACCAAGAAGGTTACTACCTTGAAAAGAGAGGTGCTCAACAGTTGTTTGGGATGATTGCAAGAGGAGCTGTTTAGTTTGCGTTTAGGACTATGCTGATTAGTGGACTACAATTAGCATTTGGCTACTAATTCGCACACATAAGCCTTCATTGTTGTTACCATATCCTTATAATGGAGTTCCCATCTAGTGTCATGGCATAATTTTCAAACTTCAAAATTGTAAATTTCTTTAAAACTCAAACTTGAGCTACACAGTATATTTTAATTTTATTACTGATAACCACACGTGTTTCTTTACTAGTAATGCAACGGAAAATAAACACTGAGAAACATGTAACAATAATCCAGTGTTGCAAACATCGGCGCGGCGAAAAAATCGGCAGGGTCCAGGAAACATCGTTTCGGGATATCTCGGCAAAACATCGGCAAACATCGGGAAAAAATCGGCAAACTTAAAAAATAGAAAAATATTCATTTTTTTTCAATTGTTTAAACATCTAAAGCAACAATAACATCAAATAAACACATTGCTACATGAATATGGAAAGAAAACCGATATATAAGATGTCTAGAGAATCGAGATACATCACACATACAAAATGGATCATGTCCTTGCATCTTAAGTCATCAAAAATATAACAAATGTATCTCATGATCATCATCATGGCTCACGAGTCATCTACAATGAAGTAAAGTAAATAAACTATTGATTCCCTCTACCCCTTTTACGTGAAAAGGTAATTGCTGTGCAAATGGCCTTTCCTCTAGAACTAGAAGTAGGTGCCCTTGAGGCTTGTGGGCCTCGTACTGGACTTTGACGTCCTCTAAAAGAAGACCCTGCAAAATGACGTCCTCTAGAAATTGGAGAAGGTGGCCGAAACTGATGTCCTGAAGAATGAGAAGGTCGAGGAGGTAGTCCTGCAGCTCCTGCTCCTCTACCAGTACTAGTGCCTGTGCTACCACCAAATCTATCTCCCTCTAGCTCTGACTGTGGCACACTCCCAGAATCGGTGTGAAACTCCTCTGGAACTGGAACATGCTCATCCAAATCCTTTGAGACTGTATGAGTCTCACCATGATCACTATTAGTAGCATGATCATCCTCTAGCCAATCAGGGGCTACTTCCATAACAGGCTCCTCACACTCTGCCCTCCATGCAACGGTGGTGTCAATCTCATCCAATGAAATGGCATTTGCATCAACTTTTCTCTGATACTGCTTCACCCACAACCTGAGATTGTAGTGGACGTAGACCAAATCATTAAGGCGCTGAGTTATCCAACCTGGAGGAGGATCATAAATATTAAATATTAAAGTGGCATAAATCTATAAATTAGAATTTAATAATTTAAATTTTATATTATATAATGAATTTGAAAATTTGAAATTCTCTAACTTGTTGCGCTTTTTGGAGTGTACTTTTTCAAATACACTCCAGTTGCGCTCGCAACCAGAAGAGCTACATGTCTGGCTGAGCAATCGAATGGCAAGCTTCTGTAGAATAGGTACACAACCACCATAGTTCTCCCACCAAGTATCTACAATGAATTTATGAATAAATTATAAAATAAACATGAGAAACGAAAAATAAAATTTAAAACAAAGAATTAGAAAGAGAAAATGAAATTCTAAATTTAAACTTTAAAGTTGAAAGTTTGAAACTAGGTGAAGCTTACTTGGCATCAGGTTGGTCCTATCATTTATTGCTATATCAAACCCAAATAATCCTGTAGCTCTCTTACACATTTCCAACTCTTCGGAAAGCTGTGTACGCTCAGCTGCATCAAGTACCATCCTTTCGACACACTCATAGAATCCAGACATAACCTCTCCATCAAATCTAAAGCCATAGGAGTAAGCATACGAAGGGTTGAGGTATAGCCCTGCAGCATGAATGGGGCGATGGAGTGTGTGGTTCCATCGCGCATCAATCACCGCCCATATCATATGTTGTCTCTCCTGCCCCTGATCTCCATTGTCCTCATAATAAGCACGGATGGATTCTTTGGCCCTATCCATGGCCTCATATAGGTAGCCCATTGCGGGCTTCTCTCCATCAACCAAGCGGAGAACCCTTACCAAAGGTTCGGTGATGGTGCACACCTCCTTCACCGCACCCCAAAAACTCTCATCACATGCAACTAGCTTGAATGTGGCTTGCCCCTCTGGTCTAGTGCTAAATGATAAAGCACACAAATCTGGTGAAAAGAACATCGCCTACAAGTCCCACATAGAATTCAAGAGTGATTGAAGAAAAATAAAGCTAGTGGCAAAGCGTGTGATGGCAGGACGCACCAACTCTTTGTCACCTGTGAACTTTCTCATCAAGCTAAGCACTGCTGCATGGTTATATATGAAATTTGAATTTTGTGATGCTCCGTGCTGAATCAATAGTATCCTTGATCCAATCAATCTTGCCTAAATCCTCTAAGATCAAATCAAGGCAATGGGCGGCACAAGGACTCCAT
>LPNX010067792.1:286676-309587 GCA_001517045.1 Pseudotsuga menziesii | reverse complement strand
AAATGGATCCAAAGCCTTTGGCATCTTGTATATGGAGTTATTATGGACAAAATGAAGCTTGAATCTTGATACTTTGAAGTTTGAACCTAAGGCAAGAAAAATACGTTTTTTAGCATATGTGATTAAATAAAAATGTAAAAGTTTAAAACACAAGAAGAATTCCAAGAAATATTGAGCATTCAACCATTAATTTGATGAGGAAAAATACATAGACATTTTTATGAGGATTTATAAGGAATCTAGGGCAAGATAAAAAATGCCAAAACGTTTTTTGGCATGCAAGCAACAAAAAAATACATAACAGTTCTGCTTAAAACCCTATAAAAATCGTTTTTGAAGATAGACAATTACATGGCAAAGTAAATCAACAACAATCCCTCTTGGAAAAGTGAGAAATGATGGGCAAATTTTTTACTTACTACCTTCAGCTGTGGAAAAAACCCCAAATGGCAAGATCCAATCTTCAATTTGATACTTGATGGCAAAGAAAATGGTGCCTAAATTTGCTGTTGGTGTCTTGAAACTCTCTTCACTTGCCCTCTCAGACTCTTAGCTCACCTCCTAGTGGACTGTTTGACTCAAAATGAGAAAGAAAAAAATGAAAAAAACCAACTTAAAAATCACTTTTTCCGGCCCTGTCCGTGCTCGGCCGAGTTTTTGCATCGACTCGCGATTTATCGGGAAAAAATCGGTGATTTCTCGAAAAAAATCGGTGATTTCTCGAAAAAAATTGGGATGATTTTTTGGGCGATTTTTTGGGTAAAAATCGTCACGGCGAAAAAAATCGCGATTTCTTGGATATCGGCCGATTTATCGCCGATGTTGGTAACACTGCAATAATCACATCAATATAGACACAGTATTTTTGGGTATGGAAAGCCCCGAAAAAACCCAAGATGGGAAAGAGTTTCTTTACTAGTAATGCAATGGAAAATAAATACTGAGAAACATGTAACAATAATCACATCAATATAGACACAGTATTTTTGGGTATGGAAAGCCCCGGAAAAACCCAAGATGGGAAAACCGGTGCAGCAATAAGATAAGAAATTTTATTATGAAGATATAGAACAATTACAATCCAACAGATCAATTCACCCCACCTGGAAAAATAGAACCTCCGTGAATCACTGAGCAAACCCGGCAAATCAGTACGACCTTCTTACGCAGTTGTACAACCTCTTGCGTCAACTGTACGACCCTATGCGTCAGCAACACGAAATTCGTACGATCCTGCATCACCTGTACGAAATCCATACGGCTGCTATATGACCTATGCCTGATGTGTACGACCTCTCTCTCGGCGATCTCGTACGACGCTATTCTCTGCCTGATCAGTTGGTGAATCCTCTAGGTGAGTGCTCCTCTGTCTTCTCTGCAAACTTCTTCCTCCAACTTCCCTGTCTGTCTCTGTGTGTGTGTCCTCCAACTTCCCTGTCTGTCTATGTGTGTGTGTCCTCTCCACCAAATCTTCTTTTAACTCAATAACCAAGCGAAAACCCTAACCCTCACTATGGATCAATTGATGAGATCCTCTAGTGAGATCAATGGCCAAGATTAGATTATCCATCACTTAAAATTATTTTCACTTTTCACTTTATAAAAGTGACTCCATTAAGTCAATTAATAATTAGATCACTTAATGTAGTTTCCTAAGTCTAAACTTAAGAAAATCACATTAATACATTTGGCTTCTTGCTTTATGTCTTCTAGCATGCAAGGACACATGCAATGATAGAAGACCTTCCTTGTTGCTACTTTCTAACACTCCCTCTCAATAAGGAAGGGATCTAGTAGCAACCCCAACTTGTCTCTAAACTTCACAAAACTGTGTCTGCAAAGTGCCTTGGTCAAAATGTTCGCCACCTGCTCATCTGCAGTGTTATTGGAACCGGCCCGGAACCGGCAAACCCGGCCGGTCTGACCGGTTCACAGGGTTGACCAGTCCGGTTACATAAAAAAATTTAAAAAACCGGATTCTGGACCAAACCGGGCACTGAACCGGTACGTACTCTGTCGTACGGCCGCGTGCCAGGGACCCACGTTTTGTCAAATTTAAAAAAAACAAAAACAAAAAAACAACCTAACTACTACTCCTAACCTAACCCTAAGCCTATCCTAACACTATTTAAAGACCCCCCCACCCCATACATTTCTCACACTATTCATTGCTATCAGTTTGGCAATCTTGAGAGCACGGTTCGTTGGGCAGTTGTGTAGTCTTTTGCAGCTGAGTTTTACCGGTGGTTTCCAAGAACTTGTTGGGCATAGTCAAGTGTGTATTGCAGCAACGATTTGGAGGAGATTAGAAGCATCATTTTTTGCAGCACATTTGGAGTTATTACGTGGACTGTTTTGGAGGTTATTGAAGGCTTTTGTGCAGAATTTGTGGACTGTTATCACGGATCAGCATCCTCTTTTTCTCTTGGCAGCTTTTCTTCATTTCTTCTTCTCTCTCAAAGGTATGTCAAGTGACAAGTCTCAAGACTTTTCTCTTTAAATTTTTTTTCCTTAGTTAAGAAGTTATTAATAAATTATAGGGTTTTATTTCCAGCTTTTGTTTGAACTTTGAACTTTGCCATGGCTCCAAAAGAGAGGAAGGATGCGGCATGGCTTCATTGCCAATTGGATGATGGTGGGAAAAAAATATGCAATTATTGTGGGAAGAAAATAGCTGGGGGAGGTATCCATAGGTTAAAACAACACTTAGCTGGTGCGAGAGGCAATGTTGAACCTTGTAGGAAAGTCTCTGATGATCTTAGAGCAGAGATGCTAAGTAGTATTGAAGCCTACCAAGAAGAAAAAGCCAAGGCAAAGAAGATTCAAGAAGACATAGGGAGAAGTTCAATGCCATTTGAGGATGAGATTGACTATGATCCTGAGGGTGGTGATTGTGAAACCCCTCAAGGTCATTTGACTAGTTTTGAAGAATCCTCCAGTTTTCTTGTTAGGGGGAGAGGTCGACATAGAGCATCCAATTCGAACCTGAAGAGGCCACGTAGTACCCCGGGTACTCCCCCCATCAGCAATAGAGGTCTTGAGTCTTTCTTTGTGCCTTGCACTACCCCTGGTGCTCAGCCCACCATTGATGCTAAATGGAAGAAGATGGAGAAGGAGGCTGCTTGGGAATGCATAGCTAGATGGTGGTATGATGCAGACATACCCTTCAATGCAACTAATTCTTTTTATTATCAACCTATGATAGATGCTATAGCTTCATGTGGTCCAGGCTTCAAAGGCCCTAGTTTTCATGATATCAGAGGACCCCTTTTACGAAATGAAGTTCAAAGAATAGATGAATATTTGAAGGAGTTCAAGCAGTCCTGGAGTAAAACAGGGTGCACAATAATGTTTGATGGATGGATTGATGGAAAATCCCGCACTATTATCAATTTCCTGATTGCTTGCCCAAAAGGAACCATGTTTCTTAAGTCTGTGGATGCCTCTGATCAAGTGAAGGATTCACAATTATTATTTCATCTTTTGGATGGAGTAGTTATGGAGGTCGGGCCAGAGAATGTTGTACAGATCATTACTGACAATGCCTCAAACTATGTTGCAGCCGGAAGGATGTTAGAGGAAAAACACCCCACCATTTGGTGGACACCATGTGCAGCCCATTGTTTGGACCTCATGCTGGAGGATATTGGCAAAATTGAGTGGGCGAAGAAGTGTGTGGAGCAGGCAAAATCAATAACCAGGGACATCTACAACCACTCATGGGTTTTGAGTCTTATGAGGAAGAACACTGGGGGTAAAGAGCTTGTTAGATCAGCCATTACACGATTTGCAACAAACTTTCTTTCGTTGCAATCCCTTGTTGATCAAAAAGCCAATTTGCGGAAGCTGTTTTCCTGCGATGAGTGGAATGAATGTCAATGGAGTCAAAAGGATGAAGGGAAAGATATTGCTGACAAAGTGTTTGAGAAAACATTTTGGAAAAAGGCAGAAGAGATAGTTTTATTCAGTGAGCCTCTTGTGAGAGTGTTGCAGATGGTAGATGGTGATAAACCCACTATGGGTTTTATTTATGAGGCCATGGATCAGGCCAAAGAAGCAATAAAGAAATCATATGGTGATAAAAGGCAGAAGTATTTTCCTATTTGGAATATCATTGATGACAGATGGAACAGACAACTCCATCGTCCTTTGCATGCAGCTGGCTATTACTTAAACCCAAGGTAAGAAATCTCAAAATTCCTATTTAAAGTTATAAGTTTTCTTTTAATTTCAAACTTTCAAAGTTATAAGTTACAATTTCAAATTCATTGATGAATATTTTTTGTCTTTTGAACTTTGAATGAACTTTTGAAGGTACCACTATACAAAAGACTTTGAAGCCAATGATGATGGGGAGGTAAAAGACGGATTGTATAGATGCATTGAGCGCATGGTTCCTGATCCCAGGATACAAGGTGAGATACACAGTAAGCTACTGCAATTCAATGAAAGTATGGGTAGCTTTGGCATGAGCATGGCCATACGAGGCAGATCCAAGGATCCTCCGGGTAAGAATTTTCAAAGTTTTACAGTTATTTAACCCATTGTAAAGAATGAGTTAAATTTCCAAAGCCATTTGCTGAAACTTGTTTGCATTCAACTCTTATTGCAGCCTATTGGTGGGGGCAGTTTGGTGGGAGCTGCACTGATTTGAAAAATTTTGCAATTCGAATATTGAGCTAGCCATGCAGTGCTTCGGGATGTGAACGCAATTGGAGTGTATTTGAGCGTATACACACCAAGAAACGAAACCGTTTGGAACACAAACGGTTGAATGATATGGTCTATGTCCAGTACAACCTTAGGTTGAGGCGTAACCAGTTGTTGAACAGGACACCAGCATCAGGAAACATAACCTTGGATGACTTTGATCCATCATCAGAGTGGGTTGTGGAGACTCAAGCACCAGTATTTGATAATGAAGACCTTTCTTGGGTGGATTTGGACCCACCTCCAGAGGTTCCATCTTCAGGGCCAGGGGAATCAAGTGGGGCTCAGAATCCCACTCCTGAAGAGGATGAGGATGACGATGAGGAGGACGATGATGAGTAGTAGACTACTAGACACTGGACTCTAGTAGTAGTGGCTAGTAGGGTAGTGCCATATGATCACTTTAATGTTATTCATTAGTACTATGGTTTATTTTTGAATTGTAGGGGCCATTTAGAGCCTCTTTGTTGATGTACTTTGGTTCAGAACCTCACAGATGTATTGCACTAGGTGCTATTTTGGATATTTGCTATATATATGAGAAACTTTGCATCTTTGTGTATTAATGGTTTGGATTCATATGTATGCACATGAATATATATGTTTTTTTACAAAATATGAATATTTTATGTATTTTTTAGTCAGCCGGTTTTTTACCCGGTTTTTTGCCGGTTTCGGTCCGGTTCACATTTTGGGCTTTGTCGGTTCGATGACCGGTCCGGTTCCGATAACATTGCTCATCTGTCTGAATGTACTCCACCTGAATGGTTCCTTTCTGTACACAGTCTCTCAAGAAGTGATACTGGATATCAATGTGTTTGCTTCGGTCATGGAACAATGGATTTTCAGATAGCTTGATGCCACTTTGATTGTCACAGTGAACCACTGTAGCCTCTAGCTCACACTCACATAGCCTTGAAAGCAACTTCCTCAGCCACATTCCCTCACATGCAGCCAAACTGGCTGCCATGTACTCAGCCTCTGTCGAGCTCAATGCAGCTGACTTCTGCTTCCTGCTGAACCAAGAGACAACCCCTGACCCAATGCTGAAGCAACAACCTGAAGTGCTCTTTGGTTTTCTACACATCCTACCTAGTCAACATCTATGAAGACTGCTAACTGTCCACTCCCACTGTGCTCATAAGCCAATCCATACTCCACTGTACCTCTGATGTAGCAAAGCACATGCTTTGCAGCTGTCCAATGTACTCTTCGTGGATCCACCATGAACTTGCTCAAAGAGTTGACTACAAAGCTAATGTCTGGATCTGTGTTGACCATATACATGAGTGATTCGATAAGCTGGCGATACAATGTAGGATCAAACCCCTTTGACCCTAATGCATTAATCTTCCTCCTCAAACTTGAACCCGGAGTCCTGTGTTGGCTGGCTCCTGTGCTGGTAAGTCCATAGATCTCCGCAAGGCTCTGTCCTCATCAAACTAGACATCCTTGCTCACAATGATTCTCTTGCGAGCAGGAATATATACTTTATATGCCTTCGAAGTCTCGCTGTAACAAACAAGTAACCCCTTATCTCCAGAAGGGTCCAACTTCTTCCTAGTGTCAGCATGAATGTGACAATAGCAAACACTCCCAAATATGCGCAAGTAGCTCACATCTGGTCTAGTTCATGTGAAGACCTCCTTGGGTATCTTCCTCCCCAAAGCTGTGTGGGGACACTTGTTCTGAATGTAAACTGCGGTGCTGTATGCCTCGACCCTGATCAAATAGCATGGCCTTGGCTGCTCCTACCAATGTCCTGTTCTTTCTCTCTGCCACTCCATTATGTTGCAGGGTACAAGGAACGGTGTGCTCCTTCTTGATCCCCTCCGATGAACAATACTCCAAGAACTCATTGGAGGTATACTCATCCCTGTTGTCCGTCCTCAATACTCGAATCTTCCTTCCTGTCTGGTTCTCTACGAGGGTCTTAAACTCCCGAAACTGCTCAAAGACCTCTGACTTGGCCTTCAGGAAATAGATCCAGGGCTTCCAAGAATAGTCATCAATGAAACTGACGTGATAACTGTAGCCATTGAACGATTGGACACTCATGGTTCCACAAACATCCCAATGCACCAAGTCTAAGGTCCCCTTAGATTTGTGCCCACTTTGTGGGAAAGGCTTCCTGATGTTCTTCCCCAACGCACAACCCTTGCAATGGTTATGCTTCTCCTCCTGTACCTGAGGAACTTCAATGACTGCCTGTCTCAAATGCCTCAGTGCTCCATGGTGTAAGTATGCCATCCTTTTATGCCACAACTCACCCTGACTGCTGCTATTGCTGACTAGAGCCTTTGTAGACTCGAAGTGTAGTCTGTACACCTTCCTGCTTCGGATCCCAATCACCCGATCCAAACTCCTATCTGACCCCTTGGGGCTTGATATACACCTTATGATCATGGAACTTCAACTAAAAGCCTTTGTCCTCTAGGGTGGAAACGCATATGAGGTTCTTGGTCAACCCCGAAACATACAATACGTCAACAAAACTAAGGGGTTTTCCAGACTCCCTCTGAAATGAAAGAGTACCAACTCCCTGCGCCTGATACTGCGCTTCATCACTGTTATCACATATATATTGCAATTGGGCTTGAACTTGTGCTAAGACTGATCAAAGGACTCAATGTTGAAGACTGTTGCTCATGCCATGCTTTATACAAATGTTAAACCTTAGTGCTATGTTGGCTCCATGTGTCATTTGTCCCCATCCATCCAGTTCATCCATGATTGATTCTCATCCCATGACTTTGGTTTGATAGAGACCCATGAGATTGAAGATCACTTTCCCTACTTTGACCCCTATGCGTGATGGATCCCATGTTATTTTGTGTCTCAGGTCCGAGTTGTGCAACAAAACTTGTCGATGCCTTGATCCTTCTGGGCCAAGAGAACCCGCTGGTGTTGGTTCCCAAGCTTAGGCGAGTTGGGTTTTGAAGCCTTGACCTCTCTGGCCAGTTGCCTCTGATGTTTGGTCCTGACTGTGAATACTCCCCTCTGGTTTCCCGAAGAGTGTCAGCTAAAACTCGAAACAATATGTCTACCATCATTACATGCATTATGTGCTATAAGTTATATCTATTGAAATGCAAAGCCCTCAAATAAATGCAAACTGTGTCTTTAAACACAACTCAAAAAGGGCTATAAATTGAAATTGTGAAAGTCCTAAAAGCAGTGGATAAATAAATATTAAATCTAAAGACTGCTGGCCACTATTGAAATGTAATGATTAATTCCTCACGGAGCCTACGATTTTTGATGTGAGATGGAGCAAGGGACCGCTAATTCACAGTGTCCCTTAGGATCTCTTCACTACAGTTTCTTGTGTACTCAACGCAAGGGTCCTAGTAAAGATCCTCACGAAGCTTGTTTCTTAGCTTGGATGTGAGTCGTAGACATGTAGTTAGAGTTGAATGGGCTATTTTCAGATCAACTCATCCACTTGTGAGACAGCACCATCCCCTATTGTTCATCTGTCATGTATATGTCACTATGGTCGTGTGTATTTGTCATCATTTTGAGAGATCATATGGTCAAAGTCAGCTATAAGTCATATCCCTTTACCTTAGCCTTGTTTTCCATCGTCACCCAGCACTAGCACATTGTTTAAATTTTGTAAGCATGCCATGCACAAGAGACTTCTAGAAGGTTCTAAGATCTTTCAAAGGGACAGGTATATCTTACTTATTATTATTATTGTTGCAACCATGATTATGAACAATATCATTTAAGTTGGGTTTTAATATACACCATTGGAGCGTTTCTTACCTTGGATGCATGCAAGATCATATTGGTATAGTATCTCACCTCTAGTTTGGGTACTTTGACCTGCCCAACCTAGTTGACCAAGTCAAACACAGTTTTGCATCAGTTTCAGTCAGTTTGATGTTTTAGATTAGTTTTTTGGCTCTTTTAGGTAGGACGTTCCCCATAGGGAGAGATTGGACAAAATGGCCAAAATAAAAGTGTGTAAATCAAGTTGTATCTTTAGAAATATGTATGAGGGGACCCCCTAATGACCCTCCCATGTCTCCTAAGTGTCAAACTTGCAAAAATAATGATTTACCATATTGTGAAACTAGGCTTTATGAGGTAATTTGCCCCCCTCTTGACTTAGTCATGTTGATCCATGTATTGATCCGTGTAAAAGTGATCTCCACCATTGATGATGTTTTAATCTCAATCGTTGGATGAAAAAGTAAGTTAGGGTTTGTGTCTCTAGAAAGCTATATAAAGAGGAGACCCCCTTCATTGTATCCCATCGGAAAATTTGGCTCTTAGTTATTGGAACAGAGAAAATAATTTCAGAGAAATCATGTGCCTTCTTTGTCATAGATTGTTCTTGTGCTTCATTGCAAAATTATTTCTAGAGGTGTTCCAGTTAATTTATGCTTGCTCCAAATACATTTTTGTAAGGGTTGTGTTGTCTGCAAGAAGGCGTTTTCTCCTGGGGCGTTTTTTGTGAGAGATCCAACTCTCTCCATCCGAAAACACTAGCAATCAGGGGGTTTTTCTAATGTGTCTTTGATAATTGGTTATGCTTCTTGATTTATCTTGCATTCGTAGTTTCTTTTTCTGTGGATCAATTCTAACTTGACGTAGGTTTCTCTTGCAAGAAGAGGGGCGCACCAACTCAACTTGGGAAATTCGATTTAGCTTGGAACTTCATAAAATTCGCTTGGAATTGTGTCAAACTGGGGAAAGTGTCATTGCACTTGACATCTACAAGATTTCCAGGTATTTCTGTTAGTATTTATTTTGTTTTAATTTCCAATCCACTCGACGAATAATCAAAAACCTTAATTAAAACCTTCAAAAAATTATCTTGGCCATTCTGTTAGGACTTTTGGTGAAACTTTTCTGGGTTATTTCACTCTTCCCTAGAGCTAGGTGGGTTTTCAAAAACATCATCATTAGGGACTCCATCTGCCCTGTGGGCAAGGCACTGATCTTTGGGCAAATCGCCCTCCTAGGGTTTTCAACTAATTTTGCTGCTTTATGTTCCGTCTTTTGGCTTGTGCTTTAGATATTGTCAAATCCATTTTCAAGCCATCTTACTCAAGTGTTAGATTTCCTTAATTGTTCATCAAACTCATCATTCTGGACATATTCTCATGTTTACCTTCAATACCCCAGGGTAGTGAATTTGATCATTTACAGTAGCACTTACTACCTATATCTACACAATAATTATACAGTCACCGAATATAAACATTTTGGGCCACATCTCCATTATCTAAATCTGTATAGTCCAAAACATCCTTATCGATGGCTATCCTCAGATCCAAGGTTTCTCTAGCTACTCACCTTACGTACTTTGTTGCTACAGTTTGATCTGGTGTGTGAGCTTCAGGTCTTTCCTTCTAGGTTAGATCAAGGTCTCCCCCTTTGTCACCTGGTGTATTAGTGGCATAAAGTGAAGGGTGTCCTAGCCGACGTGACAACCAATCCATATCTGGGGATTGGGATACTCGTAGTTCACCTCTTTAGTTGCCTGTCCCCTCTACCGTCTTGAATAGGATATCATTTGTGGGGCAACTACAAGTTATGTGATAACAATCACAAAGCTCAATGTGGAGAATTAATCCACCCTCCTGCATGCTCTTGAAGAACCTTTTATGTCTTGTCATATGACAAGATGCTCCACTGTCGACATACCAAACGCTGCTGCCTGTGGTGCTTTCCATGCAAGCTATCAAACAAAAGTCTTCGTCGAAGTTTTTGATGAACTCCTCCACCTCTGCAGAACCTGCCATTTGGGTATTTCTCTTCTTCTTCTTGTCTGGGCACTGGGAGGCAAAGTGTCCTTGGTTGTGGCAAATAAAACATTTGACCTTGGACATGTCAATGTTCTTCTTACCACCCTTCTTTCTCTTTTCCTTACCCTTGCTCCTACCTGCTGGGCTAGAGCTTCTTCATCCACAATCTGTGGGGCACTGCTGGATAAACCTGAACCTTGACCCATACGGGTCTCCTCCTGCACAAAATCATCCCACAATATTTGCCAGTCAGGGAGCTTCTCCCTAGCCACCACACCTTTTACAAAGGTGTCCCATGGCTTGGAAAATCCATTAAGAGCTATCCGAACTAGCTCCTCATCCTTAGTCTTAGAGCCAACTGCTCCAAGCTCATCTCTGATCTGTGTGAGCCTTGTGAGATAAGGCACCAGTCATTCACCCTTGTCCATCTTGGTACTGCGTAACCTCTCTTGCAGCTTGGCCATCTTGGTACTGCGTAACCTCTCCTACAGCACCATCTTCTGGTTTTCGTTCTTGCTCTGGTAAAGTCCTTCCAAATCCTTCCACATTTCCAATGTGGTCTTCTTCTCGGAAAGGTGAGGGACTATGTGGTCCTTCACCCCATTCAAGATGATCAACATAGCTCTGGAATCAACTTCTTCCACCTTGCCAACTTTGTCGGATCTGTGGGTGCAACCTTCATGGAGTCAATGTGCTCCTCTGCATCACTGAGATCCAGGATCCTCATGATCCTTTCTTTCCAAGTAGGAAAGTTCTGAGCCCCTTGGAGTCTATCTTCAATTCTCAACTATACGACCATAGTGAAATTAACCTGTCAAACCCTAGATCTAGCCCCGATCTATCAATACTGCTGCAGTTTCTCAGATTTAGCTCAACAGAGCTCTGATACCATGTAAATTTCCTTAAAGCTCAAACTTGAGCTACACAATATATTTTAATTTTATTACTGATAACCACACATGAGTATCTTTACTAGTAATGCAACGAAAAATAAATACTAAGAAACATGTAACAATAATCACATCAATATAGACACGGTATTTTTGGGTATGGAAACCCTCAAAAAAACCCAAGATGGGAAAACCAGTGCAACAGTTAGATAAGAAATTTTGTTATGAAGATATAAAAAAATTACAATCCAGCAGATCAATTCACCCTACCTGGCAAAATAGAACCTCTGTGAATCACTGACCAAACCCAGCAAATCAATACAACCTTCCTACGTAGCTGTACGACCTCCTGCCTCATTTGGACGACCCTCTGGATCAGTAATACGACCCTCTGTGTCAGTAGTATGGAATCCGTACAGTCCTGCATCAGCTGTATAGAATACGTACAGCTGCTATACGACCTCTTCCTGATGTGTACGACCTCTCTCTCGGTGATCGCGTACGGCTCTGTGCTTTGCCTGATCAGTCGGCGAATCCTCCAGGTGAGTGCTCCTTTGTCTTCTCTGCAAACTTCTTCCTCCAACCTCCCTGTCTGTCTCTATGTGTGTGTCCTCTCCACCAAATCTTCTTTTAACTTAATGGCCAAGTGAAAACCCTAACCCTCACTATAGATCAATGGATGAGATCCTTCAGTGAGATCAATGGCCAAGATTAGATTAGCCATCACTTAAATTATTTTTACTTTTCACTTTATAAAAGTGACTCCATTAATTCAATTAATAATTAAATCACTTAATGTACTTTCCTAAGTCTAAACTTAGGAAAATCACATTAATACATTTGGCTTCTTGCTTTATGTCTTCTAGCATGCAAGGACCCATGCAATCTAAGTCACCGCATTCGGCGATTTTTCGCCTTGGAAATTGAAAATCGGCGGACTTTTTAGGGAAGCGAACTAAATCTATTAAAATCGGTGATTTTAATCACTCGGTTAAACCCTCGTTCTGACCAAAACTGCCTTCGCGACGTGTATTTTGCCAGTGAATCCGTCTATTCCGGCATTGAAACGGCCGAGTAAATTTGTCGATTCTCATCGTGATCCGTGATCCACGAGTGAAGAATGAACTCAGAACTGTGGAGGCTGTCGTTTTTTAGTGAGTCACAAAGGTTCGAGGGTATTGTCGATGAAACTTAAGGCACACGTTTACTCCCAACTCCAGTGGAAAGTCGCACGAGGGTCGAGTCTCAACTAAAATTTCACGATTCTGCTATAGTAGTTGTAGTCGTGTCTACTGCCAAATATATAAATATAAAAATTCTTAAATTGTGTTTTCATTGTTTTCTTATTTTAAAATGGCTTGAATTCTTTATAATATTATGATGACGATTGTTTTCTATGTATATTTATTTTAGTTATTAGATTTTCAAAAATTGATAAATATATAAATATAAGCTTTGTCATTAAACTTTTTATATTAAATAATTATTATAAGCTTAGCATTATAAAAGATATTATAATTAAATATTTTAACATAAAAATATAATATTTGTCAATAAACACTATATTAAATAATTAATATACATTTAAGTATTATATATATATATATATATCGAATATAATGGCGAATTTTATCCACTATTTTTTCCAAGCGATTTTTTTCCGAATTTCATCCTTGTCAAATTCGAACACGAACTCGAACAAGGTGACTTAGCATGCAATGATAAAAGACCTTCCTTGTTGCCACTTTCTAACAAAACTCATCGTAATTCTTGTCTTAATCATAATGTAATGCTGGAATGAATGAGTGCCTAGTCATTATGCAAGTCTATGTTACAAGTTCACTACATTGATGAAATATAATGAATCATGAATGGAATTTGTGTTGAATGTAATGTAGCTTGGAATCCTTCAACCAACGACCCGAGTGCAAGAGCATTGTCATTATGCAAGTCTTTGTTGCAAGTTCGCTATATTGATGAATACAATGAATCATGGATGGAATTTGTGTTGCTTGGAATCTTTCAACCAATGACCCGGGTTGGATCTTATAAGGTGAAGGTTTTAAGAGGATAAACAAGCTTCTCAAGGTATAGCCTATGTTTCTCTTCTTTGCTTCATTAAACAAATGTCTTGCTGACAGGTTTAGCCTAAGTTTGCTAGCTTCAAATTTATTAGATTTGTGCATTTAGAAGATTGCAACAAAGAAAGTATCATTACAATATTCAATATAATTTCAATCTCAATGAATCTATTATTTTGACTTCAAGAAAATTGGAAATGTATGCATGAGAGACATTAAATACAAGAGATAATATGAACAATGCAATTGGCTACATATGGGTAAAATGCAAGTTGGTTATCAAACAGTTGAGATATACTAAGGGCCTTAGAAAATGAGTAGGTACAACATACGAGATTATGAACTTATAAAGTGAGCATCTGATTCTTTGGTATGGGTGGCTTATTTAGTAAAGTTGATGGTAATTTTTAAACATACCAATGCTGCTGTTCTTAAATCGGGAGGGAACAGATAGCTTCACTCCAATTTTCAGGTCCACTGGATTTATAATGCGATTCATCCTTCGAAGTTGCATAATGTTGCTCAAAGGAATAGGGTAGATTCTCCATCCATGAATTGGAGTGTCATCAAGAAGCACAGGAGAAAGTATTCCCTGTATAAAATAGCATTGGCACAGTGAGTTCAAGTTTCTAACTTCTGTTATCTTTTCCATAAGATGTTTTCAAGGCAAGAGGATAATCTAGCTACAGTTATCCTACACCTTAAAGGCCTAGAAAAGGAATGGTAGAATATCATAGAAACAATCCAAGACTTTAAAAATCAGGCTATGAAAAGCTGTGATATATAGATTTCTCACCTCATAATGACAAATCCATGCCTTCAAATAATGGACAAAAGCCAAGCAAACCATAGTTACATGTGTAAAACAATAGGATGGGAAACTTAGTCACTAGATCACTAAGCATACCCATAGGGTGCCAAATAGTCCAATTCATAGATGGCTTAAAACCTTCAATGCGAAATTCAATAGCCACAATTGAACCTAAAACACTTTAAAAATCAAACACCTAGCACGTAATGTAGGAGGATCAAACCCTTAAAGGTTCAATTAAATAAATAAACTCCAGAAACAAAAACAAAGAATCAAATCCAACCTTTCAAAAAAACCCTCCCGTCAGGCTTAAAGCTTTCAAAGAAAAAAGTTAGAAAGAAAACATTGCAGAGACCCTCAACTTAACATCAAATGCCCAAACAAAAACACAGAAAACCCATAATGATAAAAAAATTATCAAGGTTCCCAAAGACATGAATAACCAAAATAAAATACAATAAACATGGTGAGTAAGGAACAGAACACAAAAAAAACAAATCCACAAGCAACAAGTAAAAGGGAATTTGCATAACCAATAAAAAACTTATTCGTAAATGGAAAAATTTGCAACCATAGATTATGAGTTTTAGTAGTTTTAAGATGCACCCACAACTTCATTTTCGAAAACATCATAAAAATGCCAACATTTAAACCTCAGAAGCACCATACTCCTGTTGGGCATAACCACTAAATGAACAAGACAACAAACACTCTAACATTTTTGCACCAAATGACCCCACAAACATACAAAAAGACAACTTAAACTTTGATGTCATGAAAATATTTATATATGACAAATAATAGGATACAAGCAATGTTGGAATGCTGTGTGTAACCTTCACATGTGGCCACGCCACACTCATATGTATCATTAATATATCTGTAATCATGGCTAAGACCATCCTTTGATCATTTACTAAGTTCCACAATACATAGAAATGTGTACAAGTTTATAAAACGAGAATGCCTGGAAACGTGATGCCCACAAAATGGGTACATCCAGGTAAATGTGATATATATATATATATCACATTACCTTGCAAGAAAATATGAATGATACAGATAAATGACATTTTAGAGAGCAAACCATGTCTATATTAAATCAAACGTGATGCCCACAAAATGGGTACATCCAGGTAAATGTGATATATAGATATCACATTACCTTGCAAGAAAATATGAATGATACAGATAAATGACATTTTAGAGAGCAACCCATGTCTATATTAATTAAATCGAACAGATGTTTAAAGGATGCAAAATCTAAAATTAGCCTTTACACATAAGGCAATAAATATCGAATTAGCCTTTATATATGAGGCTATATGTGCTGAAATAAAACATGAGCTAAAGGCCAATACAATTACATATCCATCTCATTTTCATCATCATTAGTAAAATAGAACAAGATACATGATAAGCAAAACCAAAGCATGGATTGGAAGAAGTGGTAGCTCCACTACCACTTGCATCACCACCAATATCAACAGCAACAAGAGAGAGTTCAAGTCTAGGCATTTTGGATCCACACACCAATCTTTATGAGGCCCTCTTGTATATCTTCACCCCTACAAGACACAAAGTGTAGGTTTGAATGCACATAGACAAGATCCTCGGCCTTCTACAATCCCAATCTATTGTGCTTCAGGGAATGAATGAAATGGTAGGCACTCCAATTCCTTTCTACAGATTAGGTTTAGAAACTAATTAGATGTGTTCATTAACCTTTGATTAAGATTTTTTAGGTTTCCTATGGGGGTTCACATCACTTACGGGCACTTCAATGGGCCTACAAAGTTCCAAAAAAACACCTAAAACAACACTGGAAATCACTGAAGTGCCTTGGAAACACTACCAATTATATCGTACAACATTTCCACATCATGAAATGTCATATGGTACGGCAATGATGTTTCCAAGGTATTTCATACCCATTACAACATTTCCGAGTGTTTAGGGTAGTGACACACTACCTACGTAGGCATTGACTACAACAGAGATCATTTATTGTAATATAGAGAGGGGTTAAGAGTGACCTAGTCAAACTTGTACACATGTGCTCATTAACCCCTCTTGGGGGTAGCACCCTACTTGAGTTGTGTTTAAATATACCACAACTCTCATTTGTATTTCATTATTTATCTTGCAGTCTTCTTGATCTCTCCTATAAAGTGGTTTATACCTAAGGGCACCTAGATCTTTAGTGTTCTCTTGAGATTGTCATTTCTTTACTTTATCTGCACTTGTCCCTCACTTGTGTAATGAACTTGCGCTTAAGCATTTTTCTTTCTCCAGTGCACTTGTGCCTGGGTTGTTTTAGATTTTGGGTTTATCTTTGGTTCCATTCAATTCTCTTGCTTTCACTTGTGAATCTCAACATGGTATCAGAGCAAGTGTGAATCTTACTCTTTCAATAGCTGATCTGAAAACTATTGGGTGGAGTCATCATTCAAGATCTCTTACTACTGTGGGACTAATGTAATCTTGGATCATCTCTTTTGAGGGTTTTTCTAGGGGTTCTAGATACTCAAATCCTACTCTTAGGTCAATGCCTCTCTTCTAGGGTTTACTTGGATATTCTTCAGGACTTTTATCCTTCTTCAAGGCCAACATCTCTTTTCCTAGGGTTACCTAAGGTCTTTTTAATCCCTTGGATCTACAAAGGAAAAATTATAAAGTCTTCTTCCTTTCATGCGAAAGCTTCTTTTTTGTTGTTGCTAAGTCTAATTTATTCAAAGTGGATGTTTCGTTGATTAAATGGGGCTAGTTATAATACTTGGGCAAATCAAATGACTTCCCTTCTTTAAAGCAAATGTTTATGGATGTTCCTAGTAAAACCCCTTCTTGATGTTGATGATGACAGTGATAACCTCATATGTTTGAAGAAGTGTAAAGCTCTAAAGCTTATCAGTTTATATGTTAAGCCATATCTGATTCATCATATCAAGGACAATCCATGTGCAAATGAACTGTCAATACCACTCAGGTCAATCAACTCAAGACTGAACTTTCAAATCTCAAGATGGGTGACTTCGACAAGAATGAGTAATACAATACAAGGTTTAACATTATAATATCAAGAGGAAAGGAAAAAACAGAATTATAATATGTAAATATTATGCTGGATAATTTATATCCAGCATTCAAATCATTTTCTATCATATTCTATAGTATCCCTTTATTTGTCAAGGGAGTTGGAGTTCCTTCACGTAAGGAGGTTTTCTCTAATCTTATCCAACATCAAATTGAGGAATATTGGTGAACTGCCCCCTCAATATCAAGCCTATTCAAAGGTCATCTCAATCCCTTCTAAATCTATGTTTGATCAAGGTAAAGGGGAACACTCAAAATCCTCTAGGAAGAAGAGTCACATGTACAATTATTGTCATGAGGAGGGAAATCTCTTCAAGTCTTTCCTTGCTCATCTTCAAGCTTGCAAGTTTTAAAGTAAATGTCAAGGATTTTTTCAATGAAAATGGCAGGTCTTTACATAGTTTACCTGGCATATTGGTCTTCCTCTTCTCATCAAGAGTGGATTATTGATTCTGGAGGTACCCAACATATGAGCAAACATGGACACCTCTTTTAGTATAGGTAGTGGAAGTGTTTGCAACACACTTTTTCCTAATTGAGATTGTCTTTAGACTAATTGAGTTGCTTGCAACTTTGCATCACCTTTGGCAATTTTTTGACTAGGAAACAAGCAAAGACTAGTATCCATACCTTGTTTATCAATCTTCAGAGGCCATTGCTTAGTCCGTCCCCCCTTCTGAGAGAGCATGGTACTAGTATTCAAAGGTTTCTTGCTTCTTTCAATCATTCAGTATATTAATAGAATGTCTTTTCCCACTCAAGTAATCTTTGGATGCTGCTAGTCACCTCTTGCCTAATATGCCTGAGATGAATGGGATTATCAAGGAGGATATTTACAAGTTGTATATCCAAGTCACTTGGATTATTACCCTTGGAATTTTCAGACCCAAGATGGCCTTTTATGTAGAGAACTTCCTGAAGATCAGAGACGACCTCATAGTACAACCCTCTTACACGCTTCAACACTGGATGCATGGACTTAAGATCACCCTAAGATAGTTAGTTCCAAGTGGGGTTTCATTAGTTTTGGGTGTAAATTGAGAATCAAATACCACGAGATGATAGGTTATGTTGGATCTAGCATTTACAAGAGACAGAGACAAAGGAGTACTTTATTTTTAGATGTCCTCATCACTATGAGATACATGGTCGATTCCATTACCTATTCAAGAAGTTCCATAACTCCCTCTCCACCTTTTTTTGCTACAAAACCAGCAATGCCTGGCTTTAAACTTGGGAAAGGTCCCTAGGCTTAGAGCTCACATTCTCCACCCTCCACCCTTAACAAGACACTACTTAAAGGATCACAACTTTCTTCTCAATGCTCCCTCCCTAATAGGGGCACTAGGAAGGCACCATTCCAACACACAAGTTCGACAAACCCCAAGAAGCAACCCAACACTCCACAAGGAGATCCAATCAAAGTTGTTGTATGGGTCTTGTTACCCCCTGACATGCATGGGGTGACCTCATCATTATTTCCTACATGACTTTCCATCACATCCAATAGTTCCATAGATGAGATCTATGCTATGACCATGGATATTTTCCAGAGACACTGTCATCTTTCTCAATCAACCATGATATGTGCCAAAGATAGATGGGGACATTCGATTGACACCAATGTTATGATATACGTTCTATACTTGACTTAAGGTAAATGCTTTCTTATATGTGGACTTGACCATTGGGGGTCTATGGTGTTACTCTATAATGGCTCATGTATCCTAGATTGTTGTTTCAATAGCTAAGGAAGCATCATGGTGTGGTTATAATTCTTCATTAGATTAAGTGTATGACCTTGCAGGTTAGGTGTGTCCCTTGGAATTTAAGTAAGCGTGACACTCATTTCATGTCATTCACAACATTTACAAATATTCAACAGAAATTAGAATCAATACCCATTACACATTCACAAATCACGATAAGACACATAGATGATAGCTTAAGATGTCAGAACCTTATTTCTCATTAAGTCATCAAAATCAAAATGTATTACATAGATGTCAAAATGCTATTGGCAAAGAATCTCATCTATCAATAGTCCTCTATCACGTACCCATTGCTCTCGGATGGAGAAACGATATTGCTAATCCTTCTTTGATAACATAATGTAGCGTACCTGCTACACTGATATATCACAATGTCCATGAACCCGGTGCCCATACACCTAACTGTTATGCGGAATAATTTAAACTTATTACTTATTTCTCTTTAACACAATCATGGGTCATGTAACATCTTTTAACATTCATTCTCAGGCTTTAAATCCACGGTAACAGTCGTTTCGCCCTTGATAGATCTACTCTGTAACCGGAAGGGTCATTTCCGCATTGAACTTGTCCTTTTCGCACTCTGCTTTTGCATTATCCTTTCTGCCTCTTGCTGCAGAATCCGCGAACCGGGAACATAATGTGCGACGAAGTCCTTCAAACCACTTTTCGTATTCCACATTCCGCTACGAAACTCGAGAATTAGAAACATAATGAAACGATCGTTTGGTCTTTCGGCTTTCCGCCTTCCACTATGGACCTCGGAAATCAGAAAACCCATGAAACGTTCACTTTACCTTTCGACCTTTCGCCTTTCGACTTCCACCTTTTTGCCTTCTACTGCGAACCTCGGAAATCGGAAAACCCGCGAAACGGTCACTTTGCCTTGCGACTTCCGACTTTCCACCTTCCGCTGCGGACCTTGGAAATTGAAAAAACAACCTTTTACCTTAACCTTTTTCCCATTTTCCGCCTCCCTCCTTCCGCCTTCTCCAGGCGGATCCCTGGGTGTGAAAACACACTTTTGCCTTGGAATTTCCAGCTCTTTTTTCGTTTCCAACCTCCGCCTTCCGCAGGCGGATTTTGGGGTGCAAAAAACCGACATTCTGCCTTGTTTCAACTTCTCTCCTCCGCCTCCCGCCTCCCGCCTTCCGTAAGCGGATTCCAGGGTGCAGAAACGCTTCAGTCAAATTCCTTCTGACTCTGTAACCAGGCTTCTAGCGTCCATGATCATAAGCAAAACGCATTGAAACATACAAGGCATATACAGATGTAGATGCAGGAACATTTAACAACAGTAAACTCTACTAAAATCATTAGCAAGCATTCATTATATTCAATTCATTCCTAAGCAAATATATTGCATAAATAAGAATAACAGAGAATACTTATCTTGAAGACGAAGTTGTCCCGCAACTAGCTATGTCACTGCAACGTCCCACCCAACCATAGGCCAGTTGTGTTCATTAATCTCTCAACACAACTGCCACCCCCGAGCTAGGCATGACTTCCACAAGGAACTAGGGAACATCAAACTCACACACAGCTAGATCACATCAAACACAGTCAAGCCAACTTAAAGTTGGGTTTATCAGACTGACCAGCCAAGCCAATACACGATTGGGTTTATCAAGCTGTAGGCAACAACGCCAATACACTGCTAGGTTTAACAGGCTATTCATCCAAGCCAGCAACAATTGGGTTTCACAGGCTGCACACAGTCAAGCCTACATACACATTAAGGACTTGTTATCACATATATAGTAGCCAGGCTACCATATTATGTTTTTCAGACACAGTACATTTTTCAGCTAGATCTCTTACATATGAGATGCTGAGATGAGCAGTTTTGACGGATCATTATTGTATTCATGGACTATTGTACTCTCCCATGTCAGGACTGAGTCTCAGGACACTCAGATTTGAGGACCGATGTAGCCATTTAGTCATTACAAAGCAGCTATTGATGCCCAGTTTTATCTCATTGGACAAATGATGTTTCAGATGGATTATATTGCATGATTATGACTCAACTTTTTATATCGTGTTATGGTTATCATTGCTCTTATACTCATTTTTGTGACATGTATTAACATGTGGTGTCATGATTTAGCGGTCATAATTATATGGACTTGGATGTATTTTGTATTATGTATTGATGTCCCTACTTAGACTTGGAAGTTCTTGATCTATACTCATTGGTTTTACCCTCCTTAGGGAGAATAGAGGTAGTCATTCCCACCATTGTTTTGGCTTGCTAGTGTTGGTTTCATCATTCACTATCTCCACCCATCCATTACCTTCCAATTTTGTTTTCAACCTGACTGACTTTTTGACTTATGGCATGGAGGACCTTTTCCCCCGCTAGAACCTTTGTTGGACAAGCCTCCTTGTTTATATTGTGTCTCGGCTCTGAGTTGGTGACAAAACTTGCCCTTGGTGAGTTGGATTGTATGCCTAAATCATTCTGGTCGGTTGTCCCGATGTTTGGCACTGTGCAGAACTCCCCCTGGTCACTTGAGATGTTGTTGGCTAAAACTGAAAGCTCATGTACTACCTGTATTAGAAATATTGAATATGTGCCCATGAAAAATGAAAATGATAAAACTGTGTTTCTTAACATATGTAAAGAGGGCAAGAGCAATGAAATGCTAAAATACTCCTTGAAGAGTATAAGAAAAGGTCCAAAAAGCAATGGTTAAAAATATGCTATATCCAAATATTGCTGACCTTATAAAATAAATATGCCCCGGATGAAAGCTACGATTATCTACGCTTTTAAGCACTGGTGAAGTCCCAAAGGGTCATATAGGCCAAAAAGGCCATGGAAATAAAATTGATAATCCTAATGAAACTGGATCAAGCTTGATGTAGTCATGATGCCTAAGTTGAATAAGCACTCTCTAAACAACTCACCCATTTGTGAGGCACTGCCATTCCTTGTGTTGTTGTTTGTCCGACATTGGTTATAGTGAGTATTCTCTTTCCATATCCAAAGTGTCATGATGTTAAGTAGGAAGTCATCCTTTGCCTTAGCCTTGTCAATTTCATCCTTCACCCTTCACTAGCAAATTGGCTACAACTATGAAGCGAGTATAGTCCTAAGAGTTTAGTCTGAGTAATAATAAATAAAGCCTTATATATGTATTTGTTGATGTACCGCCAGTGAAATGACTGCTACTTGTTGTGATTGTTGCTTGAATGAGTTGTAGAGCATGTCTTAGCCTTTTAACACTTGCAGCAGATGGATGATAGTCTCAGTTATTATTGGTGTCTGATCATTTACAGATGGTTATATTGTTTATTGGATATGGTTGATGATCAGATAGAGACCTATGAGGGGTATGAGTATACACCTTAACTGGATTTGGACTCTCTGAGTCTAATGAGACAGTTTATTTCCAGTTCCGGGCACTTGCAAATATGATCAGGCTCATTCTGCCTCTCTGAAGCGGTTTTTCTTCACAGGTTGATATGTCTGAGCAGGGAGATGTTTTAGTTGGATCTCCTAGGGCGTTGTATGGGCATAGGGGGTGCAACCACTTGTTTGTACCATAGTACCCCCATCCCAGATAGCCTGGTGGGCTTAGTTTGACAACGCAGGCACCCTAGGAGGCTGTTTTGGCAGGTTCACGTTTCTTGAGGCAGATTAAAAAATGATTAAATGGCTATTGAAGAAATCGATTTGGGCTACTGAGGCAAGGAAATGACATGGGATGAGTCATAATGATGA
This sequence comes from Pseudotsuga menziesii, assembly GCA_001517045.1. NCBI lineage: Eukaryota > Viridiplantae > Streptophyta > Pinopsida > Pinales > Pinaceae > Pseudotsuga > Pseudotsuga menziesii. The sequence continues at coordinate 286,735 of LPNX010067792.1, read as the reverse complement.
GAGTGATGATCACGTTTTTTTATTTTTTATTTTTTAACTTTTTTAACTTTTTTAATTTT
>LPNX010067792.1:220201-280436 GCA_001517045.1 Pseudotsuga menziesii | reverse complement strand
TATACAAATGTCTAGCATGGTCATGAATCATTTTGAACCCTTAGCCACCCCATGGACTTGACTATTAGAACGCCCGTCACCACTTTGGAGGATTTTGAGTGACAAACCAAACCAATTAAAATCGTTTAAACAACAAGATTAATTGGAAAGGGAAAAAACACTCGATGAGGGGACTTCCCTAATAACCAGTTCCATGGTGTGGCGTCCATATCATATGACCCACACTAGCACATATAATTACATTAATTTTCCCATGCAGGGGAGCGGACATTTCGTTTTACAAAGGGGCAATTGCCCTGCAGAAATGGAAAAAATCCTTAGATTTTCCCAAGGTACGACTTGTACAATTATGTACATCTTCATGTACATGGAGTTGCCACCTAGTCGAAATAGGTGGGCAACAGGCCTATAAGGGGAGCTATCTCCCAATAGGATAAGAGATTTTTCTAGTTTGATTCATGCTCTTATCGTTTAATAGTTCTAGATCACTTAGCTCACATGTATATTTTGTTTAATTGCATGCTTTCCAAGTTTCTACTTCTGGAAGCACCTCTGCCTCTTGTGCAAGGATTTCTAAGTTGATGCAGGTATCTAGCTTAAAAGGATGGTTGATCTTGTTTGACTTCTCCAACTTCCAAGCATTTTTTAAAAGCACAGTCCCTCCACTCTCCACCAACGGACTCCATTTGCCCAAGCATTCCCAAGCTTGAGCTCTCTTCTTCTCTCTCTGCTTCACCTCTTATTAAAACTTTCTTTGGTTATGGTTACTCACATGCTTAAGTAGTTTAGTTTCTCTCTTTCAAAAGAATGAATAAAGGCATATATGTTTAAGCATGTTTCTAGATCTAGAATTGTAAAGTATTATTCCTTTGAGAGATCTAGTTTTTTTTATGTACTTGTGCATCATTTCTATCTTTAAGTACTTAAATATTTTATGCTTTTAACGTTGTATTTGGCACATTTGGTGAATAACGGGTGGCTTGCTTTTGTCTTTTATTGCCAGGACAAGAGGACGTATTGCCGAAAATTTAAAGATTCAGGCCATCCAAGGCCTTCCATAACAATATCCCTCTCTCTTGCTTCATTTCTAAAACCTTGTAAGCCTTTTGGATCCAAATCTATAAGGACCAAAGGCATCCACCTTAAACTATTGTAAAAGTAAAATAATAAAAGCAGGTGGGATTCTTAGCGCCAACACTCATGCCCGCTAGTAGATTTGCGCCATTTTCATGGCGCCAACACTCATCCCCGAAAAATTAAAGATTCAGGCCATCCAAGGCCTTCCATAACAATATCCCTCTCTCTTGCTTCATTTCTAAAACCTTGTAAGCCTTTTGGATCCAAATCTATAAGGACCAAAGGCATCCACCTTAAACTATTGTAAAAGTAAAATAATAAAAGCAAGTGGGACTCTTAGCACCAACACTCATCCCCGCTAGTAGATTTGCGTCATTTTCATGGCGTGAATGTTTTTCTTTGCTACTTCTTTTTATTTGGATTTGCTAACCTTAGATTAGTCTCTTTTTTGCTTTTAATCATTTTAGCTTTCTTTCAAGTAATTTATTTTGCAAAGTAACAAACTCGACCTTGTTTCCCCGAAGTACCAAAAGGGAGAAGAGATTCTTGGCCTTTACTAATTAGCAAAGCATCTTGTTTTACTTTTGCAAGTTACTTTTCCTTTTCATGGGAATGAATAAGTTAGCACAATCTCTACATATGCTCTTGTCCATCGTAGGTTTTCCTGAGCTTTAGGACAACCAGAAACGCGATTCCTGCACTCAATAAGCATTTCACATGTAATGAAACAACTCACATCTAATTAAAATCAATCCCCTTAAAGGATGGAAATTTGACGTCTCGCTTTTGGCCTTTGTGGGCAAATTTCACAAAGAAAACAAGAACAACTAGATAATGACTATGGGACACTGTCAGGCTACACCCTCGATTGGTGTAGTGTTGGACACACCCCCATGACTTCGATCTAGCCCACATTTTCTCATTTGGAGCCACATTCGTCAAATCCATACTTTGTTCCTCGTACCTCACGGTATCTCGAAACCCTCTTCCCATAATCCATTCATCATTAATAAACTAAAACTGACTAAGTTACACTTGCACAACATTTCCTTTTACAACATTATTTGACTCCACGACACTAGTCTACAATCTTTACTTTCTACTTAAATCAATTTATGTGTTGTGTTTAATACTTGAATTTCATATGTTGTTGAAGTTATTTAATTCTTTGCAAGTCTTGTTTCAGTAATCATTTCAAACTCCTAGATTAATTTCACCTTCATAATTCAACTTAAAATCCTTAGTTTCTTTTCTTAGGGACCACCCCCCTTGGCTTCGCTAGGAGTTGGCCTAGACGGAGGAGTCCAGATCAAGTGACAGTACTTGACTCGAGACTTGCCCCCAAGGTAACACCCAGTGGCTTGAATATTTCTGCCACACTAACCTGAAGTGCGTAAAAGGCGGCAACCAGAGTGTTGGGTCTATCCTCAAGAGTTAGGTGTTTCTAAATGTTTATTCCATATGTGTTCCTAGGAAGTGTTGCCATGGTTCATCCATCCTCGCACCTTCATACTATGATCCCTTTTTCAATTTTCTTTATTTTCTCCTTAGAAATTTCATTTGCATTTCACATTTACATTTAATTTAGCCCTTTCATTGGCTTAGTCCCCTTTTCTTTAGATGTGGATTTGATAACCTAGGACAAGGCAACCTGGCTTTTGCAATGGGTAGTATCTGACATTATATTTTCCTTTGCATTTAATTGATTAGCAACTTCCTTGTTTGAATGTATGAGACTCTTTTAGCTTTGATTTTGACGCATTCATACATTGGAATAGTAATGAGACCATATGTTGTTACTAATAACAGATCATTCACAAAGGGGAAAATAAAGGGCATGAGTAAATTGGTTAACAAAATGAATTATGGCTAGCTAAAAATGTTAAGTTTTTAATGGTTATACAATATCTAATAACATTTAGCATCATAACATCATAACCATATGCAAAAGGATCACTGAAAGATAGATAAACACAACCACACAAAAGAACACAGAGATTTATCTTGGGAAACCCTCATGGAGAAGAAAACCCAACAAAACTTCCTCTATATAGATGTATCAAAAGTACAAAGACAAGACCCCAAACAGGTGCTCCTTCTCCCAGCAGATATCTCTCTCTCTCTCTCTCTCTCTCCCATGTACTATACACAAGTGAGTGTGTGTTCAAACGAGGAACATAGCTCCTCTATTTATACTCTTTCTATCATTTGACTTTTACCCTAACAAGTCGTCCCCACTAAACTGACTGGGCTGAATTCACCTAGGATGACACAACACTATTATATTATATTCAATAGGGTACTATTGACCCGACTTACAATGGAGGTTGTACCTCATGACTCTTTGATGAACAAATACAATAGTAACATCCCAACGGAGGAATATGACATCTCCCTTAGGTTACATCAATAAAATACATTTAGAATATTCTTCGAAGTTACAGTATTTCAACACTCTCCTTTAACGAGAAGCGAATTCTACTGACAACAACATCAACTACAGGAGCACGAAGAGACAGAGCATCTGCAACATCATCAAGGTGATACATCTATATGTCATAGGAAGTTTTCAACAATCATCAGTAACTCGAACAATTACTGGAACATCATTTTCTACAGCGCCGAGTCTTCATCTTTGATCTTCTGCAGCACTCGATCACTTGATCCTTTGCAGCAACACTTTGATCTTCTTCTTGCAGCACTTCGATCTCTTGATCCTTTGCAGCAACACTTTGATCTTCTTCTTGCAGCACTTCGATCTCTTGATCCTTTGCAGCAACAATTTGCTTTTCATCTTTTTGTTGTACTCGATCACTTGATCCTCTGCAGTAGCACTTCGATTTTCTCGATCCTTTGCAATAGCACTTCAATCTTCTCCATCCTTTGCAACAGCATTTCGATCTTCTCGATCCTTTGTCGCAACATTACCTGTAGTACACATGATCTCTTTGCAGGATCATCAATCCCTATATCTTTAAGACATAGGTCCAAGGATGATGCAATCCTCATCAGCCTACTCCCCCTTAACGAGGAGGGTCCATAGCATCGACTAGCTGGATCGTTTGCAAATGAATACAGGACCAGATTGTCTACAAATGAATGCAAGACCACATCGTCTACAACTGAATGTAGATCTCGTCCACAAATGAATGCAGGACCTATCATTCGCAAGGACTCATCGTAGACCATCCTCAGCTTGTTACAGCTAGGACCACTCCCAAGCGAGTGTTATTTTCTACGACATCTACAAGTGAATGTAGGAACACTCTCCATGTGATAGTATTGTCTGCAACTGAATGTAGATCACATCCGCAACTGAATGCAGGACCTGTCCCTCGTAAGGACTCATCGTGACCATCCTCAGATTGTTGAAGCAAGGATCACTCCCAAGCGAGTGTTATTTTCTATGGCATCTACAAGTGAATGTAAGCATAGTCTCCATGCAAGAGTATCGTCTGCCACTGAATGCAGATCTTGTCCGCAACTTAATGCAGGACCTGTCGTCCATAAGGACTCATCATAGACCATCCTCAGCTTGTTAAACCTAGGACCACTCCCAAGCAAGTGTTATTTTCTACAACATCTACAAGTGAATGTAGGTGTTACCAACTAAGTTGTACTAAGTTGGATTTCTAAACAAGCCACCAAAGTTGAACAATCAGTTGTTCAAAATTCAGAGTTCAAAAGTACTTGCAGGCCTTCCTAGGCCCTTTTTTTTAATTTTTTTAACATGTTCATACATAGTGGGGAATTGTAATAAAATGAGTTAGCATGATGACTTTATGTAAAAGGTTTGGCTTCTTAGGACTTATTTATTAATGCATTATTCTAGGATGTTTTTTCCAAAGTAGGAATGATCACATTAATTAATTAAGCCTTAAGAGGTTATTAAAACCTATGTGTCGATGTATATTACCATGCTTATCATTATTTTAAGTCATTATGAACATGTCCTAAGTCCCCCATAGGTTTTTTTTTTTTAGGCTTATTTTTTACAAGTTAATCGTAAAAATGCAAAAAGTCATAAAAGTGTGGCTATGGGGTTGTTTTTGCCATGGGGGTGCTCATTTTCTAACTCAGAGCACCCACTTAACACCTATACCTACTTTCCTAAGTTTTTGAGTAATTATTCAACCCAAAAATTAATAATGACTCGAAAAACACAAAAACCCAAGAAAAAATGAAATATCAAAAAATTCGGCAATTAAAAAATAAAATATAATTGTCAAAAAGAGTTGGGTGACTTGGCAAATCATTTTGGCAAGTAGCCGGGCAAGGGGGACAAGTTAGATGTTGCCAATTCGGAGAGTTTTTTGAGTTTGGAACTTTCCTCTCTAAGTGGGGGCACATATCCCAAGAGAGATGAAAGTTTGGGTGATGTGGATTCCAAAGTTTTGGAAGTTGCTTCTCCTTTTGCCTTTATCCAACTCATTCCAACCTTTCTCCAACCCACAACCAACTCACTTGGAGTTAGCACATCCATGAGGAAATGCATTCCCCTCTCTTTGTCATATTTCTATTTAAGCAGCCAACCTCTCTTCATTCTTGACGGAGGATTTGGGCATTGAACCTCTGCTCCTGTGATGTGTAATATTGATTATTGAGTTAATAAAAGGCTTTTGAGGCTGATGCAAGTGTGGTCTATGGTGTTTGGATGTGTGTCCATTGGTAATATTGAGGTAATCTGTAGATTTTTGCAAGCTTGTATGTGTTCGGGATTTGTTGGCTTTGAAGATAATTGTTTTTCTGATAAGATAGGAAGTAATACTCCTGTGATTACTTATTATTGTTATCTATAGTAGAATGATTATGAGTTTATGATTTTAGTTTGATTTCGTATTTTTATTGACCATTCATTATTGGATAAACACCGGCATTTAATCTCCATTTGCAAGTTTTGTAGATCTTTTTTACAAGTTGCTTAAGCTGGAGTTTTGGATGAGCATGTGAGCTCTACTTTTACTCCAGTAACTCTTGAAGAAAGCATTCCATCCCATCGACAACACTTTGTGGATTCTTTCTTGTCTTTATTTCTCTATCGTTCAAGCTTGGTCATACCCTTCCGTCACAAAATTTCAAACTTTCTTTTACGGTTACTTTTCATAGTGCATAGCTAAATCTCTTTATACATTAAAGAATATTTCATAACTCTGATTTGTGGATGCACTTAAAAGATTCAGATCTGATTGTTAAAGTAAGTTTTTTTTATAAGATCTAATCACAAGCAAGTACTAGTTTAATATCTAGAAATTTTCTATCTTTACAGTACTTGAAATTTTTTATCAAATTTTTATGTTTTGATTGGATTATCTAGCATATTTTATCAAACTTTGTTCGTTTTTTTGCAGCAGAGATTGATCTGACAAAGAGGCACTCTGGTGGAATTTTGAAGATCCAAGTCAAACCGGAGTTCCCTCTTCTTATACTTCTCTCATTGGCCATTTCTTTAAGGCCCTAAATTGTAAAAACTTGTGTTTCCTATTCTACAAAGGAGCACAAGTATTTCTTACTTCTAAAATCATTGTAAAAGAGAGAGGCAAGTGGGGAGCCAAGTGCCCACACCCCATCCCCAAAGGGGAATTCGAACCGTTTCACTTTTTTCACCTTTTTTAGTTTTCTTTAATTCTTTCAGTTTCTTTTAAGTTTATTAAGTAAAATTAATCAATCCAGCTATGTTCTCAGTAATGAAAGTATCAGCATCGAGATTTAAAAAATTCACACTTAGATCTTAAAAAACTTAAAATATACAAGACTTCATTCCCCGTATGCTCTTGTAACCACTGCAAGCCTTTGACTGGATCGGTGGGACAATCAGAAAGGGACTAAAGTGACTAGTAATTAGTAAAACACATTAATTAATCCCTACAAGTGAAAATACGGCACTTCGTGCATTTTTACCAAGTTGTGGGGAAATTCTATAAGTGAAGCGGGAAACGCTAAAAAGTGATCGCAGGGTACCATTAGGCTACACCCTCGTTTGGTGTAGTGTTGAACACAACCCTACGACTCCATCTAGCCCACATGTCACTGTGAGAGCCACTCCTTGGTAAATTCGGGCATATTCCACGTACCCTCAGGTATATCTGGAATACCATCTCCCCGTAATAATAAAGATCATTACCACATTCATAATAAAATTTACCAAGAATTGACCCACTCCCTAATTACTCATTTAATAATTTTAAACTAACCAATCGAAACAACTACAATACTTCTCGAGACTTCACTAGCAACCCTTTTACACAAGCACTCCATTAGCACTGGTCTTTCTGGAAATCTTGTTTATTTCCTGCTTAATTTAATCATTGTGCTGTGTGGAATGTTATTTATGCTAGTAATTTAAATTATGTGTAGTTTATCTTAGTTTCAAAGTTTTATTTTATCTCATCTCCTAGACTAATTGTTTTATGTTATAGATTAAGCACCATAGTTTATTTTACTAGGGACCACCCTCTTTGGCTTCGCTAGGAGAGAGCCTAGACGGAGGAGTCAAGATCAAGTGACAGCACTTGACTCTTGCTTGCCCCCAAGGTCGCACCCAGTGGCTTGAAGATTTCTGTCGCGTGACCTGAGGTGTGAATTAGGCGGCAACAGTAGGCATACTCTCCTTGCAAGAGTATTGTCTACAACTCAATGAAGATCTCATCCGCAATTGAATGCAGAACTTGTCGTCCGTAAGGACTCATCGTAGACCATCCTCAGCTTGTTAAAGCTAGGACCACTTCAAGCGAGTGTTATTTTCTACGGCATCTACAACTAAATGTAGGAACACTCTCCATGCGAGAGTGTCGTCTGCAGGACCATCCTCAGCTAGTAAGGGCTAGGACCACTCTCATTAAGAGAGTATTATTATCTACAAGACCATCCTCAAAAGAGGATATTATCGTCCATAAGTGAATGTCGGACTTCATCGGCATCTGCAGGCGCACTTGGCCTCTTTTGTACTAGGAACATCACTGCCATTCCATCATCAATGATAGTCTCATCATCACTCCCCCTTTCCAAGGAGGTCCACATCATCAACCTGCTCCGCCTTTCCAAGGAGGGTCCATATCATCATCGTTCCTCCTTGCAAGGAAGGTCTGTAACATCATCATCCCTGTTCCTCCCTACGAGGAAAGTCTTCAACATCATCATTGTTCCTCCTTACAAGGAAAGATCTGTATCATCATTAATGTTTTTCATTGCGAGGAAGGATCTGTATCATCATCATTGTTCCTCCTTGCGAGGAAGGATCTATATCATCATCATTGTTCCTCCTTGCGAGGAAAGTCTTTTCGGACTACACCAAGTTTGTCACAAAAGTGTTCAAACTTTACTCGAGACAGAGGTTTGGTTAACACATCAGCAACTTGCTCATCAGTGTTCACATACTGGAGTTTTATAACTCCCTTCTATACCATATCCCTTATGTAAAAATATCGGATTTCTATGTGCTTTGATTTATCATGGAACACAGGATTCTCTGCCATCTTTATACAACTCTGGTTGTCACATAGAATCACTGTGGTATCCAACTCGAGATCAAATGGCTTCACAACTAGCAAAGCAAGCTGCTATGTTATCTGCTTCAGCTGTGCTCAGAACAACACTGGACTATTTCTTGCTAAACCATGAGATCATGGTGGATCCCAGATAATAACATCCACTTCAGATGCTCTTTCCGTCTGCGGCACTTCCTGTCCAATCTGAATCTATATATCCATACAATTTGTAGTCATGATCTCCATCATAGTATAATCCAAAGTCTATCGTACCTTTTAGGTACCTCATCACATGCTTTGCAACTATCAGGTGAACCCGTCTAGGTTTAACTAGATACTGACTCAAGGTGTTCACAGCAAAGCTTATATCTGTCCTGGTATTCATCAGATACATCAACGACACAATAATCTGTCTGTACTAAGTCACATCTTGTCATGTACCCTCCCCTCTACATTAGCATATTAGGGAGGATCGTGACTCTTATCGCTCTCTCTGATACCTCAATGTCCATGAACCGAGTGCCCATACACCTAACTAATATGCGTAAAAATTTAAAACCTATTAATTTTTTCCTTTTCTACACAGTCATGGGTCATGTTCATCCTTTAACATTCACTCTTAGGCTTAAAAACCAATGTAACAGTCATTTCGCAACTTACAGATCCATTCTGCAACCAAAGAAGTCGTTACGACACTGAACAGACTTTTTTCGACTTCCGCCTTCCTACCTTCCGCACCTTTCGACCTTCCGACCTTCCTCCTTCCAATGCGGACTTCGGGAATCAAAAACTCAAAACTCAGCGGAATCATTTAACCACATTCCGCCGTCTGCCTTCCACTGCGGACTTTGGGAATTGAGTGAACCTTCCACTTCCTTCCACTGCCTTTCACCTTCCACTTTTTTCCTTCCGCCTACCGCATTCCGCGAGCGAACTTCGGATTGCGGAAACCCAACACTTAGCCTCCTTTCTCTTTCTGCTTTCTGTTTTCTGCCTCCTGCCTTTCGCCTTCCACAGCAGATTCCGGGATGCGGAAACCACATTTTTTTCCTTAGAATTTTCGGCTCTCTTTCCGCTTCTGCCTTTTGCACGCGGATTCCGAGGTGCAGAAAACCAACATTCTACCCTGTTTCCACTTCTCTTTTCTGCCTCCCACTTTCCGCCTTCCGCAAGCGAATTTCGAGCTGTAGAAAACCACATTCTGCCTTGTTTCCACTTCTATTTTCCGATTTCCTCCTTTCGCCTTCCGCAGGCGGATTTCGGGGTGCGGAAACACTTAAGTCAAACAAATTCTGACTCTGTAACTAGGCTTCTAGCCTCCATGAACTTATGCAAAATGCATTGGAACCAAAAACATATGTAGATGTAAAATGCAGGGACATACAATCAACAGTAACCTCTACTTAAATCATCAATAAGCATTCAACATAATCAGTACATTCATAAGCAAATACATTGCAGAAATAATACAACAAAGAATACTTATCTTGAAGATGAAGTCCCACAACTAGCTATGTCACTGCAACGTTCCACCCAACCATAGGCTAGTTGTGTTCATCAATCTCTCAACACAACTGCCACCCCCGAGCTGGGCATGATTTCCAAAAGGAACTAGGGAACAACATGCTCACACATAGCCAGAACACATCAACACATTCAAGCCAACCTATAGTTGGGTTTATTAGACTGTCCAGTCAAGCCAATGCAAGGGTGGGTTTATCAGGCTGCAGGCAACAAGCCAAATACACTGTTGGGTTTATCAGGCTTCATAGCCAACCCAACTATCAAGAGGTTTATTAGACTGCACATAGTCAAGCCAATGTTCGCATTAAGGACCAGCCAAGCCAACTAACAGATGGGTTTATCAGGCCACTTATCCAAACCATCTCACTGCTAGGTTTATCAGGCTTCTCAGCCAAGCCAACTAACAGTTGGGCTTATCAGGCTGTCCAGCCAAGGATTACACCTGGCCAAAATGCACAACAAGACACAAACAAGACAACTCACCATTGGGTTAATCAGGCTGCTCAGCCAAGCCAATATACGATTGGGTTTATCAGGATGCCCAAGCAAGCCAATATACAATTGGATTTATCAGATTGTTAGCCAAGCCAATCTACCTTTGGGTTTATCAGGATGCTAAGGCGGTGGAAAGGAAAAATGGCTAGGCCAATGGCTCATTCAAGAGCTAGGGACACCTCCACAAGATCTATCTGGCCTGGCATCCCCAATACCTACACACCCAACACAAGGAAGTATCCCTTTCTTTGCTCCACAGTCCCTCAAGCTATACCTTCCCTTCCAGTGCTCTTCAGGATGTGTAGAGAAAATTCACCAGCCACTCTTATCTTTTTGTGAGGTTTGTCCCTCTACTAGGTTTATCAAGCCCATTCGACGCCTCTTCCACTCCTAAGTCTTACATACAGTTCAGACCCAAACCAGGGCACATATAACAACAAGCCATAGGGAGACTCAGCAACACAGGGCTCCGCTCTATAACACAAAACAACACTGCAGAAACGCGTAGCAACACTCTTCTAGCTCTCACTGCGCGAGGAGGAAGAACTCTGTTGAACCAAAAGACGCTCTCTCGACTCAGGATGGTGAACAATGCATAATGGATCGAAATGGGATCGAGAATGACCAAAACATGCACGGCGCCTCCGAAAATGACGGGATGGGCACGCATCCCTGCAATTACTTGCTTCAGAAGCAAGAATGCAACTTCCCCAGACTGCGGGTTGCACGTTTGCTCCGATTGCAGGGTGCAGGCTTGCTCAGACAGGAAATCTCACTGCCATGCCTTGCTCTGTCCAAGGCATTAACTACCTCAACCGCTCTTTTGGAAGAATTGAATGATTGACTTCAGAGGACAAAAAGGGTAGATGAGAGATTATGGGTTCTCTCATTGACATCTGGTCTCACCCTATTGGCTTAAGGGATTGGACAAATCCCCCTCCCTCTTCCTTGTGAAATCATGCCCCCATCTCTTTCATTGTAGTGCATAGCTAGTTGTGGTATTTTTATTAAATTGCATATTTACATTATCTTCAAAATGTACTATGCCTGACTAGCACTATAACCATTGACATCAACCTTGATCGTTGACACACAAACACCAAATCAATGGCAAGGCCTTGGCCTTGAGCTCCATGCCATGATTTAAATACACTATATACATCATGTACAATTTCAATACCATAGGGTCAAAACCGGGGTGTTACATTCCCCTCCGACTTCATTAGTATTGTCCTCAGTACTTTACAAAATTGAACAAAAATGGATGTGCCAATTGCATGGCATCCTCCAGCTCCCACGTAGCCTCATCAAGACCGTAGTGTTTCCACTGCACCTTTACCTGTCCAACGACTCGATTCCAGAGCACTGTGACCTTCCTATCGAGGATGCGCAATGGCTCGGTTTGGATCTCTCCCTCGGGTTCCACCTGGATCACATCCCAATTTATCACATGGTTAGGATCATGTACATATTTCTTAAGCAAAGAAACATGAAAAATATTATGAGCTCTAGTGGTAGCAGGCAATGCAAGTCTATATGCAACTGGCCCTAGTCTTTAAAGCACTTCAAAAGGCCCACAATATCTAGGTGACAGCTTGGCACAACTTCCAAGCTTCAAGGAACTCTTCCTTGGCCTCACTCTAAGATAAACATGATCCCCAATACTGGACTCCTTGTGCACTCTATGCTTATCTGCATAGCTTTTTTGTCTATCTTGGGCTGCTTTCAGGTTTTCCCTGATCTTTGCAACCTCTTGCTCCATTTCCTTGAGCAATTATGGACCAAGCACAATCTTGTTCACTGGATTATCCCAAATCATTGATGTCCTACACCTTCTTCCATACAGAGCTTCGTATGGACTCATGCCCAATGATGCTTGTTGTCCATTATTATATGCAAATTCTACCAAGTGTAAATAATCCTCCCACTTGGATGGTTTGTCCATCACATACATGCGAAGCATGTATTCAAGCACCTGGTTCACCCTCTTTGTCTTCCCATCAATCTGAGGATGGTAGGAAGTGCTGAAGTTCAGCTTTATACCCAAATCTACAAACAGACCCTTCCAAAAATTGGAAGTGAACTTGGTATCCCTGTCAGACATTATTGCCTTAGGCAATCCATGCAATCTAAAAATCTCCTTCATGAAGATTTTTGCAATGGCATTAGCGTTATACATGGACTTGACCGGTATAAAATGCGATGCCTTTGTCAACTTGTCCACCACAACCATGATGGAATCATGTTGCCTCACAGCCATTGACAATCCTGTAATAAAATACATGGAAATAACTTCCCATTTCCATTCTGGGACTGGCAAAAGCTGCAACAAACCTGTTAGGTGTTGATGCTCAACCTTCACCTGTTGACATTTCATGCACTTAGCAATATACTCAACAATGTCCTTTTTTCATTCTTGGCCAAAAATACTACATTCTGGCTGTAGCAAGTGTTTTCTGATATCCCGGGTGACTAGAATATGGAGCTTGATGGATTTCATCCATAACAATTCTCCTCAAGTCTGCTACACTTGGAATATAAATTCTGTTCTTATAAGTAAGAAGTTCGTCTTCTTCTAATTTATATCCCTCATACTTCTTTTCAGCATTTTGCTGCTGCAACTTGTCCTTTATCTGCACATACAGTTCATCTTCAACAGTATGATTAACAATCTATTGTCTCAAATCTGATTGGCAAGTACTAAGAGATGCCACATGCATTTCATGCACCTTCTTGTTGAGTGCATCAACCACCTTGTTTTATTTTCCTTTTATGTGTTTGATTTCAAAATCAAACTCACACAAAAACTCCAGCGATCTAGCTTGCCCAGCATTTAAAGTTGGTTGATCAAACAAGTATTTTAGACCACAGTGGTCTGTCCTTAGCTCAAATTTTCTTCCCATTAAGTAATGCCTCCACATCTTGAGAGCATGTACTATGGATGCAAGTTCTAGATCATGAGTAGCACAGTTCTTCTCATGCTCTTTCAACTTTTTGGACTCATAGCATACCGCATGGTTGTCTTGCATATGAACTCCTCCAAATCCTTGATTACATGCTCCACAAAGCCTTTTTTTGGGTCTGCAATTTTCAGAATTGGTGCACCTATAAGAAGATTCTTCAACTGATGGAAGCTTTCTTCACATCTTGATGTCCATTCAAACTTCGTCCCCTTCTTTTCCAAAGAATTGATTGAATATGCTACCTTGGAGAATCCTTCAATGAACCTCATGTAGTATCCTGCAAGTCCCATAAAAGATCTTACATCTATTACATTCCTTGGAGTTGGCCAATTCATTATAACCTCAATCTTTTCAGGGTCCACAGATATTCCTTCACTTGAGATAATGTGACCCAAATAATGAATTTTATCTTTATAAAAATCACATTTGCTCAACTTTGCATACAGCTTATGCCCCCTTACACTTTTCAATGTCATTCTCAAATGTTCTTCATGCTCTTCCTCATTCTTAGAATAAATAAGAATGTCATCAAGGAAAACAAGAACAAACTTGTCCAGATACTTGCTGAAAACACTATCACGAAACACATGAATGTAGCTGGTGCATTTGTAAGACAAAATAGTACCACTACAAACTCATAGTGTCCATACCTCGTTCTGAAGGCTGTCTTATGAATATCTTCATCCTTGGTTCTTACCTGATGGTGACCAGACCTCAAGTCAATCTTTGAAAATACCTTTGCTCCTCTCATTTGATCAAAAAAGTCATTAGTTCGAGGAAAAGGATATTTATTCTTCACAATGACTTTGTTCAACTGTCTGTAATCAATACACAACCTGAGTGTACCATCTTTATTTTTCACAAACAGAACTGGTGCTCCCCACAGGGACACACTTGGCCTAATATACTTCTTTTCCAACAACTCTTGTAGTTGCATCTTCAGCTCTAGCAATTCTGGAGTGCTCATCCTATAGGGTGTCTTAGACACTGGTGCTGCTCCAGGCACAAGGTCAATTGTAAAATCAATGTCTCTCTTTGGAGGAAGCCCTGGAATTTCACCAAGAAAAACATCCCTGAATTCCTGCAATACAGGAAAGTCCTCCAACCTAGGAGTTTCATTTTCTGTTTCCTCCAAAACATGGGCTGCATACAATATGCAACCTTTCCTACAGAACTTCTTCAGCTGCATTGCTAAATCTGCCTAACAGAGATCGCCTTTGGAATGCCTCTTACAACACTTAGGTTTCCTTCTTCATCCATGCATTCAAAAGTCTTATTGTAGTAGTCAAGCTTAACTCTGTGTGCTTCCAACCAGTCCATTCTAATGAGAATATCATAGCAACCAAGTGGCAGAACATCCAAATTTGCATAAGTGACTAACCCATCCATGACTAGTGGGCATTTCTCCACCTCTTCACTAACTTTTCTCTTGGTTCCAATGGCTAGCTCAACTAACCATGATTTGCTATGCCTTAATTTCTTAAAAGCATAAATCTCAACAATTCTTGGAGTGATATAACTGTGAGTAGATCCAGGGTCAATCAAAACAGAAACAGATTGCTCAACAATCTTACCTTCAACTACAACCACCGTTGACAGGTGATTTGCCTGGCGGTCCTCTGGGGCTGCATAAATTTTAGGGACGGTCCTTGCTATTTGACCTATCGTTCCAACTCCTTGGATGTTGTGAGCTTGCCTTACATACCCATTCTCAAGCGGATAGTTCCTGCGCATGTGGTTTTCTCTGCATCTCCAGCATTGGAGTGGTTCTCTGATCTCCTTTGGATCTCTTGGCATGTCTTCCATTGCTCTGGCTAGCTTAGTCATAGCTTGAGATGGTTTCCTTTGTTGATTTCAGAAGTGAGAAAGTTTGAAACCTTTCTTCCTTTGGTCAAACTTTTCGTTCTTCTTGTCCTTCCATGCCTTATGGATATCAGGTTTGCTTTTGTTCTGATCATAGCAATACTTGGCCTTCCTTATAGTTTTTTCTAGAGTTCTAGGTTCATCAAACTCAATTCTGTCTTTGTATGACTGAGGTAGTCCACTTAGAAAACACTGAATTTTCACTTTATCATCTCTGATATATCCGACATACCTCAACAACTCCAAGAATTTGTTTGCATATTCTTCCATGGTTAGCTGTCCCAATTTCAGCTCATAGAATTCTTTGATCTTATTATCATAGTACCTGTCAAAGAGGTATTTCTACTTGACATACTTCTTGAACTGCTTCCACACGATCTTTCAATCATTGATCTTCTTCACTTGCTTGAGGTGCTCCCACAATATAGATGCTCTTCCATTCAGATTGAAGATAGCTACCCTTGCCTTCATATTTCTTAAGTAGTCTTGAACTTGAAAATACTTTTTCATCCCAAGAAGCCAAGCTTCATCTCCTTGACCGGTCTTTACCTCACCCTTAAAGGTAGGAGGCCTTGCCTTCTTAAATTCATCACGTGAACTATTCAGGTAATGACTCTTCCTCTTATTCCTGTGAGATGAAGAGCTTGAACCCCCAATGGATCCTTCAGAGTCAGATGATCCACTAGAAGACCTTTTTCTTCTTTTGGCACTGCTCCTACTTCTTTCTGGATTTATTGCCTGATGCCCACACTTCATCTGCCTTTGGATGTCTGTCAAACTCTGCAGCATGGCTGCATTCAATTGGTTTTGCTCTTCTTGAGCTTTAATCATTCTTTCATTGTCTTCTCTACAACTTTGCAATCCCACCCTTAGGCTTCTCATGGTGGCTGCAATATCTGGCAGTCTCTTGATATCTTCTTCCATTCGACTTTGTTTCAGCATTTCCAACTCGAACGTTTTCCCCCATAGCATCTGCCTCATACTCATAGGGATCCTGCACATCATTTATACTGCAGGTTCTCATGGTCGCGCCAAAAACCAATTTTTCCAAATCTGCACTATGACTCTGCAAAATGTGTTAATAAACAACATTCTTAGCCGCGTAACAATTTCAGAATTAAAAATCATTTACCAACTATTCACTTGGCCCATCTAGGCCCAATGTTGTAACCAATAGCTCTGATACCACAATGTCACGTACCCTCCCCTCTACATCAACAGATTAGAGAGGGTCGCAACTCTTATCGCTCTCTCTGATACCGCGATGTCCATGAACCCGGTGCCCATACACCTACCGATATGCGTAATAATTTAAAACCTATTATTTCTTTCCTTTCTACACAGTCATGGGTCATGTTCATCCTTTAACATTCACTCTTAGGCTTAAAAACCACTATACCAATCGTTCTGCAACTTACAGATCCATTCTGCAACTAGAGAAGTCGTTACCGCACTAAACAAATTTTTCCGACTTCCGCCTTCTGCCTTCCACAAAGCGGCTTGCGGCAGTCGAAACTCTGCAAAACGCCACTATCATTTCATGCCTTTCTGCATTTCCCCTTCCGCTTTCCACTACGGACTTCGGGAATCGGAAACTCAAAACTCGGCAGAATCATTTAACCACATTTCGCCCTCCGCACTCCGCCTTCTGCATTCCACTACGGACTTCGGGAATCGAAAACTCAACAAACGATACCTTTATTTGTTCACCTTCCGCTTTCCGCCTTCCACCTTTAACATTCCGCGGGCCGACTTCGGATCGCGAAAACCCAACACTTAGCCTCCTTTCTCTTTCTGCTTTCTGTTTTCCGCCTCCCACCTTCTGCCTTCCACAGCAGATTCTGAGATGCAAAAAACACATTTTTTTCCTTAGGATTTTGGGCTCTCTTTGTGCTTCCGCCTTCTGCAGGCGGATTCTGGGGTGCGGAAAACTAACATTCTGCCCTGTTTCCACTTCTCTAATCTACCTCCCGCCTTCCGCCTTTCGCAGGCGGATTCCGAGGTGCGGAAAACCAACATTCTACCTTGTTTCCACTTCTCTTTTCTAATTTCCTCATTTCGCCTTTCGCAGGAGGATTTCGAAGTGCGGAAACACTTAAGTCAGACGCATTCTAACTGTGTAATCAGGCTTCTAGCCTCCATGAACTTAAGCAAAATGCATTGGAACCAAAAACATATGTAGATGTAAAATGCAGGACCATACAATCAACAGTAAACTCTACTTAAATCATCAATAAGCATTCAACATAATCAATACATTCATAAGCAAATACATTGCAAAAATAATACAACAAAGAATACTTATCTTGAAGATGAAGTTGTCCCGCAACTAGCTATGTCGCTGCAACGTTCCACTGAACCATAGGACAGTTGTGTTCATCAATCTCTCAACACATTGCCACCCCCGACCTAGGCATGACTTTCACAAGGAAAGAGGGAACAACAGGCTCACACATAGCCATAACACATCAACACAGTCAAGCAAACCTATAGTTGGGTTTATCAAACTATCCAACCAAGCCAATGCATATTGGGTTTATCAGGCTGTAGGCAACATGCCAAATACACTGTTGGGTTTATCAGGCTTCACAGCCAAGCAAACTATCAGTTGGGTTTATCAGACTGCACATAGTCAAGCCAACATTCGCATTAAGGATCAGCCAAGCCAACTAACAAATGGGTTTATCAGGCCACTTAGCCAAGCCATCTCACTATTGGGTTTATCAAGCTTCTCAACCAAGCCAACTAACAGTTGGTTTATCACGCTGTCCAAACAAGGATTACACATGGCCAAAATGCACAACAAGACACAACCAAGCCAACTCACTGTTGGGTTTATCAAGATGCTCACCCAAGCCAATATATGATTGGGTTTATCAGGCTTCCCAGCCAAGCCAATATACAATTGGGTTTATCAGGCTGTCAGCCAAGCTAGTCTACCTTTGGGTTTATTAGGCTGCTTAGGCAGTGGAAAGGAAGAATGACTAAGCTAGTGGCTCATTCAAGAGCTAGGGACACCTCCACAAGATCTATCTGGCCTGGCAACCCCGATACCTACACACCCAACCCAAGGAAGTATCCCATTCTCTGCTCGATAGTCCCTCCGGCTATACCT
Organism: Pseudotsuga menziesii; assembly: GCA_001517045.1. Lineage (NCBI taxonomy): Eukaryota > Viridiplantae > Streptophyta > Pinopsida > Pinales > Pinaceae > Pseudotsuga > Pseudotsuga menziesii. The sequence goes on along the minus strand of LPNX010067792.1, from coordinate 261,915 downwards.
TCCCTTCAAATTCTCTTAAGGATGTGCAGAGAAAATTCACTAGCAACTCTTATCTTTTTGTGAGGTTCCTCTCTTCACTAGGTTTTCAAGCCCATTCGGCGTCTCTTCCACTCCTAAGTCTTGCATACAGTTCAGACCCAAACCAAGGCACACATAACAACAAACCACAAGGAGACTCAGCAACACAGGGCTCAACTCTGTAACACAGAACAACACTGCAGAAACGCGTAGCAACACTCTGCTAGCTCTTGCTATGCGAGGAGAAAGAACTCTGTTGAACCAAAAGACGCTCTCCCGACTCAGGATGGTGAACAATGCATAATGGATCGAAATGAGATCGGGAATGACCAAAACATGCAAGGCAACTCCAGAAATGACGGGATGGGCATGCATCCCCGCGATTACTTGCCTCAGAAGCAAGAATGTGGCTTCCCCAAACTGCGGGTTGCAGGTTTGCTCAGACTGCAGGGTGCAGGCTTGTTCAGACATGAAATCTCATTGCCATGCCTTGTTCTACCTAAGGCATTAACTGCCTCAACCGCTCTTCTGGAAGATTTGAATGATTGACTTCAGAGGACAAAAAGGGTAGATGAGAGCTTATGGGTTCTCTCATTGACATCTGGTCTCGCCCTATTGGCTTAAAGGATTGGAGAAATCTTCCTCCCTGTTCCTTGTGAAATCATGCCCCCATCTCTTCGGTTGCAGTGCATAGCTAGTTGTGGTATTTTTATTAAATTGCATATTTACATGATATCTTCAACATGTACTGTGCCTGACTAGCACTATAACCATCGGCATCAACCTTGATCGCCGACACACAAACACAAAATCAATGGCAGGGCCTTGGCCTTGAGCTCCATGCCATGATTTAAATACAATATACACATCATGTACAATTTCAATACCATGGGGTCAAAACGGAGGTGTTACACATCTACTAATTTCGATGATTCATCAGATAACAACTTCAAGTTGGTATCGATGTGTGTGGCCATGGATTTACAATCCAACATATCAAATCTTAAGATTTCCACAGCATACTTTGTGAAGCCACATTGCTTCACTATAGGCCGAACATGTTGCAATGTACTCAGCCTCTTCATGAGATCATACTTGATCCCAAGCATCCTGAGGTGATCTTTCTGTCCTCAGCAGCTCCTCTTTGCATCTACAATGAGTTCATCCTATCAGGTCATCGACATATCCCAGTCTTCCGCATTCAACCTTGAAGATTGGAACCCACTGTACTCTTGGTAAATCCTTAGTCCATTAGAAAGTTGTCCATCCTATCGTACCATGTCGAACTCAGAGATCTTCTACAGTCAGTCCCCCTAAAGTGGAGCATCATCCTTCCTTTGTATTTTGTACTCTATGTATCGAAACCTTATGTACTGGAGTGATAGGTAGCATCCTCTGCTACTGATCTTCTATGTATCCATCTCAGGTGTCTAGATACCAAGATCCTTTATCTTAAACTTTGTTTGANGGTTTCCATCTTCAACCTTGTAGCAAAGGTTAAGATATTCATCACTCTAGGTGATCTTCAAGCTCCTTATGTAACTGGATGTACTTATCTATGGGTGCCTTCTGAGCTCGTACAAATCCTATTCTGCACATGTGGTTCTTTGCTCGACATATACTTCTGCTTCACTGAAGAAGTGTGCCTGGTCAATAGAGTATATCGTGCCATAATCTACTCCCTCTTTCTGAGACAAACCACGAACCTTGGTTCGTATACTTGATCTTGTAGATCCATATGGAAGATCATAGCTTCTTCCATAGCTGGAAGGGTCTGCATCAATGATGTCACTCAACTGTGCCACATAACTAGACTGTATCTGAGGCCTCTTACTTTAGTTGGAAGTCTCGTCATACTTTTCTTCATCTTGAATTATCTCTCGTGCCCAAGGTGGTCTTCATCTCTCAAGGTGGATCTACTGCTCTCTTATATTCTTCTGAAGCTCTTTCTTCCGTCACGGTGTCTCTCACCCTGGTAGCTTTAGGTTCATCTTTATGTATGTTTATTGGGGTGAATCTTGAATTGTCATCACTTGTTCTTCGGAACAAGTCTCGTCCTTCTTTTCTTGTAGGCGATTGTACGCGATCTTTCCTACAAGTCAAATGCACCAGTTGCATCATTTCATAAGACAGATTCATAATGACAGATTCTTATGAATAAAGATATAATCATGCAACTAGTTTAGCCAATACAACATTCGTCCATATCCCATATACACACGGAAACTTTCCAGATTCCTTACATCTTTACCATAACATCATTAAAATTGTGCACTAATCCCAATATGTCAGCAAAGAGGTTCCATTCTAGATAAGTAGCAATGGAGTGTTGTATAGAACCATGGGCTACTTACCCATAACATGCATATCAGTAGTATATTGTCATTAATACAATCATTCTATCATGCATAATACATACAACTAAATAATGACAATTCAAATACTTATCTTTTGTTTGTTTGATAGACTCATTGATCCTCATGTCCTGGATCCTGTGAACTGGTTCTGAATGTCACTAATTTCATTCTTTCTTTCGTACAGGCTAATCATTGTACCAAACATATCCTTGGGAGTCTACAAGGATGATACATGTGAGATCCAATGGAGGCGGAAATAATCCTCTTGGCTTTGACTAAATCCTTCTTGAACTTTGCCTTCATCTCCCTCTGGATCTGTAGCTTCTTCTTTGACAAAGTTCTCCAAGTCATGCTTCCTCAGGTATGAGAAGCACTCTATACTTCCATGCTTAGAGGTTCTCGGCTTCTCCAAGCTTGTTCTCAAGCTTGGTACTGTTTGTCATCATGATAAAAATGAGAGTGTCAAATGGAAATAGAGAGGATAGAACTTACCAATGAAATTGCTTCAACTTGATGCTAGCTTGAAAGCTTTTCTGGAATACTGCTTCTAGTGGACATAGGGTTTGACAAAGAAACCCTAATTTTTTCAACTTAGGTATCTTTCAGATCTGATTGGATAGAAAGATGTGCCTCCTCAAGGCGAGTTGGGCAGCATACTCATTTTCTCAAAACTGTGAACAAAACTGCAAAATATATGATGCCCTAGTTTCCCCCAACAGTAGTGTTAGGTCAAAAATTGAAAATCCACAGAATGAGGAACTTCTTCCATAGAAAGATGTGCCCTCCTAGGGAGAGTTTTATAGTCCTCCTTTTTCAACTGATCGATGGAGGGAAGTGCCCAGAACAGGAAGCCCTAGTTTTCTTCAATTTCTTCTACAGAATTGCCTAATCTTGTTCTTGTTGTATCTCTGAAATTTTTGCTGCTTTGGGTCTGAAACTTCGTACTAAGGTAGCCTGGTTTGTCTTCTTTCCAACCCCACAGGTTTGAGAAGAATTGGTTTCACCAAGTGGGACTTATGCAAAGTTTCCCAAGGTGACTTATTTCAGGACTATTCATCATGGCGAACTTGTACAGACTTCCGTGTGTCACTATTTCACCTTCGGGGTTTGAAGCTTTTACCACAAAAACTACAATCTGTGCCCTATCTGCAACATCTTGCGAAATTTGATTTGGACCTTCTTAGCCTAAGATATAGCAATTCTCCCTAGGTCACCTGTTTAAGGCTGAATTCTAAGAGGGGCTGGAACCGTGAGTTGGAGAAATCATATCTCCTAGATTATAGCGAATCTAAGGTTGAAACTTTTACACAAGGTACATCAAGATTTCATCTTTGGCATGTCAAAGGTTCAGATCCTGAGCCTTCTCCAATCTCGAGTTATAGCGAAAGTCACATAACTAGTTTTTGTCATCTAGGGTTTTCAAGCATGAAACCCTGATCTTCAGTAGTTGTAGTTGTAGTAGTGTTTCGGCTGCACAAAGGCTTCTTTCAGGGTAACTCTGATACCATGTTAACTTTTTAATGGTTATACAAGATCTAATAATATTTAGCATGATAACATTATAACCATATGGTTATGTTAGCATCATAACATTATAACCATATGCTCATAACCATATGCAAAAGTATCAATGAAAGATAGACAAGCACGACCACACAAAATAACATAGAGACTTCTCTTGGGAAACCCTCATGGGGAAGAAAACCCAACAAAACTTCCTATATGATATATCAAAAGTATAAAGACAAGACCCCAAACAGGTTCTCCTTCTCCCAGTAGATATCTCTCTCTCTCTCTCTCCCATACGCTATATACAAGTGAGTGTGTGTTCAAATGAGGAACAAAACTCCTCTATTTATACTCTTTCTATCACTTGGATTTTACCCTAACAAGTCGGCCCCACTAAACTGACTGGGTCGACCTCACCTAGGAAGACACAACACAGTATTATATTATATTCAATAGGGTACTATTGCCCCGACTTACAATGGAGGTTGTACTTCATGACTCTTTGATGACCAAATACAATAGTAACATCCCGACGGAGGAATAAAACATCTCCCTTGGGTTACAGTAGTAAAATACATTTAGAATATTCTTCGAAGTTAAAATATTTCAACAAACCTCGGATGCAGGTGCTAGTCACGTCCACATGGACACGGGGGAGGATGACGGGGCCATCCCCCCCCTTGCATGACCTCACCGCCATCACCTTCAATGCGGGCCTTCAATTCCATGGGAGACGTGGCCGCATACATGCATGCAGACGGGACTTGGCCGTCACTTCAAAGCCCTGTCGCCATAACTCACAACAATGCCATTCATTATGCTCGACGTTGGGTGTTGGGATGTTGCATTTGAACCTAAGGTGCCTGCTTCACCACCTTCCTTCGCTCTCAGTCGCCGCCCTCCTCTACTCTAGCCTGCTATCACAGTGCTTTGCTTTGGTTTGTTACCACCTTGCTCTGCTCTCAGTCACTCTCCCGCCATGCCCAGGAGACAAAGAGGTGTCCCCTGTAGAGGTCGTGGTCGTGGCGCTCAAGAGGACCGCCAAATCCCTCTCTCGGCTCAAGCCAACGGAAATGACTTCGACATGGAGATTCCTGAAGAAGTGCAACGGATCGTCAACGACTGGGAGGACGAATTGTTCGGGGCTCTCAGTGCGACTAGAAGAATGTTGGAGAGAAGACAGAATTACTGGATTTTCAAGAATTTGCTCATTCGACTAGTCCTTCATTTCAATCCTCTGGTTCCTCCCCCCTCAGAGCCCCCAACGCGCCCCCCGCCATTGGCTCCCTAATAAGTTTCTCCTGCTCCTCCAAGCTCCTCTGTTGCCCCGGCCACCATTCCTATTCCTTCATCCTGCACCATTCCCCCACCTCAAGGCCGACCCTCCACTCTCTTAGCGAGCAAGTTCTCGTCCAACCCTGTCGTTGCAAAACAGACTGCTCCGCTCCCCACCAAGAAGCCTCCTGCAGGTTCAACGGAAGAAGACAACCCCTCCAGTGATGAGGAGATGGCATCGCCCAGCAAAAATCCAGAGGCCAAGTCAGGCGCACCAGCACAGCTAGACTCACCAGGATACAGCTGCCCCATCATGGAGGAACCATATTACAAACCGTGAACAGGTTTCGCCAGGTGTCGATCTGCATGCCAGCAACAAGGTTTTTTACCAGGTTTCATCACGGCCACGTGTCGTTCTGCATGATACTTCCAGGTTTTTTGTCTATTACACTGTTAACTTGTTGGCTCATTGTTTGGTTTCTCCAAGAACAAGGGAGGTTTTTGTCTATGTTCATATGGGTGGCCTGTTTTCCCTTCGGGAGGGAGGGTCCTGGTTCTGGGGGCCTGTTTTCCCTCCTAGAGGAAGGGCCCAATTTCATTTTGAACCTTTATATCTGCTCATCATGAGCAGGTCTGCTTCTTTGCCTTGTAAACTCATATGTATCACTATTTTCTTTTTTTAATAGATTAGCTCTCAACTTACAAAAAAAATATATATTTCAACAAAAAAGTCATGAAGTGGATGAAATCATGACTTAGTTTACAAAGGTACAAATCAACATCATAATAACACACTTACTAAGAAAGAATAATAACACTAAGGTTAGACTAAAAACAAGCAATAGTTCAAGTATATGATTCGTTATACAAGCATACATGTAATATATCATGCTAACATACCATCAGGCCAGAAAACATGCTAAGAGTAAATGTGGGTTCAGAGATGTCACATCACTAGAGGATCAGGCACTGCCTCTGACTAGGCACATCAAAGCACATGGACCATCTAACCAAGATGAGGAACCTCTAACCAATTGAAGTGAACCATTGTTATTTATTGTTAATATGTATATTACACCAATGATCAATGGTGAAGCCACAGATCTCATCTCAGGTATCTCTGATCAAAATCACTCCTGCTGAAAGAGGGGTAACATACCATACAGCTATTAGTTTTGGCAGCTGTGGATGTTTCCTTGAAAGCTTTGATCTATTAATGAAAAAGTTGATTTAGAGTAAATTGTCCGTGCATTGTATTTATGCTTCTGCTGTTCATTTTCTAGGTATATGTGTGAATACTGATATGTGAAGACCATAATTTTTGCAAATTAAATAATTATTTATTTATTTGAAAATTTAAGGGCGGAATTCACCTAGGGTTAGGAAAATTTACATGTTGAAATGTCAAGGCCATTTTGGAGGGATTAAGAGTGGAAATATGGTCTCCCTCTGCAGCAGTATGATTCCAAGAGGATATATTCCATTTTGCATCAACATTGTGCAGCAACTATTCTCAACGCATATAGGGTATCAGAGGACAGCTAGGCTCTCCATTGTCGTAGTGATTGGTCCTTCAGATTTCCTATAAGTTGATGGTTTGTGCATGGTTTATTATCTATCAGGGGATACCCTCCAAGGCCAGATTGGCAAAGAATGACTTTCTAATGGTCTTTGCCTGGTTTGCCAACATCTAAGACAATGAAGTATATCTTCTAGGATCGTCAATTTGCAAAGCAAGGATGGAAGTATGTCCAAGATTAGTATTCAGTTCTCCAGAAAAGGATTCATTGTTGGGCAGCTCTATTTTGTGACTGCAGTTACTTGGTTCACTCCTCCTTCATTAGGATTTGGCAATGCCTAAGAATTTATGTATTGCTACCCTATAGAAGATCCATTTCAGGTCTGATTTTGATCATGGCATCAGTTCTGCATCATCCTTCTATGCCATGTGGCAGAATGAGGTACATCACCAGTTATAGGCCAAAGGGTCCTTGCTAATAGAAGATGCCAAAGCCTTAGGCACAGTAGTTTACTTTGGCTTTACTTCTGCGTAAGTAGTTTTGAGGAAGAGGATATAAATTCCATTGTATATACCCTTCCACTAGTTTGACTTGTATGTAAATATTTTCATGTGTATATATGTACTTTTCAAAAAAAATGAAAATCAACCACTGCAATTGCTTATGTTGCCAATCTTTTTAGAAATTGATAAAACATAAGGCAAGTGGTAACCACTGATCTCTACATTAGTCTCAAGATCTTTCCCCTCCCAAAAGCTCATATTAAAAGAAAACTATTGAACTGTACATACCTTTGGATCATAAATAAATTGTCCATAATTGACACGCCCCATGTTTTCCACCTGAAAATACAAAAAAATTCAGCTCGCTGTCGGTTTCAATTCCTTTATATGTTTCTCTTAGTGAAAAAAAATTTGTTTATTATCGTTGAAATCAAAAACTGGAAGAGCTTTAAAATTTAACTCAGGTGATTGTTGAGATGGAAAATCAAAGCAGCATGGCCAATGAAGATAAAATTATAGTTACCCTGCCCTAGAGGAATCTATAATTGTCCCACAAGATGTTAATTGATAAATAAAAACCAACTAAACAAGTCCAATCCATCCATTTAGACAGAGCTTCTCTGCCAGAAACATGGTGGAGAAATAAACACACTAAGAAATTCTAAGAGAAAGGATGTTGGGGAGGGCAATATTAACTATGAAAGCCATCATTGGCATACAATACAAACTCCCAAGGACTGAAAGAAATGCAATCTTTAGTAGCTAAATTGCACATAATACTCTACTCAGCAAAGATTCATAATAGAAATGAAATTAGCTTGGAAGAAAACTATCGAAAAGTGCAAAAGGAAAACCAAAATGCAGACCTGTATGTTTTACAGCCAATTACACTGACACCCACAGCTATTGTTCGATGTGAACATTAACTTAACTCTAACCAATGACTAGAATCAGTTATTAAGTACTGAAAAAGCAAATAGAAGCTCAAATGGCACACAAAACATAGGTGACACATTAACAGGGGGCATTCAAGGACCATGGGAAAAACTCAACTAGAGATCAAGCAGGCTAGGGTGTTGTAGCTACTAAGTCCTCAACTAATAAAAGATGGAAGGCTACCATAGGCATCTCGATTAGATGTCATATAAGGGTCAAGCAGGGTAGGGTGAGGCAACTTAAATTGCATTGGCTGTACTTTTGAATCCCGTTGACCAACTTTGTGGTCACTCATTGGACATTGATAAAATTATCTTATCTATATACTACAGCTGCGGTCGAGGTAATTACTTTCTTCCTTCATTTCTGATTCATAATGTATTACAAGGATTCATACAAACTGTATATAAAAAGGAATGCAAAGATTTGCATATTTCCTTTATTAAGAAACTATGCTGGAAGATGATATAAGTGAAAAGATAATTAAAGGTTGAATATAACTTACCAAAATAAGAAGTTGGGAACCAGGGATTGATATTGAATTTGGAATTATAAGCGATGACTTTGACCATCTTTGAATTGCCCCTACATATGTCAGGGTTCCATGCTGATTGCTAGACTTAGGAGCAATAAATACTTGTGCCCTGTCATGTACCTGCAATTTCACAGCAAATGTAAGATAATATAAGATAGATTTATTGATGTCCAACAAATAACAACAAACAGGTCAAGAGGGAGATCCACACTTTAAAATTGTTCCTGAATTCAAGATGAAGACTAATGACCATGCACTCACCAATGGTATTGTAAGAGTACTCCCAAGTCCAGTGTCATATGGAAGCCTTGATTGATATAGTATAAACCCCGAAATCTGAATCATATCAATACATATTAGATGGAAAGTTTGATTCACTGGAAAATTCTTGTATGACAGTCTGAAAATTGGTAACTAACAGTTAAGTATTTAAGGAAAAAATCTATAACAGAACTTTTAGCTAAATAACCTATGTTGAAAAACAAATGTGTTTCTTCATAAACAATTACTATTTAGAATACCTGTTGAAGTGATTCCATAGTTACTGGGTTCTCTGACAGTACTCCTTTTGGTGGTTCACTAAGTAGTTCAAGTGCCTCAAACAAGGATGTAATCTTCTGTAACTGTAGCTTTCCATAGCTTTTACTTTCTACTTTAGGGGGTATATCAGGTTTTGGTGGTTCACTAAGTAGTTCAAGTGCCTCAAACAAGGATGTAATCTTCTGTAACTGTAGCTTTCCATAGCTTTTACTTTCTACTTTAGGGGGTATATCAGGAAGTGGGCTTTGACTGTACCTGCCAATGACATCCCGAAGTGCTGGAAGCACACACTTATGATTTAAAAGTAATAACATGATGATAGATCTAAAATAGTCCACAAGAGTTATCATTGATAACACATCATTGAATATCTAAAGAATGCTCAACTTCTCACTTAAAAAGTCACTAACATTTTATCCAAACAATTTTCTTGCCCTTGTTAACTTTTGGTTGCTTTGAAGGTTGCTTTCCTAGCTAGGGAGCTGCTTCATATGATGTGGAGATTTCCTGGTCCCCCAACCCTTTGGATGTATTTTGGTTCAATTACAACTTGAGAGCTTGGTGGGTGTATTCTTACATAGGGATCAATGCTAGGGAGGTGCACCTCTTGATATGGTAGTTGGCAACTTGGCACATGTGGTGTATTTGGCATATTCTATTAGGGCACACTTTTTAAGGAGGATTGGGGCTTGGCATCACTGGAGTAACCACTTGGGAGGAGGGCATTAAGCATTGGAGGTTGGGTGCTTGACCTAGGGGCATGTAACCCCCTTACACACAGTTGAGGAGGAACATTGAGTTGAGAAGCCATTGATTGCAGGGTGCACCATCTTGAAGGAGAAGTGCTTGACATGTGCACAACTAGCTTGGAGGGTGTACCACCTTTTAGGTTCGATAAACCTTAGTGTGACATGTGGAGACCTTGCTTTGAGAAGTGCTTCATTTGGGGATTTGTTTGTTGACTTAGCCTAGGGTTGCTTGGTGTAATGTTTCGTATTTTATAAGGGAATAACTGAGGACTAATAGCACTAGGAGCAGAAAGATACATCAATTCAGTATTATTAAGTCATCAGTGTAGAAAGAAGGCCATCAAAGTTCGTATTCTAAAGCATGCAGAGCATGCAGGCCTTGTTTAGTTAGTATTAAAGTCAACATCAAATTAGAATTGCATGCATGCAAAAGTGAAGCATAAACCCTACAAGTGACATGCAAACCCTAAAAGCATATGAAGATCTATTTAAGAAGGGTTATGGGACTAAAGGAGATATCTATTGTTATTGTTGATTGATTTTGGAGTTTCAAGCAGCAGCACAATGTGCAGCCGCGACAGTTGGGGTTGGAGACGATGTCTTCAACTAGCGACGGTTCGACAGTGAGATATCTTCCCTAGTCTCTTATTGGGATAAATCATCCAGGGTTATCCATTGCATCCATCATATACTATAGTATTCGGAGATCCAACACATTCCGAAGGGTTATTAGCAGATCCACGTTTTGCAATCGGAAGTAGCAGGGAAAACACAGAAGGATTCGTTGGGACCACAAAACCCTGTCTTTCGTCCGCATGTCAGCTTCCTCTTTCTCAAGAGGCCTGACCTACAGTATGCAGTGATTATCAACCATCAGTTTGCTCACCTGGAGCAACTATCAGCCAAACAGATCAGTTGGGGGCGTGAACAGCAAAACTGCCAATCAATTCGCTAGGGCACTTAGAGGCAGCCAAACCTCTGCATGTGCCAAGCCATCTCTCCGACATTAGCAGACGGACAAGCTCAGAAAGTTTCAGCCCGAACGGGCCTCTACTCCTACAAAAACGTCACCTTCAGTGTAGAGGGTTTTTACGGTACTGCGGAGCGGTAACAGCGGAGGAAAAGAGCATTATTAGACCACCCATCTGGATCCTTATGCATGCAGCAATCTCTGGAGTCATTATCAGCCGGAATATCACTGTTAAGTGTTAATTTCTCTCTGCAAAACCCTAACCCTAATTCAGCTATATTTTAGGGCATTTTTGCATGGCGAGTTTGCATGCATAGTTATTTTGCAAATTTGTATGAGATTGAGTGTGCGAGTCAACACTATCATAGAACATTAGAGAATATCATTATTTGGGATATTACAGGGGTATCAGAGCATGTTCCTTGCCAGCTGTGGGCATGCAAAATTGTAAATGAATTTTGAAGACGCATACAACATTACTTACTAGAGACAGAGGTTTAGAAACAGTGATAGAGGAGAAGAGGAGTTAGAGGACATAGAGTTGGGGGACAAAGAGTATTAGTTTGGAAAGGGCAAAGAAACAATGGCCGATGATGATAAAACAGCTTTCAATAGTCTCACATATCAGCCATAAAAGAACTCACTATTGGGCAAAAAGAAATGATGAGTACCTTCAGGCAAATGACAGAGAAAAATGGGCCCACCCCACACAATCCCTTGTTTCCCAATAGTGTTAGGGTATCCACCAGTAGTAGTGGGGAGAAATTACATACCAACATGCAGAGCCGCCCCCATATATACAAAAAGCTTTCCCGATTTACCATGGCTCAATTCTTAGATAGTCCAGCTGCAGTGCCTCTAGCACAAGTATAACCAGAGGAATCCATCAGTGCCTATCTGAGAGAGTATAGAGCTTTAGGAGATGACTTCCATTCAACCATGACCTTCACTGACCTCTGCCACTTTAAAAGCAAGAACAAAACTAGAGCTTACAACAGTCCATTCACCCAGAACTATGAGTTACAGCATACCGTAGGGAAACTGACTATCCCTACCTTTGAGGGTACTGAGCGTGGCCCAGCCCGAAATTGGGTGCAGAAGTTGGATACATACTTCCATCTCAACCCCATGATTGAGATAGATGCCATTAAATTGGCTACTTTGCATTTGGATGGACAAGCCCATGAGTGGTGGTACCACGGGTTAGTGACACTGGGTCACAATACCATCACATCGTACCCAGATTTTACACAGAGGCTCATCGAGCGGTTTGATTGGAAAGACCCTGAGGTACACTTTAGAGAGCTGGCACAGCTCAAGCAGACAGGTAGTGCAGATGCATTTATTTCAGAGCTTCAGAGGATAACAATATAGGATGAGGATGTGCATGCGGAGATAGCATTAGAGCCATCCTGCGAGTCTAGCGACACCAGCACATCCGATAGTCAAATTGTGGACAAGCCGTGTCATGGGTTGGAGTTGGTACACTCTTGATCACCTACAGTAGGAGTCCAAACAGTTATGACAGGCGAGATACATGAGGTGCAAGGCAATGAGCACAGCAGTCGAGACAGTGGGCAGTCGCACATGGAGGTTAGGGAGAGTTTATATAGGCATGAGATAGAGCTTCCAGATGATAGTCATGAAAGCATTCTAGCAATGAAAGAGAGGACCAAGATACTTCGGGACACCATATTACAGCGAGATGTTGAGCTTACAGCTCTTCGAGTTGTATGTACCAAATCAGCGGTTAGGCTTTCTAGTATCGAAGACCAGTTAGATTCCTTGATGCAGCAGCAGAAGAAACATACTTCCAAAGCAGTTCTCTTCAAGAGTACATAGATAAGGCTTGCAGTAGCTTGAGTCCACATTTGCATAAAGGAGGATGGTTGTTACAGGTTGGCCAGGATCGAGAAATTGGGCAACAGTATATGAGCATTCCAGTTGAAATTAGAAGGGCAGAATGTCAGCTTAGTAGGATTATTCCTTGTGATGGTGCTTATGGACAAGGTCCTTTTCAGGGGTTGGATTGGAGAAAGATTAAGAGTTGGTGTCCTATTGAGTGGGCAATTCTTGGGAAGACATTCCTAGCCAAGGGTATAGTTCCACAAGAGCCTTCGGATATTTGGGATGAAAGATGCACAAGTTTGCATTGGGATCCAGGTGGGAGACCTTATAAGGGATGGATACAGTGTTTACTGATAGCGTTACTTGGGAGTCCACAGGATGCTCCTGGTGTCGATACTATGCAGGGTAGCAGAGGATGCATTTTGACCTCTGTAATTCTCAGATTGAATTGGGACCCTGGTATTATAGTGACTGCCAGTTTAGTGACTGCTAAAGGATGCTTTCAGGAGGTCTCTTGTGATGGTACCTCGTTTACACCGTGGTTAGTCACTCTACTTATAGGAGGCTTCCATGGGACATTTTGTGATGGTACCGTGCAGTGCAGTGCTTTGAGCAGAGGGTGCTATAGATCTCCTAGGATAATTTGGGACCCTGGGATCATCCCCGGATTCAGTTGCTTCAGTTTGATTGATTGTGCAGTTGCGTTGGCATTGCTTAAGGACAAGCAATCTTTGGCGAGGGAGGACTGTAATGTTCTGTTTTTGATAAAAGGGAATAACTAAGGACTAATAGCACTAGGAGCAGAAAAGTACATCAATTCAGTATTATTAAGTAATCAGTGTAGAAAGAAGGCCATCAGAGTTCGTATTCTAAATCATGTGGAGCATGCAGGCCTTGTTTAGTTAGTATTAAAATCAACATCAAATTAGAATTGCATGCATGCAAAAGAGAAGCATAAACCCTAAAAGTGACATGCAAACCCTAAAAGCATATGAAGATCTATTTAAGGGTTTTGGGACTAAACGAGATATCTATTGTTATTGTTGATTGATTTTTGAGTTTCGAGCAGTAGCACAACGTGCAGCGGCGACAGTTGGGGTTGGAGATGATGTCTTCAGCTAGCGAGGGTTCGGCAGTGAGATATCTGCCCTAGTCTCTTATTGGGATAAATCATCCAGGCTTATCCATTGCATCCATCATCTACTACAGTATGTGCAAGTCATTTAGGTTTTGCAGATTATACAACCTTCTAAACACTACTACTACTCACAAATCATGTCCACCTATCAAATGTATGTTCAAGTCATTTATGTTCTGCTCATCATATAGTCTTCTTAAACGTTGCTACTTCTTAATCCAAGAATTCAAAATACTGCACAAGAGACTGTTTGATTTTTGCCTTCTTGTCCCAGCCTTATCATGGATTAGCTGCCTCGATCTTCATGGATTCGCTAACTCAGTGATTTGCTTCTACACTAAAAGATCACCCGAAATAGAATGTATGTGGTTTCCTCAGTGCATTAAACCAGAGATTTATTGTTGTTGTTAGACCCCGAATTCAGAGCAAAAACAACATCTTTAACACGTGTGTACTGTTGTTGTTGGGATGCCCTGCGGCTGCCTCAGTGGTCTGTTATCCCAAAATTCAGAGCTAACTTTTATACCTGCAAATTTTCCTTGCTTCAAATGAGGTCGTTGCCTAGTATTTGTACTGGTTTTCCCTAAAAATTTACAGAGTCGACCTGTCTAAAAACTATTATTTTTATTTTTCATTTTTGTTTTGTCTTGAAGCTTATCAAGCCGACCAGTTTATATTTATAAAAATATTCCAAGTTCATCTAGAACTGAGCTCACTTTATCACATAATCTTTTTCCATTCTTTTAAAAGGTTTACCGAGTGTTTAAATGCAGCATCCACCAACAACATCAAATATCTGCAAGGTATGTCCACGACCTCTTCAAGCATGCTTGTTTTGTATTGTTTCAAACCCTCACACGTTATCAAGACCATCATCGAGTGGTGTCATGGACAACTATCAACACAACAAGTGTGTCCAAGTGCCATCAATCAAACATGTTTCTAGGTGCCAAGTCTTTACCAAGCCACCATGTGAGTGCAAACACCATCTTAGACATTATTACCATCTCCAAGGGTTCCATGAGCCCATTAACTCACAAATAACCACAGGATGGGTCATTTGGTCCTTCTTGATAAACTATCATGCCATTTCATCAACCTTTATCTTACCGGTCTCCTTGACACTCCTTTTTTGTCCCACTATCACTCCTTTGTCATTCATGGGTTTCATCAATGACAACCTTACTTAACAAAATGTGCAACCTCGACGGTAATTTCATGTCTTTGCTTTTTGATAGAAAAAATTTGGTTGAGCTTAATGAAAGGTTACATGAAGCATACTTGAAGAATAATGAGGATATTCATAAGCTCAAAATTCAAAATGAGAAACTTCTTGAGAGGTTGCAAGATACTTGTTCTTCCTCCTATGTTTCAGATTGCCATATGGTAGTTTGCTTAGACGATTCTCATGACATGATGGATCATAAGAAACATGGCAAATTGCAGGTTCTTGAAGTGTTTAAAGATGAGCTTGATGATAGACAATCACTTGTTGTGGTGGAAGAGGAACTTGAGCTGCCTATTGATAATGATTGCACACCTATTGAAGAAGTGCATGATTCCACTACCTTGGAACACCTATGAGGAAAGTTTCGCACTTTTGAGGAAGGTGCTTGATCCTAGCCCTATGGAGCCTTCACATGATTAAACTTTTGCACTTTCTGATCATTTGGGTGAGTTGGTTCTGTTATCACACAAAGTGTAGCTACCCACTTGAGATATATCCTATTCGGGATGGTAGAGGTGAGGTAGCTAACCGGTATCACCGCAAGGGCCTCGTCACACCGAACGGGTTCTTGTCACTTTAGATCTATCCGGAGAAAGACCAAGGGGGAGACCCTACTAGCCTAAAAGGCTAGCGCACCTACTCAAGACACTCCTAGGGTTTGACAATGTATAAGAGAGGAGAGATAATGAGTGGATAAGACTAGATCTATCGAATTAGAGTGGTATGGAAATTAGGGCCAAGTTGGGCAAGCTTAATAAAGATAGAAAGTAACCCAACGTGGATGAGATTGTACCACAAATAAGTTAAGAAAGTAGATCTAGGGAGATCTAGCCAAATGAAATGAAACCCTAAAGGGACCCACCCACCTAGGGTTTTTGCATAAGCGGACAAAGTGGACCCAAAAGAGCAGATCATGGCATGAGATGACTACATCAGGGTGCTTGAGGATTAGATCTATGATTTTGAGGCAAGTCCAAGAATACCCATCTGACAGATCTTAAGAAAAGGCCACCCACCCAAGAAGGGTGCCCCCACCTAGAGTGACTAGTGCTAGATTGCAGGGAAAATGGAGGCTGATTTTTATGAAACTTGAGATCTAGGGTTTATTCATTAATCTCCAAGTGGTTTTGATGGTAGTCATCAGAAACTCATGGGTTCTATCAGATCTACGAAACTAGGGTTTTAAGAAAGAGGGTTTGGTTGTGACAATCAGATCAAAGCCCAAAAAAATAAAATATATGCAAACATACCAGGAAATACTTGCCACTAACCTTGTATGACGATGATCTTTCCTTTTCGATCAATTACAAGCGTTTTCTATGCCTCTCCAAGTGAAACCGCTACCTCCTCCCAAATGCCAAGCGCTCCCTCCTCCTACAAAAGAGATTTGCTATGAGAATCGATTTACCGAAGAATGGATGAAATGAGGAAGAAAGATGAATCAAAGAACATCTAGATGGTTGTAAGACACAATAAAAATACTCCTTGAACCAATGGTGATTTGAGAGGACGATATTGAGCTCAGTCACAATAGCGCCCCTACCCAAACGCTTCCTTCACCAGATGGATGGCAACCTGCAAAAATATTAGAAATGCATAGATCCGCAAGAATGTTAGAGAGAACAAGACTTTCCAATCTCCATACAAGACATTTGACAAAGCTTCCAAGAATTCCTACAAAATATTTTATTAATCCAAGAGTTTGAGTGCCAAAAGTCCCTTTTACAAATGAGAGAGCCTCTCAATATATAGATCTCTCAAGTACATAATACCTAGATTCAAAAAGATCAAAGGGTCAAGATCATAAGATAAAATCATCCTAATCTATGGCTAAGATTAGTCAGATACATCTCACATGGATCAACTCAAAAATATAAGGGGACACATCACTAGAAATGCTCGATGAGGGGCACACCACATAAAATATGACTAATAACCATAAAGTAGCACATGGTGGGGCTACTTATCCTTCACTAGCATGGCCCCATGGCACAATAACAATGTGTGGTGGCAAATAATATAAATGAGTGATGAAAATAAAAGGGGATCTCCCCCAAAATACATCAAAATACCCTTAAATAGCATAAATCAAGGATTAGTGAACCTCGAGTGAAGTGAAGTTGATGCCGGATGATGAAGGTGACCCAAACACTACGCCTCTGACCAATTCCATGTCAATCCTTTGCCTCAATTTCCTAAATCGATTTCCTCATTAGTCATTTTTTATTATTAAGATGTTTCTTTAGGAACATAAAACAGCCCATATCTCACCAAGGACATGATGCCGCCTAATTCACACCTCGGATTACGTGGCAGAAATATTCAAGCCACTGGGTGCGACCTTGGGGCCAAGCAAGAGTCAGGTGTTGTCACTTGATCTTGACTCCTCCGTCTAGGCTCTCTCCTAGCGAAGCCAAGGGGGGTGGTCCCTAGTAAAATAAGCTATGGTGTTTAATCTATATAATAAAACAATAAGTCTAGGAGATGAATGAATAAATACCGAAACTGAGATGATCTGCAAATGGTTCAAATAACTAGCATTTAAATATCATTCCAAACAACACATTGATTAACATAAGCATCAAATATAAAATAAAATGCCAAATAGACTAGTGCTAGATGAGTGCTTGTAAGGGGGTTGCTAGTGTAGTCTCGAGAAGTATTCCAGTTGTCTCGCTTGGTCAATTTTTAAATTTATTAAATGAGTAGTTAGGGAGTGGGTAAATTCTTGGTAAATTTTATTAAGAATGTGGTAATGATCTTATTATTATGAGGGAAATAGTATTCCAAATTTACCTAGGGGGTACGAGGAATGTGTCCGAATTTACCAAGGAGTGGCTCTCACAGTGACGTGTGGGCTAGATGGAGTCGTGGGGTTGTGTTCAACACTACACCAAACGAAGGTGTAGCCTAACGATGCCCCACGGTCACTTTCTAGTGGTTCCTGCTTCACTTGCAAAATGGCCAATGAGAGAAATGTGTGAAGGATCTCCGGTTTGACTTGGATCTTCAAAAATTCGCCAGAGTGTCTCTTTGTTCAATCAACTTCTGCTGCAAAACAATGAACAATGTTTGGTCAAATATGCTAGATAATCATATTAAAACATAAAAATTTTGACCAAAAGTTCAAGTACTTTAAAGATAGAAAAAATTTAGATATTAAACTAATACTTATTGATGGTTAGATCCTGCAAAAATGTTACTTTAATAATCATATCTGAACCTTTTAAGTGCATACATAACTCACAGTTATAAAATATTCTTTGATATGTAAAGAGATTTAACTATGCACTATGAAAAGTAACCGCAAAGAAAATTTAAATTTTTGTGGCGGAAGGGTATCACCAAGCTTGAATGATAGAAACACAAAAGCGAGAAGGTATCCACAAAATGTTGCCAGTGGGATGAATTCCTTTCTTTAAGAGTTACTGGAGTAGAAGTAGAGCTAACACGCTCATCCAAAACTTTAGCTTAAGCAACCTGTAAAAAAATCTACAAAACATGCAAATGGGGATTAAATGTCAGTGTTAACCAATGATAGATGCTCAATAAAAATATGAATTCAAACAAGAATAATCATAAACTCATAAGCATTCTACTATAGATAACAATAATAAGTAATCACAATAGTATTACTTCTTATCTTATCAAAACACGGTTCCCTTCAAAATCCCGCAATCCCAAACACATACAAGCTTGCGAAAATCTATAGATTACCTCAATATTGCCAATGAACACACATCCAAACACCATAGACCACACTTGCATCAGCCTCCAAAGCCTTTATTAATCAATAATCAATATTACACATTACAAAAGTAGAGGTTCAATGCCCAAAATCATCCGTCCAAAATGAGGAATGAAACCTTTCTTATATAGAAAATCTACCAAACTAGAGGGGGCGCATTTCCTCAAGGAGGAGCTAGCTCAGAATGAGTTGGAAATGAGGTGGATAGGGGTTGGATCAAAGAGTTTAGTGGTAACATCACTTTCCTGAGGTAGCACTTTCCCAAACCTTAAGCTTTTTCCAAAGCATGAAAGCTTTTCCATCTAGCTTGTGCCCCCACTTGGAGAGTTGCGCCCCTCTTGGAGGAGGAAAGTTCCAAACTCTAAAAAGACTCTGAAATGGCAACATCTTCCTTGTCCCCCTTGCCCGAGTAATTGCCAAAACAATTTTCCAAGTCACAAAATTCATTTTTGGCAATTATCCTTTATTTTTAAATTTTTTCACTGCCGAATTTTTTAATATTTCACTTTTTTGGGTCTTGTTGGGACTTTTTGGGTTTTTCGAGTAATTATTAATTTTTGGGTGAAAAAATTACTCGAAAACTTAGGAAAGTGGGTCTAGCGGTGAAGTGGGTGCTTTGAGTTAGAAATGAGCATGCACGCCCATGGAAAAAACAACCTCCTAGCCACATTTTTATGACTTTTTACACTTTTACAATTAACTTATTAAAAATAAGCCTGTAAAAACGGAAAATATATATATATATTTCCCGAAATTTAAAGAACAAAAATAAAATAAAATAAACCTATGAAGGACTGAAGGCATGTTCATAATGACTCAAAATAATGATTAGCATGGTAATATACATCGACACATAGGTTTTAATAACCTCCTGAGGCTTCAGTAATAAGGCGATTATTCCAGCTTTGGAGGTTTGGGTGAAAAACTTGAAAATTATTTATCCCTTAAAAACAATAAATAATTAACAAGAAAAAAACACCCTAGAATAATGCATTAATAAATAAGTCCTAAAAAGCCAAACCTTTTACATAAAGCCATCATGCTAACTCATTTATTACAATTCCCCATGGGGTATAAACATGTTAAAAAAAATTAGAAAAAGGGCCTAGGAAGGCCTGTAAGGACTTCTGAACTTTAAATTTTGAGCAAGTGATTGTTCATCATTGGCGGCTCGTTTAGAAATCCAACTTAGTTGGTAACAGGACCAAAAACTAATGTGAAATGACTACACAGATGGATCTGGGACCATGGCAGTATGGTACAAACGACTGTTTGCACCCCAAGAATCCCATTAATGCCCTAGGAGAATTTAATCGATGAGTGCTCATACAATGAGCCTTACACCATACAATGGATGAGTGCTCATCTCTTGGCCACTGGCTAGTTTTATTTTTCCATTTCCAGTAGTGTCTAAAGACACTTTTATTTTGCTAGCAAGGCATCCATTTAGAATAACTTTAAGCTCTGATGCCTTAGTGTCTAAAGACACTTTCTTTGGTAGGACTACTTGTATTCAAGACCTAGAGGTAGATATTCCCTGTGACAAAAATCACATAAACCAACACCGAGACACAGTTTTATACATGGAGACCTATTCCAACATAGAGGTGAAGGTGGGGGAAATCCTAGATGTCACTAGTCAAATAACAAGTCAAGGATAGTCAATGAAAATTAGAAGGCAACGGATGGATGGAGACAATGGAAGTGATGCAAAAACTAGCAAGCTATGCCCCTGAGGGAAAAAGACTAAATCAATACTAGGAGTAGGACAGGGTCAATGAGTATACAAAGGAATTCCCAGTCAAAACCACTGGATCATTTATACTTTAGATTTCAAGTAAACCAAGATAAAATATTGCCAACATATAATCAATATCAACTAAGTCTCACTGCTAAAATAGGTAAGAGAGAAACATCAAAATCCATAAGCACAAACCACAATATCACCTAGGTCATATACCTGCACTGGATCTGAAATCAAGTCTGAAAATCACTTGGAGAACTACTACTGCTACACATAGGCACTATATCAATCTTTGCTCTGGGTCATGAGAATGGCTAACTCAGTCATCGAATCTCGGGTCATGAGGCTCAGTCATGGCCATAGTTTTAAAAATCGGAATCGGACTCGGAATCGGTCAAGAGTGAACTCGGAATCGGAATCGAAATCGGTAATGAATCGGTCATAAATCGACCGATTTGAATTTAATGAATCGGTTGCTAAAAAATACATAAAATACTTAAATTTTAAAGAAAAACAACATTTTCAAGATTATAATCCATGATTCCAAGGCATTGAAGACGAAATATCCAAAATCTACTCATTTATAATAACAGCACAGCTGCAATTCAAAATCATTAAATTGATAAGTTCTCAATTTTGGATACTACAATGTTTAGGTTGTTTGATTCGCTTAATAAATAAGGTTGTGAAAAACTAGTAAATGTAGAGCTGATTCAACTGAATTGCATGCACGTACCCTAGTTGCATAGATATGCAGGGAAAGGACTATTTTGATGTAATGTTGGCTTTGTAAATATTATTTAAAACGATGAGAATGGCATTCGTTCGAGTAACACAAGTATTGGGATTTATTTTTTAAATTGTTATTTTATAAAATTTTATTATGGAGATTAAATATATCTGAAATAGTTATTGTATAATGGCCTAGAGTGCTTGTGGCATGTACATTACTTGACATTGGTAAGTACTAGCGTATTCTTATGGAAATAATCTCCAAGTTTTTCGCTGGTATTTGACAGATTTGCATGCAAAATAAAACTATATTAGCCATGGAGGATATACAAGGCACTTAAAAATAAAAAATAAAACAATAAAATTTAAAAAAAATACATGCTGTCAGGTTGTAAACCGGCCGGTCAGACCGGTTTGGACCGAACCGAACCGGTTTGGTGTCTGAACCGGCCGGTTTGAACCGGTGAACCGGCCGATTCTGAAACCGGTTCAACCAGTTTTTAAAAGTATGGTCATGGCATAGAATTGGTCACTCTAGATCTGTTGAAAGTGAGAGATCACCAACTGTTGGCTCATCATCTACTGATTTCATAGTAAACGACTGGCTCAAAGAACTGCTCAATATTGCTCAGGAACAAAAGTAGCCCAGCTACTATATATGAGATAACAAGTTCATTCTCCTACGTCCTACACTTCCATATTTTACAGCATTCATCCTAATGAAGTATGGGTGAAAGGTTTCCTTTTGATGGTGCTACATGAGTGTGAAACTTCTATCTCTCCTTTTGATGATGACATGACTAGAGCACTTTCTTCTTTACATTTGCAGCAACATTGTTGGGCACTCTATATACTCATTAATTGCTTAACAAGAAGAGTGTTCAATATTTAATTGTCAACCCATGGAAGTTTGTTATTTCAAAGGCAAATAGCAAAGTATATGTATAAACATTTTCAGTAGTTGATAAGTAAAATGAAAATCACTCAATTCTAATTACTACTCAGTTGATTCAGTTCCCTGTAAAAAATCAAAATAACATTACCCATCTAGGAATTGAAAAGAACTTATATTTCCTATCATGCTAATCTTAAGGTTTATAATCTAAGGAGAAATCCACCTAGAATTACTTTTGCAGGAAATGAAATTCTAATTTACCAAATCAGAAAGATCTCTACTCATTAATCAAACAACAAATTCATCAAAGCAAAGGACTTATCTAATCAGGCTAACTCTAGAAAGATAAATAACAGACACGACACAGAAGTTGAGCAAGTCTGTAACAGCTACTAACACACTTCTGCATAAAAGGAAAGATTAACTACACAGTCGACTATCACACCACACCACCTACAACAAGGCAAAGAAAAGCCAAATAATGCAATCGTTGAATGAATGCAGTTGCAGCTAACCATATAGATGTATCAAACTGAAATTCCACACTTAAACAGAAATAAAATAAACTAAAGCATCTAAACTACCAGCAACTCTGTTAGAAGGCGGGCCCTGGCCTTCAAATAGAGATACTGTCGAAAGCTCACAAAGTCTGCAACCGAGAAATACTAAGAATTGTCACTCCTTTATTAATTTCATAAAAATTAAAGTTACAGTTACAACACTCTGCTATATCTCTTACAATTTGTGAACCCTTGGCTCTCCCTGCCTGCGTATACTTATACACGAGTAAAGCTATTATGTTACATAAATTTCGGGCAGCCATGAAGATCTTTGATCTTTAGGCTGTCGAATCATCAGGACAGTTACAGCTAACAACCCCTTGCATAAAATCAGCTCAAGAATAAATAGGCTTTTGCTTCGAGTTGTTCCACAAGCTGACATGCCGAGCAAAATGTGGAAGATTCTCGGGGAGTTTCAGTTGCAAGCGTGAACGAGTATCAAAGATTCCTTCGTCATTAATGTTGACCGAGTCATTGGGCAGGTAGCTGATGCCAAGCGGGACTAACTTCCGGATATGACGAGTTGTTGCAGTTGCGCCACCTGGTGATTCTGAACCCTTCTTTTAAATCACAGACAGATTAGCACAACGAAAAGTAAAATCCATGAGTATAAGTAAATCCAAGCATAAAACGAAATAATAAATAATGATTTATACCTAAGATATTTATGCCTGTTTTTATGAGAAGCATAAGGATTCAGCTGCAGAATGGGGACAAAAATAGGGAGAAAGGATGGAACAGAGTAAGGTAAAAAGGGGCAAATTCAGGACCCAAGATCTCCCCCCAGCTATCTGATCGCATGTCCTCATGCAACAATCTGAACTAGTCTGAGTCTGAATCAGACTCAAGACTTTTCCTGTAAAAATTCATGAGGTTAAATGAAGATTCTAGTACCTCCTCTAGTTGCAAAAACCCATTGCTCATGATCAACGCACCCCAACAGTCTCTCTCAGCTTTCTTTGTCATCCTATAGGTGCCTTTGTAGTTTCTCTAAGAGGAAATAAGAGGAAATCTAAACCTCAAACCCAACCAGTTTAGACCACAGGACTCCATACATTTAACATAGCCAGGTGCTCTAAACAAGGCATACTTAAAATTTTCAAAACAAAACGGATCTTTTGCCCTTAGGGCTACAGGGGAAAATTTCAATCTCTGACTGCTTCCTTGCAGAGCAATGTCCTGCTGCCGAGATATCATATCAACACTAGTAGAGATAACCTTCTATTGAGATACAGCCAACTAATTGACTTTCTCTGGAAATGTAATGTTTCCCCTGTGCCTAGCAATCAGAACTTAGAAAGATAGGGGTTCTAGGTTCTCCACGAATCCACAAAGTGGAGTTGTCCTCATTTCTCCGAACGGTCTGTGAGGCACTTAACCAACACACATGATTGGTGACAAAAGAGGTAAATGATCTTAAATGAATATCCCAATATGGGGAACTGGATTAGATTAAGTATCCATCAGGCATGCCCTATCATGCAGATATAATTCTGCAAAGCAAATTCTACTTAGAAAACTCACTCTGGGTGAAAGTTTCAAAAACTGAGAAGGTGTTACAATCTGCCAGGGCCTTCCTTCCTTTAAAGCCTTAATCTGGAACAGAGTCATCTGTTCAAATAGGAATACAAGGTAGGATGGGGAGGGGGCTCTGCAGCTCAATAATTCATGAGTTAAAGTGAGCATCTTTTCTTTATCTTTCTCCATAGAGTCATATTTCTCTAACTCTTTTAACTTCTCGTGCATCTTTTCCCATCGAATTTTCTGAAAGAAGATCTCCTCGGCCCATTTCTCCCTTAATTCTTGAATGATCTTCTTGTGCTCAGTAAGGGAAATCATTCCTCCATCAAATTGGCTTGCATGATGCCTCCATTTACTTACTTCAAGCTTTAAAAACGATACCTCTTCTGTCAATTCTTGATTATTCCTATCTGTGGATGGCCCTTGAAGTTCTGCAACCTCCACCTGTGTTGTCGCTTCTTGTGTTTGAACATTTAAAACATGGGTTGTTGCTTCCTCATCCTCAGTCTGAACTGCTACTTCCTGTGTTTCAGCAACTTCAGCCTTAGTCCAAATTGCCACTTCTTGTGTTTCAGCAGTTTAAGTTTGGATTGTTGTTTCAACAAATGTTTTCAGAAATAATGGTTCTTGTGTGACAGTACTTGACTCTTTCAATTCCTTCGTAGCAGTTTCAGCAACCAAATTTAAAGACACCGGTTCTTGTGTAATAGTGTCATGGTCTATCTCCATATCTTCAGGTTGTTGGACTCCTTCCTGCACAATATCTCTGTCACCCGACTGCTACTCATGCACAATCTTTGTGTCACTCGACTGCTGCTCCTACACAATTTCTGTGTCATCTGACTACTGCTCCTGGTTTGGAAGTGAATTGAATTCCCAGAATTGATTCTAGAAGGAAGCAATTCAGTATGTCCCGAGTGTTAAGGTTGTAATAGCTCATTTTCTTGTAATTCCTGCTCATGAGTCAAATATGTTTCCAACCTTGTTTCTTTTGCTCATTCCTCATTCAGTGTCCCATTTCCTCCTTGGACTAAATGTACCAATCTCCAAGCTGTTATTTCCATTTTATCAACCTTATATCCTGCCAATTTAAATAAAACTCCACATTCAGGACATATAAGCTCTTCTTTTTCCTGGTTGGAACGTGGATTTTCAAACTGACTAGCAGCTTCTGCCAAGGTGTCTAGGCCTCGTGTTGCTTTCTTTTTGCTTACCTCCTTCCACCTTTCCAGTTCTTCCCTAAGTGTTCGTGCATCTTCCTTCAGCAATTCATTTTCATATTGGAACATTTCTAACAAGTGTTGCACAGGTTCTTGGGTAGCAGTGGCCACCATAGGTGAATTTCCCACTGGTTCTTGTGTTTCAATGGGTACCCAAGGTTTTAAAATGGGAACTTCGATCCTTGCCCTTTCTGCTGCCCAAGAGGCCCTGGTCCTTCTTCTTGTGTGATAGTGGCATCCATCGATGAATTACCCACTAGTTCTTGTGTTTCAGTGGGTAGCATGGAAATTTCAGTACTTACCACTTCTGTTGTCCAGGAATCCCTAGTTCTTATTCTCCTGGATGATTCTCCCTGTGTTTCAACGGGTATTGTGTGACAGTGGCAGCCATTGGTAAATTACCCACTGGTTCTTTTGTTTCAGTGGGTAAAATGGGAATTTCAACGCTTACCACTTATGTTGTCCGGAGAGCCCTGGTTCTCCTTCTTCTGGATGATTCTCCTCCGGTACTTGATCTTTTCCTCTTCCTCTGCGGTGTGAGAAAGGTGGAGGTTTCTCCAGTTTCTGCTAAAGGTTCCTCCTCCTCTATTGCAATTCCTTTTATCTCCTAGGAGGTTTCGATCTCGACAACCTGAGGCCTTATTTCCTTAGTTTTTGCAACCTTTCCTTCTTCTCCTGCCGCATTCGAAGCTCCAAAAGACAATGAAACCACCAGGAAATCTTGTAGTAAACGGGACACCAAAAGATGAAGTGTTCTTCGATCTCAACCTATCAAAGGTGACATACCTCGCAGGTCTACCCCTTGATCAAGCTAGTGATCTGTCTCTACCCAAAGGCTGTGAGAGCCCATTCTGCACTGGACTAAAGTAATATGAAGAGTGTGTTCCTAATGGTGGAATTTGTAAGGGGGCTAAACAATGAGACCATCCCTTATAGATCCAGGAAGTGTGTAGCATAGAAGGCCATCTTGGGACGTAACCCCCTCCAAGGGTTGATCCAAATAACCTACATAAATTGTCTATAATGGCATCCCTAGTGATTATGCTATAAACCAAAGTTACCAAAACTAGAACGGACCTAGAAAATCAGCCCATCAGACCGGTTCCAAGGGTTTTCCAGTCCAAACAAAGAGTTTGAACCGTTTTGGGCGGGTTCGGTACGAAACCAAATTTTTCATCAAACCGGTTGGTCCGTAAAGAGTCATCCATCACGCCCTGAAACAAAAATTTTAAATTTAAAAAAGAAAATGCCAAGTCAATTGGGTGAGATGAATGTAGACAACCCTTATCAACCTAACAAAGCTATAAAAAGAGCCCCACCCCCTCTCTCTCACTCACACTATTCATTGGAGTCTTTTTGAGTTTGTGCTTGAGGGTCTCCAACTCTTTTAGAGTGCAGATTTTTGTGGGTCTTGGATGATGGTGATGCCTTATCAGATTGGGTTATAAAGACTATTGCCGCCTAATTCGCACCTCAGGTCACGTGGCAGAAATCTTCAATCAACTGGGTGCGACCTTGGGGGCAAGCTCGAGCCAAATGTTGTCACCTGATACTCAGCTCCTCCATCTAAGCCAACTCCAAGAGAATCCTAGGGGGGCGGTCCCTAATAAAAAGAATCTATGGTTCTTAATCTAAAAAAGAAAAGACTAATTCTAGGATTTAATATGAAATGGATAAAATATCACAACGAACTATTGCAAGAAAGAGATTACATCAACAACATATGAAAATGTAAACATCACTCATGACATTTTGCAAAATTTGATTTAAGCATGAAAAATGACATAGACCAGTGCCGATGATTATGGTGAGCTTGTAAAAAAGGAGTGTTGTTGTGTTGTGCAAGTATTGCAATTGTCTCGTTGGTCTGTTTTAGATTTATTGATGAGTGATTAAGGGAGTGGCTAAATTATTAGTCGATTTTATTAATATGGTAGTGATTTGGATTATTAGAAGGGAAAGGGAATTTCGGATATACCCAAGGGGTACGAGGAATGTGTCCAGAATTACTTAGAGGTGGTTCTCACAGCGAAATGTGGACTAAATCGGAGTCGCAGGGGTTTGTCCAACACTACACCAAACAAGGGTGAAGTCTAATGGGACCCCGTGGTCACTGTTTAGTGGTTCCCGCTTCACTTGAAGACTTTTCCCACAACTTAGTAATATTCGAAAAAACACCGAATTTTCGTTTGGGGATCAATTAAAAAATGAGACTAATTACTAGTCACTTAGATCATTTTCTGATACAACCAACTTATCAGACAAAGTTGTAGTGGAAGTAGAGCATACGAGGATAAGAGCCTTGTAAATTTTTTAGATTTTTTTAACAAATTTTCTTGTTTATTAATACCCCAAGAGTCTCTTTAAGGTATGTAAACCTTCTCAGGAGAGCAAGGGGGTTAGTTTGCCAAAAAGGTAAAAAAATACAATAAATGAAATATTTTGTAATTAATCTACCACGAATCTATTTCCCCTTTTGGCTAACTCGGGAATGCTTGGGGTTAGAATTTATTTTCCTTGCAACAATAAAGTAAAATTAAAATCAACCAAACAAGAAAATTTGAAAACTAAACTAAAGCGAAAGAAGAAAACCATGAAAATAGTGCCAACACAAACCCCCTAGGGGGGATGGGGAGTGGGCTCTTTGGAGCGTACTCAAAACTTTTATTAAAATTATTACAACTCTAGAGAAATGCACTATGGTCCTTCTACATGGATCCAAAGGCTTACAGATCAATAGAAAAAAGGACTTTTTGGTGAAAGGAGAACTTCGTTGAGCTCTTAATGGTCCATTTTCTCGCAAAACGGCCATAGTTTCCTTCCCTTTTTTGCTAAACCTGCAAAAATCAGCGAGCTATCAAATGTGAAAGATGCTCAAAAACACTTCAAGAGAGTCTTTGAACAACCTCCGGAAAAGTCTAAAAAAAACAATAACTTAAACTATAAAAAAATTGCAAAATTTTAACTACGGCAAGGCAAGCTTAGAAAGCTTTCCTTCTTAGGATCTTTGCTTGCCACTTTAAGAAATGGAAAGCAAGTTGAAAAGCACTAAATGTTAGATAAATATTATAAGTACAAATCTTTCTTTAATCCTTGATTTAACAATTTAAATTTTTAAGCTTTGCAAAAAGAAGATATAAAAGCTAGATCTAGATTTTGAATAAACTAGATCTAGACACTTAGATCCACTTATAATCCTTTTACTTTTAATGATAGATCTAAAAGAGTAACCAAGAAAAGTGAATAAAATTGTGGATCTAGAAGGAAAAAGAACCAATGGTTAGATTAGCAAGAAAAACTTGGGCAATGGAGTCGTCTTCTTACTGTTGCCAGAGGGATGACACACTTCTTTCAAAAATGCTTGAGAAACCTCACAAATTTCTCTTGCCTTGGTCACCTGAAATACTTCACAAAAGCTTGCAAAAAGGGAGTTAAAGCATGATAGTGTTAACCAAATAAACGAAGTAGAAATAGATGCATTCAAACAAGAATCGACAACATCTCTTAGATCTTTCACAAGACTAACAATAAGAAGCAAATCATTCAAATCTTACTTCTTATCCTACTAGAATGAAAATTCCCTTCAAAGGCTATTAGAACTCCAAACTTGTAAACAAACTTTACAAAGCCATAGTTTACCTCAATGGTTCACGAAGAGCAAATCAACCAAACATCCAATGAGAACACTGGCATGACCTCCAAAGCCTTTCTTTATTATTGCCAAACAAAAAGTATTACAAGAAGAGCGCAAGCAGAGGTTCCACCTTCTAATGAAAAACAAAGGCAACATGCCTTCATTATATAGAATTAGAGAGACCCAGGGGGACGCCTTCCAACTGAGAGAGAAGTCGAGTCTTATGAGTGATTTATGGGATGCATCGGAGTTATACTTTAGTTGAGGTGGAGAGGAACAAAGAGTGGTAGGCGCCACCTCTTGAGAGATGTGCCTACCTCACCCAACTTCACATCATATCCAATACCTCAATGCTACATTGCCAAAGCACAAGCATGAAGAAAGGGGGCACATCATTGGAGCATAGGAAGTCGCCACCACTCAATCAACTCCAACCAACACTCAATCAATTCCAATCAGCAATCATAAACTTCAATCTCCAATCATAAACATGGGCCACCTCATATGACATGAGGCTTGGAAGAGGGCAAGCCATTTAGTTATAATGTATCTGCTAATCTCCAAAATATAAACCAAAGTGACGGTTATTCCAAATGATGAGGTCACCTTTCAAGGGAGACAAGTTCGCCATGTCACCCAATATGTCAAAACTTGTCTCCTTTGCCTTTTTCTTTAATTTATTTTGCCATTTTGTCACAGTGTTAACGTTAAACTGACACTTTGATGCACCATTAGCGAAAAATGGCTTTAAGTAACTTTTTGATCACCTGGAGCATATGAAAAGTGGGTCTCAGGGTAAAGAATACACTCTGAGTGTGAAAATAAGCATCCCCACGTCAAATTCCGCCTCCAGATCAAGTTTTTATGCCATTTACAAGATTTTTAATTAAACCAATAAAAAAATGGCTTAATTTTGCAAAAAAAATATTTTCTCAAAAATTTAAAAAAACAACTAGGGTGACCTAGCACATGTCCATATGACTCAATAACAATGTCAAGCACATTCATATACATTGACACGTGAACTTTAATAACCTTTCAAGGTTTAACCACCAAGACGACCATTCCAACTTTGGAGGAGCAAGTGAAAACTTGAAAATTATACATCGCTTGTTCAGCATTGCATGATTAACAAGAGAAAAAACACCTTGGAATAATCGGCTTGATAACCAAGTCCTAGGAAGCCAAGTTCTTTACAAAAACCCCGTGCTAGTACATGTTTTACAATCTCCCCGTAGGATATGAACATGTGGTAAAAAAGTGAAAAAGGGGACCTTGGAAGGCCTAAATGGAATTCTAAACTCTGAATTTGAACAAATATTTGTTCATCTTTGGTGGCCCACTTGAAAGTCCAACTAGATGCAACCAGGTCGGTATCAAAGACTCAACCAGCAGCATTTGACAATGAAATTGTGTTGCATGGGTACCTATAACGAGGGGTCGGGTACACAAACCAGTACTAGGTAAATGTATCTGCTACTTGGGTACTTCAATGGTACATCCCTAGTTGTACCTAGTCGTACCCAAATCCAAGCTCACGTACTAAGTACTTAATTTATGAAAACAGGGTACTCACATGGATTTCGGTACGTTGTACCACGTGTTTGCATACGCGGGCGATACACCCATTAGGAAATTTATCTTAGCTCGTCGGTCAGGGTCATTCAATTCGCAATGTTTGAAATTTAAAATTTTAAAAATTAAAAATTAAAACATTGAAACACATGTTATGTGGGCCCTTGCCCCTTACCTAAACTTGTGCGGCACTCCATTTCTCACTTATAGTGCTCCGTGCTCACTACTCCAGCGACGACATGAAAAAGGACCTTAGTGATGCTGATGACATTGATCTTGAGGATGTTGACGACATGCCTTGACGATTCCAAATCAGAAATCTTGTTCATTGTTCAATGTTTACTGTTTCGAACTTTCTTTTTCATCTTTGGAAATGTCATTAGGCAAATTTTGAATGTAGTATGTCAATGAAGTTTGAACTCATGGTGTCATGGACATATAATGTTTTATATTATTAATTATATTAGTATAACTTGAGTCACCCACTTGATATCTACTGTGAGTCTATATCACATGATATATCAAATTTATTATTTTATGTTTAAAATTTTCAATGTGAATGTTCATATGAATCATTGAATTTAGAAATATCAANGTGACTATGACATATATATATATATATATATATATAGTACAGTCGACATACCCAAGTACCATGTTTTAAAAAGTGTTTTCCGTGTCCCCATCCTCGTACCAATACCCGTCCCAATACCCATGTTTCCTGGCAACTTAGCAATGAAGACCTTTCATGGATGTATTTGGACCCACTTCCACGCTAGCAATATGTGGGAGTTGATGTTCAACAGGTGCCTTTTGGACTAGGGGAGTTAGGTCAGGTGGCCTAAGCCCATACTCCCCATATTGAGGATCAGGATGTAGATGATGGCTTAGTCTGAGACCTCTAAGCTTGAGCATTCAGATAATTCTAATAATTAGATTGTTTATTCTTTGACTCTAGTCTTTTCTATAGGTTATTTAGAGCCTTTTTATTGATATATTTTGATTCAAACATGGATTGCACTTAGTGCTAACTGCTATTTTGGTTCTATGCACTCTTATTTGCTATATACATGAGAAACGTTGCATATTTTGTGTATAATGGTTTGCAATATATATAATTCTTTTAAAAATTGAATATTTTATGTATTTATGGTGGACCAGTTTTGTGATCCGGTTTTGGTCTAGTTTTGGTTCTTGGGGTCGGCCAGTTCGTCCACCGGTTCAGTTTTTGTAACTTTGTTATGAACAACTACTTTTTATCTTAGAAATTGATAGTTAGTGAGGTGGTAGCTATTTGGAGAATATTGGAAGATCATGTATTACTCTTGTAACAAGGATTAGCACTCATGAAATGCTAGCACTAGGGTTCATTGGTTTGTGAGATGAAAGTGTAGAGTATTGTAGCTTGTGGGATGCCACTATGTAAATCTATATGATAGCTTGTGACGTGTGATGATGCAAGCAGGGGATCTCAGGTTTAGACAGTTGATGTGATGTTGGCTTGTTTGGAAGCTCCAATGATTGGCTTGTAGAGCTTGATGTGATGCCTTGGCCTTTGTATTGCTGGTTAGGGTTGAAAGTGTTTGTGGATGCCCCAGCTAGGGTTTAGAATGCATTGAAGAGTCCTTGCTTGGGATGAGCTGAAAGGACTTGTTGTACCAGCTTGGGATGCGCTGAGGTATTGTACATTATCTTCATTACTGTGACAACATGAGGCATACCACTGCTATCCTAAATTTGTCATGCAGATCTGATTTTTCTCATGGATTGAGCAAATTCGTGGTTGTTTTAGTATGCTAATTTATTAGGAAAGTGGGGCTGAATGCCATGTTGTTTTGGCATGCTTAATGAAACATTCACATCTGATTTGTTGTTGTTATATCTCCAGTGTAACTGAAGTAAGTTTCAGATCTGTGTACCAAGATAGATCTTGCCCTAAGGGCTAAAATGTTAGATGCTTGAAGGCTTTGCAGTGCCTACATTCTTGAGTTTGACTAGAAGTAGTGGTGGGCAGATTTGAAGTTTCTTGAAGGGCTGTTGAAGAAATTAGTTTCAGTACTATGGCTGAAAACTCTATGAAGTAGATACATGACCTCATAGAAGTGAGGTGGAAATTTCAGACTGGGCAGATTTTCCAAATCTTTACAGCCCTTAATGGTACATTGACATTTTCAACCAATCAATTAAGACCTAAAGAGCAAAGAAGGACATAGTACATAAAAGATGCATAGATAAATCAGTCACTGAATCATTTTGTTTAACAAAAAATATTGTTGGGTAAAAGCACTCTGAAAGACAAATTAATATTCACAGAGTAGGCTCAAGCAAAGACAAAAAAATTGTGTCCTGGATAATGGGAAAATGCCAATTTTAAGCTTTTACATTGATGAAAAAGTTATGTGCAGGTTTTCTAGAGTAATTCAAAATCAAGAAGAAAGATCAGAATACTAGTAGCTCAAGTATATTTCCATAGATGCCAATCTACCTTTGAATTTGGGATTGTCAACATCTCCATCTTCTCTGATCGGTGCATCCTAATCAAAAGAATATAGCATTTCACAGCAGTGTATTATTATAGTTAGCAGCAAAATATGGTGTAAACAGGATAAAAAGCACATATATATAAGCATGTATGAAAAGAACGAGTGCTTTCACATTTTAGAAAAGTAGATATTTACTTACATAGTCATACGATGTAATATCTGGTTGAAAATCAGAGGCAGTTCCACGGGTGTTGGAACCACTGAAGAAGCCAAAATTTGTTCCTCCATGTGCCATCTGAGATAGAAAATAAAATTCAATTGCTATATATGAAAGACAGGTACATATTTTCAAGGTAGTCAGGACAGGATAAGATCATACATAAAGCACAGCTGAACCATTCTTTGATAGAATTTTATCCAGCTCAGATGCCGCTTGCACAGCATTGGTCTGTGCAAAATTCTCACCCCAGTGCGTAAGCCAGCCTGTATAGAACTCCCTGAAATTTGAAAGCCTCTCCTAAATTTTGAGAAATGATTAAAAAGAAATAAATTAACTTTTTGTTGCATGGCAGGTAAACTTACGATGCAAGAGCAGGCGATTTCCCTGGAGCATTATACTTCTTTTGCAGTGCAAAAATTGGCCATGGATCTTCGCCTGTTGAGAAATCTACAGCTGTAGAAAGGAAATGGTACTAATAATATCAGACACACAACCATATATAATGTCTTAACAATAATTTATGATGTATATATGCTACACTTGCATTACAATAATCCATGGTAGTCTTGCTAGTTCATTGCATAATAATAATAATAATAAATAAACAATATATAAATTAATAATCAACTAATAATTACTCTTACTGTAAAGAGGACACGACTCCTCCCAATAGGTGCCTAAGCCATATTTAAAGGCAGGCTTTCAATTGTAAAATATCGTCAATCACTTTATTCAATATGTATTATTTGCTATGAAGATGGATCTCTTCTTTATCCAAATATGGATTCTTCCATAACAAATGGATTCGGTGTTACAGTGGTATCAGAGCCCCTTCTTGGGCTTGATTTTGAGTCTTTGGCCATGTTATCACATATATATTGCAGCTGGGCTACCATGATGCAGCAAACAAATTGATCTCTTTATTCTTTTCGAGCTATTCATTCACATGGGCTTTTAGCATGGATCATTACAGCCTCAGCCATTTCAAAGCCTTGCTTAGCAGTGTTTCCTTGCCAGGACTGAGACTCACTTGTCTTTTGAGATGCTTTTAGTGGTGACCTAGTTCATTTGAGCAGACTAGTAGAGCAGATATGGTACACACAGTTACAGAGGGGCCTTATCAGATGGAGACAGTATATGGTGAGATCAGGGATATGTTTCCTTAATTTGTTTTTGCTCTGCAATGTATATTAAACACCTAGGCTTGTTTTGTTAGGATGATCATGGTGAACTATGCTTATATTATATGCAAATGTTTAAACCTATACTAAGACTAATCAAAGAACTCAATGTTGAAGACTGTTGCTCAAGCCATGATTTACACAAATGATTAAACCTTAGTGCTATGTTGGTTCCATGTGTCATTTGTCCCCATCCATCCAGTTCATCCATTGTTTGAATTTTATCCCATGACTTAGATTGACTGAGACTTGTGAGATTGAAGATATTTTCCCCATCTTGGCCCCTATGCATGATAGACTCCATGTTGTTATGTATCTTTGGCTATGAAGTATGTGGCTTGGCCAGTGTGGCTGAGTTCACTAGGTAGTTCTCCTTTAGTCTTCAAAACAAGTGCTCCACCTAACAGTGTTACTTAACACTAAAGCATCGGAACGCATAAATGCTATATCTAAATGATGCAAAGTATAAATGCTTAAAAAGTAGTCAATGGCCAAGGGGTTGAGCACTCATTCTTTGTATAATGTAAGGCTCATATGCCCTCCACAGGGGCAGCAGGGTGAGTCAAACCCGTCGGGGCTATGGACTGCTTGCAGGCAGCGGGCCTAGGCCTCAGTCATTTACTGAAGCCCAGAAGGCTTTCCAGTGCACCTACTCTTGTAGCATGGCTACTATCTTATGTGAAAGTTAAAGTTATTGAAAAAGGTCGATGGTCAAAGGATGAGTACTCATTCATTGTATAGTGTTCGTATCATTTGCCCCTACAAGGAAACAGAGTGAGACAAACCTGCAAAGGTCATGTCTTCGTCATTTACTGGGGCCCAGAAGGATTCCAAGGCACCTGCCTTTGAAGGTTGACCAGAATTGCAAAGTAATGTAAAGGAAAACTTGCTAGAGTCTGAAGGAAACAAGCCCTAGTACTTTATCCATTTGTGACACACCACCATTCCCTCTTACTATCTGTCATGCATATGTCTTTTTGGTTGAGTGAATTGGTTATCATTCGGAGAGATCACATAGTCAAAGTCAGTCATGAGTTATTCTCCTTTACCTTAAACCTTGTTTCCCACCTTCACCTAGCACTAGCAGACTATTTAAACTTTGTAAACATGGCATGCACAAGAGACTTCCAGAAGGTTCAATGATTTTTCAAAGGCAGAGGTATATCATACTTATTGTTATTATTATTATCACCATGGTTCTGAATAACACGACTTAAATTGGGTTTTGATATACACCATTGGAGCATTTCTTACCTTGGATACATGCAGGAAAATATTGGTACAATATCTGACCTACAGTTTGGGTACTTTGACCAAGTCAACCCCTAGTCAACCCAGTTAACCAAGTCAAACACGGTTCCTAAGGCAGTGACTCAAAAAACAACAATGCCTATATTTACTCCATGAATGCCCAGGAACAATACAGTTGTTTCAGTTCTCAGAGTTTGGCCTCAGATTGCACATTCAGTGATTATTATCACTTTATTATTGGCCAGGTTTTATTATTATGGCAGTGATTTTGGTTCTCCTAGAGCATTGCAGTGTTCCAAGGGGTATGAGTAGTCACTTATACCATTCTTCTATGTCTCCAGATCATCCAATGCGACCAGTTTGTCCCAATTCTCATCCTGGACAGAGTTATGATCATTTTATTCAATTCTAGAGGATGTACCACCCAATATGAACTAGGAAATTCATTGAAAAATCGATTTGGCCTGTTGGGTCAAGGTAATGGCAAGGAAATGGCAAGGAAACTTCTCAGATGAAGTATTTTGGTTCCCGGTACAGTTCTTCAACATTTTCAGTCAGCCTTTGGTCCGAGATTATTTTGTCTTGGCTTAGCCGATGAGGACGTCCCCCAATGGGCGCCCCTCACTTGGCCAATTGATATATTATATTGTTATATCCTATGTTATGAGGTTGTAATGGGGCATAGCGTGAATTAAGCGCCTAGTGATACCCTTTGATGTACTATCATGTTATATCCTATGTTGTTTGTAGCCTGTAGTGTTGCACAACATCCCATGAGCCCTTGATGGAGCTAGTTTAGGATGAAACCTTTTTCCTAACATACTGAGAGCAGTGCACGCACATGATAGTGTGTTTTGGTGAAGATGAAAGGCACCTAGATAGTTACCGTGTTTGTTTGGAATATGGATGGGTGTTGTGTTGAAGAATTGGCTAAGATGCTTATATAATTGTGTTAACTATTGTCATTGCATTGAAAGGTCAATATGGTTTGATTGAATTTCATGATTAGGCAATGTTGCTAACAAATTGACTAATTTGAGTTGTAGGAAAGAGCATTTGCTATGTGTTGACCACCTAACCAACTTAGTGGCCAACCATGTACCATGTGCCATGAAGATGAGAAAGAAGTACCTAACAAAGTTTTTCAAACGAGGAAGTCCTTATTCTTGTCTTTTTTTTACGAAATTGTTGCACCCCTGCGGGGGATATTGTAACGATATGTCAACATGAAGGTCTAGTTTTGTAAAACTTAGTTGCCTAGGACTTTTTCATCAGGGAATTCCTTTCATCGAGTGTTTTTTCCCTTCAATAATTAAAATTCCTTTCTAGTTATTTTAATTATTTAAGTTTTTCACTCAAAAATACCTTCAAAGTGGTGAAAGGTGTTCTAATGATCAAATCCATGTAGCGACTAAGGCATAGGAATGTTCCATGTAACCATGCTAGACATTATCAAGAGTCTTGCGGTATTTCATTAGGTTTTACCTAGGATTTTTTAATTTTTGGTGATTAAAAATGTCCCTCAGCATAAAAATGTTGTAATAAATAGAGGGTTAAATGGCATTTAATGCCCATGAATAGGGGTATGGCTACTCAAAATTAATGGCACGAGTCTCCCTACAACCTTGGGCCAAGTTTGAAGTCATTCAGACAAGTATTACTATGGTTTTGGTCACTTTTTCCCAGGTCAATCATGGAAATCAGAAAATTCGGCATTTAATTAGAGAGACAAATTTTGGAAAAATGACTATAGTCACTTAGGGTGGCTAAGTAAAGGTTCTAGTGTTTATATTAAGTTCCTAAGACAAATTTAAGACCCAAAGAGTGCCCCCCAAGCAAGCATATAACAAGTTGTGAGTTTCCCACTCTAGGGGGTGTGCCCTCCTCTCTTTGAATAGGGTATGGCTACTCAAAATAAATGGCACAAGTCTCCCTACACCCTTGGGCCAAGTTTGAAGTCATTCGGACAAGTACTACTATGGTTTGGGTCACTTTTTCTCAGGTCAGTCATAGAAATCAGGAAATCGGGCATTTAATTAGAGAACCAAATTTTGGAAAAAAGACTATAGTCACTTGGGGTGGCCAAGTAAAGGTCCTAGTGTTCATATTAGGTTCCTAAGACAAATTTAAGACCCAAAGAGGGCCCCCCAAGCAAGCATGTAACAAGTTCTGAGTTTCCCACTCTAGGGGGTGCACCCTCCTCTCTTTGAATGGTTGGGTGAGTGACAGTCAATGCGAGGAGCCCCACTAGGGTGGCTTCCTCCCCATTTGACATGGCAATAAGGTTAAAAACATTAAAATGGGTGGTTTCTCTCCCCATGTTTGAGATCCCAACCCATGGTTTTGCCCTCCTTGAGCGAATTCGCCCCCCTCCCTTGGGTCTCCCCTCTCATCCTTTTGACACTTGTCTAGCATGCAAAGAACCTCTCTCTTTCATTTTTCCTATTTCGGGAGGGAATTCCTCCTTATTTGGGATGGATTGACTTACGCTCTTGCTTCATTTTGCTCATGCTCACTTGCTCTCTCATTCTCCCATTGCTTCCATTCTTGCTCTCTTGCTCCATTCTTGTCCAAGAGGAGCCATTGTTCTTTCAAGTTTGGATGATAATAGAAGAAATCTTTGGAAGAAGTACTGTCCATGCATTGTGATTAAGGTGATCTTGTTTCATTCTTGGTTCATGTTGTATTTGGAATCTCAAGCAAAGTTTTTTACTTGAGAATAGTATTGTAATAGTTGTGTTGCATGCTATGTGGGTTGTTTGCTTAGAATTTGGAAAGTTAAAGTATTTCTAGTTTAAATATTTTGTTTCTCAAGTTTTTGTGGATTTCTCAGTCCATTTGCATTGTTGAGCTAATTTTGTTACAGTGTTCTGAAGTTCGGAGAGTGGGATTCCCAGGTGGGATACCCCTTTGTCCAACAAATTTCGAAAAGGACTTGGCATCTTTACTAACATTCTTATTCTTATTGCAGCTCTTAAATACTTCATTTTGCACTCAAACATTATTATTTTTCAAATTTCTTCATGCTAGTTTTGCCTTGGAAACATTTCTGATTTTTGCATGAAAAATTTTGAGTTTGTTTAAAACTCATTTCTATCACTTTTGTGCTATAGATCTCACGGGTGGGGAATGCTCAAGTTGAGCCACTAGCAACCAGCAACAACAACCAAGAGGGTCTACTTCAAGTCCCTCACAAAAAGGGTTTAAAAATCACTCTTTCTCTCTCATTTCTGAATAAGTATTAGTGTTGAAATCTACATCCTTGTAACAAGCCCAAGAGAGTCTCCTAGCCTTGAGTTTGTTATGCTTCATTTCGAGTTTTATGTACTAAATGATTTTGGTTTTGGTTGCATGTAAGTGAAGTGGCTCTATCCATCATTGCATGACCTTGTAAGTTGTTTGGATTTGGATTAGTTTACTTCGTTGTTTGTTTTCTTTTTGCCCGCACCTCACAAGTGAAGTGGCTCTGCCCATCCATGTGAAATCTCGTTGGCTAGCATTTTCATTTCAAGTATTTACTTATTTCCTTTTTCCCGCACCTCACAATTGAGTAGGCTCTGCCTCCGTTGGAATATCACGCTTGGCTTGTTTTGTTTAATTTTTGCTTTAACGATAAAATTTACCATAAGCCCGGTTTTTTCCCCCGTGTTCTCTACCCTCGCCGATTCGATCGATCCAGGGTGACGAGAAAGGGCAAAGATTTGTGTTGGCTAGTTTAATAGGCACCTAAATAAGTATCTTCATTACTAAGGAGAAAAAGAGGCTTGACCTGTGCAGCTAGCAAGGTAGAGACCGTAGGGGACTTCGTCGCACTTTGTGTCCTCCAGTTGAGCACCCAGCAAGTTTTAAGTTTGCCCGTGGAGCTAGTCAGGAACCTTGTGTTCCCATGTTGAGCACTCGGCATTCTCTCTCTAATCGAAGGAGATAGTTTCTTGGGGTAGACATCCAAAATAGTTCATTTCTTTGCAACAAACAACTTAATTCCCTAAGTCAAAGACAGACATAAAATTTACTAAAATTTACAAGACCACTTGCACAACATTGTTACAATCATTTACATTTCTTTACTTTGCAAGCACTTTATTTTAACTTGATCATTTACTGGAAATCATCATGTTCTTGTATATTTGTTAAAGTGAGTTGATGCTTTAGGAAAATTATTTGAGGTTGATTATTGTGACTATATAGCCCGAGTAGAGATTGTTATCACATATATCGTAGCCAGGCTACCATATTCTATTTTTCAGATACAGTACATTTTTCAGTCAGATCTCCTACATATGAGATGCTGAGATGAGCAATTTTGACGGATAATTATTTTGTTAGTGGACTATTATAATCTCCCATGTCAAGACAGAGTCTCAAAACACTCAGATTCGAGGACTAATGTAGCCATTTAGTCATTTACAGAGCAGTTATTGATGCCCAGATTTATATCAGTGCTTTCTCATTGGACAGATGATGGTTCAGATGGATTATATGCATGATTATGACTCAGCTTTTATTATACTGTGTTATGGTTATCATTGCTCTTATATTCATCTTTGTGACATGTACTAACATGTAGTGTCATGATCAAGTGGTCATAATTATATGGACTTGGATGTATTTGTATGATGTATTGATGTCCCTACTTAGACTTGGAAGTTCCTGATCTATACTAATTGGTTTTACCCTCCTTAGGGAGAATAGAGGTAGTCATTCCCACCATTATTTTGGCTTGGTAGTGTTGACTTCATCTTTCACTGTCTCCACCAATCCATTACCTTCCAGTTGTGTTTCTAACCTGACTTACTACTTGACTTGTGGCATGGAGGACCTTTCCCTGCTAGAACCTTTGTTGAACAAAGCTCCCTGTTTATATTGTGTCTCGGTTCTAAGTTGGTGACAGAACTTGCCTTTGGCGAGTTGGATTGTATGCCTAGATCATTTTGGTCGGTTGTCCCGATGTTTGGCACTGTGCAGAACTCCCCCTGGTCACTTGAGATGTTGTTGGCTAAAACTGAAAGCTCATGTACTACTTGTATTGGAAAATGTTATATATGCGCCCATGGAAAATAAAAATGCTAAACTGTGTTTCTTAACATATGAGAAAAAGGGCAAGAGCAATGAAATGCTAAAAATACCCCTTGAAGGGTATAAGAAATGGCCCCAAAAGCAATGGTTAAATATATGCTATATCCAAATATTCCTGACCTTATAAATTTGAATGTGTCCCGGATGAAGGCTACGATTAGCTGTGCTTTTAAGCACTGGTGAAGTCCCAAAGGGTCATATAAGCCAAAAAAGCCATGGAAATAAAATTGATGATCCTAATGAACTTGGATCAAACTTGATGTAGACATGATGCCTAAGTTGAATAAGCACTCTCTGAACTACTCAACCATTTGTAAGGCACTGTTTTTCCCTGTGTTGATGTTTGTCAGGCATTGGTTATAGTGAGTATTTTGTTAACTTTTCATATGCTTAGCTAATACATCAGTATTTCATTTCATTTTCATAACAAAAGCATATACACAGGATCACTGAAAGAAACAGCATCACAAGAACAACACAGATTTATCCTGAGAAAACCCGAAAGGGAAAAACCCAACAAAAGCTTCCTCAATATAGATGCCCCAAAAAGGTAAAAGATAAAACTAGCAAGGAGATCAAAAACCTGATCCTCCTCCTTCTCCAGCTACTTCTCTCCTCCACAAGTGCGCTACTCAAGTGAGTGTGTGTGTTCAAATGAGGAGAGCTACACCTCTATTTATATTCATCCGTTCACTTCAATTAACTCATCCGACATGTAGGCTCGAGTTAATCATGTAGGCTCGAGTAA